>OZ038403.1:5773034-5993034 GCA_964036045.1 Eutreptiella sp. 'Long Island Sound 2002'
GGTCACGCAGTGAGGGCGGTCCGTAAGGACGTCCGGGCATTGGGTATAACGGTCAGCTTTAAGGTTCGTGGACTCCTGCATAATTCAACGAAAATTTTCGAAATACTTGAAACGAAAATCAAAAATTTGTCAGTTTTTCGAAAGACAGTTTTTCAAAATTTTCATTGAAAGAAATATCAAAAATTTGTCGTTTTCATTTGGATCTAAATTTGTCATGCACATCTCTCATAAGGAGAACGGTCCTGGCATGAAGGCCCTGTACCCGGACGCGTGCCCGGACGCGGTCCCGGTGGTTGGATGAGCCTGTGGTTGCGCAAGGCGGGCGGGGGGCGGGGGTTCCATCAACGTGCAAAGAAGGAGGGGCACATGGGGGGCAATGTCGGATCGGTACCGGGCGCTCTCCGACATGCAGCCCCAAGTGGTTTGTGTGACGTATTCTGAGTCATCACCAGCACTAGAGCTTCGGTCGCCACTCCCGCTGCGCGTGTACAAGGTGGGGGGGGGGCGGATTTCGTGCGGGGGCAATTTCGTGGGGGAAATTTTGGTGTTCAGTTTGGCGTCGAAATTGTCCCCGCAAAATTATTTTGCGCACGTCAGGGCCCTTCCTGCTCTCTGCGCACCCTCAGTGGCAATGAAGTCCCCCATGTCTGATGGCCCTGCAGCAAAATCGGAGGTGTGACGAAATCCTCCCCGCACAAAATCCCCCCCCCCCCGTGTAGCTCGTTTGCGGCCTGCACCCTCTCCCTTATCCCAACGTTATCACAATGATGCACGCGGCCTCCACCGTGTCACCCTCAGATTTGGTCTCAGACCGCGCCAGCCCCGGCACTGACCAAAGTGCCCCGTTCAGGTAGCGCTCCAGCCCGACTGCAGGTGTGTTGCCCAGCGGTGTGCCGGTGCGGGTGCGTGCGGGCGCGTGCGGACTGCCGTCCGGGCGGGTGGTTGGTTGCTGTCGACCGCCAACCGTTGGTGGTCAACCGTCAACTGCTACCCACTGATGTGAGTTGCATGCTGTTCCGACAAAAAACAATTGTTTTTCGAACAACAAAATTTTTCAACAAAACGTTTTTGTGGGGAAATTTTTTTCCTTGGATACAATTTGCTGTTGGAAAAGTCTTTTGAGGGAAAGGCTGTTCGTGAATGGTAAGTGGTGTTCGTGGCTGGCCAATTTGACGTCGCTGATTGGCCTAGGGTTTGCTGAGGCGTCTACGGCACCGAGGGATACGGCGTGCAGAAGTGAGTGGGTGAAGTGTGCGCTCAGTTGGAGTGGGGGGCACACAACCTTTTCAGGCACCCAGACCCACGGGCTGTGCTTGCGAACGGGGGCGGGGGTGCCATAAAGGCTGAGTGAAGGTGCCACTGCTTTCCTGGTGTACCGGGGGAGGGGGGTGCGGTTAGAAGCCTGAGAGTCTTGAATGATGTGTCTTGGATGATCTGCAGAGTGAATGTCTTCTGATTGAGCCCTCATGAGCAGTGCACGCCGGGTACCTCATCCGTCACAGCGAAAGGCGCCCGTGGCAACGTCACTGAAGAGCTTTGTGGTCTGACTTTGTTGCTCTGCGGCCTTGTGCATTGCAGCGCGCAGGTCAGCATTCAACATTCAACATCTGCATCCCAAGGGAGGGGGGTGGGGTTGTGGACGACCGGAGGGCGCCGGAGGTGCGTGGGCAGCAAAAACCGTCAAACGACCCCCACAACAACCAGCAGAACCCCTGGTACGCCAACTACTGCGCACTGCTGCCGCACAAACGGCACCCGCCACAACCAGCACAGCCCCGGCACACCAATGACTGGGCTCCGCGAACGCGGAAACGACACCAGCAGGAGCACCGGCCGCAGCGGCCGTCAGAACGCAGCGACCCGACGCAACATGCGAAGGGAAGAACGGGTGACTGTCCAGGGCCCCGTAAAGGAGCAACAACCCGACGGAATGTCACACAGGGGGTTAGGGGGGGGGAGCTCATGCAGAAGCAGGGTCCCAGGTTACCTGCCGCGAGGCTAAACAACTTGACTGTCCGGTTCCAAGGCCGAGCGGACCATTGACAGCCGCCAGGCCCCACCGGTGCGCTGGTGAGCGGGCGACACCGCCGTCCCGCTGCAGAGCGACTGAAGAGGGGCGGCCACGCGGGTATTGGGGGTTGGACCGCTGGTCCGGGCCCGAGTTCTGGCGGTGATACGAACGGTTTCGGTGGGTGGGCGGGCGGGGGGAGGGCGGACGGTTTGGGCAGAACCGACCGGTGCCCCCCCACCCCAGAGCGCCCCCGTTCGTGCGTGCGCCCTCCCCGTCCCGTTCCGCCTTCTGTCCCTGGGCACGACCACAGCCCCCGCTGTGCTCCGTGCCGCGGTGCTTTCAGGCGGACATCCGGCCGACCCGCGGCGAATGGCGAGGGGGAGCGGGAAAGCACGCCGGACGCGTTGGGCGGGCCTCCCCCGTGATGGAGCTCCACGAGCCGAGGCCGCAGCCGGTCCACGACGCCCTGTGGGACCGGCGCGGGTGAAGCTACGCAGTCCCACCCGCCGGCTGCGGCCCGTCTCAGCCTCTGAAAGTTGCTGGACGTTGGGGGTGGGGGGGGGGGTATAAGCGATTCGCCTTTTCCCGCATTACTGCCCCCGTCCCCCCCGCTTTTTGTTGCGGTTGTCTAGTCAACACAGAGGACGTGCATCGGACATCCATGGGCTCAAACCCGCCCGTCCCTGCGTCCCCTTGCGCAGGTGGAAGAGGGGGGATGTACCCCCCCCCCCCCCTCCATGGGCCGAGCCTTGCTCCCCAGCTGCTCCCTGTCCCCAACCGCCTCATGCCAACGGCATTCGTTGTCACCGCTAGTGACCACCCAGAACCATGTTTCCACCGCTTCCAACCGCTTTCCCTGACTTCTACTGACATCCCGCTCGGGGTCCCTCATCACATCCCTGCCCTTTCTCTCTCTCGTGTCTCTCGGGCCTTCTCTGGTGGGATGGCTCTCACGGGTATACCGATATGGGTCCCGGCCAGGCTTACATAGAATGGCCGACAACCGTAGGTGGACCCTCCCCCCCCTTTTGGCCCCCTACCCCCCGCCTGGACCCCCCCCCCCCCGCCCCCAGACCAAAGTGACCATCGTGGGAAAAAAAGAAGTTGACAAAAGGGAAAATCTGGTCGGGTCGTTTTTGGTGCACAAAGTTTCGGGTCCCAGGCGCCCTTCCCGCCGCCCCTCCTCTCTTCTAATGTCAGCCTGGTCCCGGCAACAAGTGTGCGCGCGGTGCTCAGGCACTGCGCACTGCACGCGGTGCATAGGCACTGCGCACGCGGTGCATAGCTGTCCCTCTTAGCCTTGGCCCTTCTGTGGAGACCCGGCGCGCCCGGCGTTCCGCTCTCATCGCGGCCTCGGGCAGCCCTGCCGTTGCACATCTCAATACGCCTTCACCTCCGGTTCCAAGGCTGAGCGGACTATCGACAGCCGCCAGACCTCATCGGAGCGCGGGCGAGCGGGAGACGAGGCGGTGGGGAGGGGGTGCTGAGGCCAGAATCGATTTTCATGCAGCATAAACCCAGCCTCAAGTTTCAAGACCCGTGAGTAAACCTCAGCTTTCTCCCGGGAAACGTCTTCTGATGCGAGTTGGGGGCTGGCGGGTTGGTGGGTATGACCAGGGATGCATTGGAAGGGGGGAAGGTACCCCCCCCCCTCCAGGGCGCCCAGCCTACGCCGAGCCACTGCCCCCCTGACGCCAAGGGCCAGCTTCAACGGCATTTGTAACCGACAGTAACAACCCCCCCCCCCCCAATTCGGCGGCCGAATTTGGCCGAATTTGCCGAATTGGTCTGCCGAATTGTTCGTTACCTCAGGCATTCGTGATGTGTGTGCGCCAAAGATATTCAGTCTTAATTTTTTGTTCTGCCGCTGATTGTACTACGTGGTAACAGCCTATTGTTGGTGCTGTATGGGGCGCGGCGTAAACCGCCCCGCCTGCATCCGATGACCGGACAATGCTGCGTGTAGCACTGCAATCTGACACTGCACTGCAAATTGTCCTCAGCTTGGCCTTTGAAGCAATGCCAACCCCCCCCCCCCCCCCAATTCGGCGGCCGAATTTGGCCGAATTTGCCGAATTGGTCTGCCGAATTGTTCAGTTTCTGAATTTCGCCGATTTGTTTTGCCGAATCACTAGGTTTCTTGGACTTTGCCGCCTCGTTTTGCCGACCTGTTGGGGTTTATGGGTTCTGGGTCACCTGAGTTGGAGGCGTCACTTACTTTGGGACACTGCATAATACCTCTTCTTTGTACATTGGTTGTTCAGATTGGCACCATGCAGTGTTTTTACTGTCCACAAAAGGACGCTGGGATTCGTTGTCCTCCGCTGATCAAGCTTTGCTTCGGGACAAGTATCCTGATGCCGGTGAGGGGGCAGTTTGCGAATTTTGTGTTCGCTCTGCACGGCCCAGTGCGTTCTTCAGCCGCCGTTCTTCGGGCAGCTCATCAACAGGCCCCCAATCAGTGGATTCCGGACTCTGAGACTGCAATTGCAGTCATTCCCACTGCGGACTTTCATTGCTTGAGAAACCTCTGTGCATTTGTTTCTGTGTGCCTTTGTTCTCTCTCTGCATTTGCGGGTTGGGTGCAGTGCCAAAGGAGTGTGCTCTTGTTGTTGTTCATTTTTTTGTGATTTTTCTGGGTGACCCCGGCCAGAAACGGGCCCAGATTTCAAAAATGTCGTTATACCAATTCACACCTCTTGGATATTCAGGAAGTGCACAGTCTTCCCGTGCACATGCAAAAAAAAGCGCCACAAACTGAAACGCCGGGACCAAGTTCCCCCCCGACACCTCCAAAACCCCCTATTTGACTGTGGGCAGGTTTTGCCATTTTTCTGGGTGACCCCGGCCAGAAACGGTGCCTTTTTTCCAAAATGTCGTTGAAGCAATCGGCGCTTTTTGGATATTCAGAAAGTGACAGTCTTCCCGTGCACATGCAAAAAAAAGCGCCACAAACTGAAACGCCGGGACCAAGTTACCCCCCGGACACCTCCAAAACCCCCTATTTGACTGTGGGCAGGTTTTGCCATTTTTCTGGGTGACCCCGCCCAAAAACGGTGCCGTTTTTCCAAAATGTCGTTGAAGCAATCGGCGCTTTTTGGATATTCAGAAAGTGCACAGTCGTCCCGTGCACATGCAAAAAAAAGCGCCACAAACCGAAACGGTGGGACCAAGTTACCCCAAGTTACCCCCCGGACACTTGCAAAAACCTGTCTTTGACTCTGGGTCCAGGTCACAAAAGTACCCTCAACCAGTGAACCACTCATTTTCGATCTGCCATCATCATTTTTCGTCTTATACCGCCTGCACGATGCAAAAAAATTTTCAGCTTACAAGGGTTTCCACATGTCTCTGACAACACAGCAACCAAAGGGACAGTGTGTTTGGGGGGCCAGGGTCATAATCCTGGTGACTGGGAAGCAGTTCGCCGAAAAATAGGCCCGCCGAATTGTCCTGCCGAATTGTTGGGATTTCTTCGCCGAATTGGGGGGGTGGTTGCAGTAACCGCCCCGTGCCACAAGTAGCCAACCACACAGCCACGGACCCAGTTGCCGCTTCAGCCACGCCCACCCAGGGCCCCCAGCTTTATCCTCAGACCCCCGCATCCTCACCCCCGCATCACCTCCCGACAGTGGGGCGGGAGGGGGGGCAGTGCGGGGTTGCACATGGGGCAGTAAGGGGCCCCGGCAGGGCTGCATTGGAAGGGGCCGAGGTAATCCCCCCCGCCCTTTTCCAGGGCGCCCAGCCTATGCCCAGCCACTGTCCCCCTGACGCCAACTGCCACCTTCAATGGCACTTGTAACCGACAGTAACCGCCCCGGACCGCTGTGGCAACCTCCTCCAACCGCCTATCTAACCGCCTCTGAGGCCCCTCCCCTTCTCGTGCATCCCTGGGTATGACCAATGCTGTTTGTTTCAATGTCTTTCAATGGGGGGCGCGTCTTCCACAGACTCTGATGGACCCAAGCGAGGCTGCTCGGAGGGTGGGCCCCCTCGCATGAGCGCGCCCTCAAAAGTTTGCACGTGCGTTAGCTCTGGGGTATTCCATGTGCATTAGGCAGTGCCACCGCGACCATGCCTGAGCGCCTCTGCTGTCAAATGACGGAGGCAAGCACGCTGGACCCCTACCCTTTGGGCATGGGGCCTTCCGCATTCGCCACACACGTGTGAGACGTGTGGCACCAACGGGGGGGGGGGGGGGGCATTCCACTCTGGGAGGGCACGTGCTCGCTCATTTTCCTGTGCGGGCGCTGGGGCAATATGGCCAGCCCCCGCCCATCCCGACACAGGCTCCATTGACCAGCGGCCCCCAAACACACCACTGGGAGGGACGGGGGGGGGGGGCAGGGATGGGGCCAAGAGGCGTAAGGCGAATCTGACATGTGGTGCCAAAGCAGTTGCTGGTCTTTTGACTAAGGGAGAGTATCCGCGTCGCGCACGCACCGCGCGCGACTGTAACGGCGGGTTTCCCCGGAATGGGTTGGCTGTTACCCCTCCCACAATGCCCCCTAAGGAGAGCAAACCCCCGGGTGCAAGAACTGTGTAAATACCCCTCCTTCTCACAAAAACACTGCACCAGCTAAAGGCCAACTCAATGAATTAATTTGCTGCGTGTCAGCAATCCATCACCACATGTGTGGGCATCACCACATGTGTGGGTGCCAACAGAAAGGGGACGGTAATATAGCTATGGACCTACCCCCCCCTCCCCCTTGCGCAAGCACGGCCTTGTCTAAGCACGGACGGGGTGGGCGTTGAACCGCTGTTTTTAGGAATTTTTGGGACCACTGTTTTTGTGGTCCCAGATGTAACATGGGGTTTAAAAACAGTTTACCACACATTGCCACCCGATGATGTTTGTTTTGATGTGATTCTTAGCCATTCCTGATATTTCCCTTCCACAGCCTGGCGCCATCTGCATCTGAGGGATCTCCTGGATGTGGGCGATCATGTGTGTTTGCCATCATGTGTGCCACACAGAGGGACGGTCTTATCTAGCCTCATTTTTGCGGCTGGGAATGTAATGTGACAGGGGTGTGTGTGGAGTGTATAGGGAAGTCGGTCCAGAATCACAAATGCTGTGTGTTTCCAGCTGCGCCCTGGTGCATCACGAATTCGTAATGTAATCTTGGAACTATGATGTCTGGTCGGATCCAATCAATTCTTTGTGTCCAGAGGTGACGACTTCTTGCATGTATCTGCCCTTCACTGCGCCGTGTTGTGGTGGACCAACCAGCGGTGCCAGCAGTGTCCGTGCGCACCATGTACTGAATATGTTCGGTGCATGCAACATCATAAATGCCTGCTTCATCAGTGAGTCCTCCGGTGTCTCATCCATCTTTTTTCTACGGTACATGGCTTGCAGTACAGCCTACCGTTGTTGGGCCTTGAGCGCAGGGGAGAAGCAAAGGAGGGGGGGAGGGGGGTACATTGGTCTCCTGACACATGACACATGACTTTGGTTGCAGATCACAATATTGAAGGCCAGCAATTTTTCAATGGGATTCCTGTGTGCATTTGTTTTTATGCGGCAGGGTTTGCTGGTGCACGGAAAAACAAGTTTCCCATCAGATTGACTACTGCAGGACAGGTGACAAAAAGTGTCTTGACGGGATTTGAACCATGGTCAATTGGATCATCACACCCGACATTTGCCACTAGAGTAAACTGCAGCTGGTAGACTGTTGCTCAAGTACCACATACAGACCGAGGGATGCAGTTTTTTTTTTAAAATTAGGATCAATTGGCTCACCACACCGGACATTTACCACTGGAGTAAACTGCAGCTGGTAGACTGTTGCTCAAGGAATATGTACAGACCGAGGGATGAATTTTTTTTTTAATTGAGAGATATCTTGGGTTTCCACATGACTCCAACCACAGAGCAACCAAAAGGAAGGTGTGTTTGGGCCTGGGACTGAGATCCAGGGCATTGGGAACCTGTTTTGCTGAAAAACCGGTCCGCTGATTTGTTCCGCTGATTTGTTCCGATTTCTTCGCCAATTTGGTGTGGGGTGGGTGAGGGGGGTGGGGTTTCCCATGTGTGTGAGGAACAATCACATAAATTTTGAGCATGAAACCCAACGGTGGTGGGCGGGAACTGGCGTCACAAGGGGCGGACCCAGTTTTCAAAAACCATCAGAATAAGTAAAAAATGCCCTCTTTTAGGCAGTTTCTGTGTCTAGCTTGTCTTCGGAGGGGGCCATTTGCATTGGAATCAACATAGATAATGAACAAACAATTTGTGTTACCTTTCAGCAGGTTTTGCACCGAATTAGTGGCCCCAACGACGACTTTTTGGGCCCAAAATACCGCAAAGCCAGCATTCAAAAACACCCTTTTGGCACATTTTTTGAAGTTCCTTTTTCCCATTAGATAGCCATGGAATGTGTTGGGCACCGTTATGGTGATAAATAACGATGAAGGCGGCACTCCCAGTGTCATTCCATGCTGCCAAAACTCTTCACTGCCCTATGGGCACCAGTAGCATGCGCCGTGCATGTGCTAGGGTCCATTGTATCCGCGGACACTTCTTTGAAGTTGGCAAACACTTTCTTTGTATCCGCCGACACTTGTTTTGTGTTCGCGGACACTTTGTTTGTATTCGTGGAATCTTATTTTGTATACGAGTCACTTCTTCTTCTTCCGCGGATTTATCTGCGGACACTTCATTTATATTCAGGAACGCTTTCTTTGTGTCGAGCGACACCTCTCTTGTATGCCCAAGCGCTCCATTTGTATTCACACAAACTTTTTTCGTATCCACGGACAGTTCTCTGGTGTCTGCGGAGACTGCTTTCGCATTTGCGGACGCTTTTCTCGTACAGGGGACCCTGTACCCGCAAACACTTTTTTTGTGTTCGCGGATACTTCACTTGTATCCGCAGACAGTTCTTTGGTGTTCGGAAGCATTTTTTTCATATCCGCGGACCCTTCTTTTGTCCGCGCACATGTCTTTTGTGCGCACGGACACTTGCATTGTGTGTATAGATACTTCCTGTGTATGTGCGGACGTGTTCTTTGTATACACTTCCCTAGTGTACGTGAAGACTTCTTTCGTATCTGTCGATACTTCCGTTGTGTAAACGAACATTTTCTTGTATGTGCTGACACTTCTTTGGTGTTCAGAGACACACCCCTCGAATCTGGGGACCCTTTTTTTGTATGTGTGGCCAGCCTTCTGGTATGTGCACACACTTCTTTTGTATTTACGGACACTTGTGTAAGAACATAGTCTAAAAGTAGCGCGCAGTGCGCGCGCAGTGCAAGGATTCCCCCTTAGGACCAAAAATGATCCCCCAATGATTGTTTTGGATTTTGACCCCCGTACCCCCCCCCCCCGCACCTAGGTACCCCTTTGGGGGGGGTGTCAAAAAATACCCTTTCATGCTCTGCTGAAGGGGTTGTTTTGCTACTGGATTTAGTTCCCACCCTTGTGTTGTACTTATTGCAGTGATTTGATTTTTAACTTTTTGGCGAACTCTGAGGTCAGATGCCAGAGTCTAAGACGTCGGTAGTCGATAAGAAGAGACCAGTGGATGAGCTGGACGCTGAAATAGTCAAACTACGAGCCCTTGCCAAGACAGGGTTTCAACATTGGATCAAGAGGGTCTAGGGAGACTATCTCGCAGAGAGGGTTTCAGCTTGGTCCGTGGTAAAACTGAGTAAAAATAAATTTTTTTAAAAAAATTTTACTCGGTTTCAAAACTTAGTAAAAAAACAATTTGTTAGTCAGTGCGTGGGGTTTCTACTCAGTTGCGAAACTTAGTATAAAAAAAATTTTTACTAAGTAAAGAACTGAGTAGAAAAAAAATATTTTTACTAAGTAAATAACTTAGTAGAAAAAAAAATTTACTGAACTTTTACCGAAGCTCTGCAGCGGTGGGGATCCCCGAGACGGCAGGGGTGACGTAGCCACCTTGCCCACTTGTGGGCCATTTCTGATTTTGCCCCCCGCTCTGCAGCGGTGGGGATCCCCGAGACGGCAGGGGTAACGGCGCCACTTTGCCCACTTGTGGGCCACTTCTGATTCCCCCCCCCCCCCGCTCTGTAGTGGTGGGGATCCCCGAGACGGCAGGGGTGACGTAGCCACCTTGCCCACTTGTGGGCCACTTCTGATTTTGCCCCCCGCTCTGCAGCGGTGGGGATCCCCGAGACGGCAGGGGTGACGTAGCCACTTTGCCCACTTGTGGGCCACTTCTGATTTTGCCCCCCGCTGTGCAGCGGTGGGGATGCCCGAGACGGCAGGGGTGACGTAGCCACTTTGCCCACTTGTGGGCCACTTCTGATTTTGCCCCCCGCTCTGCAGCGGTGGGGATGCCCGAGACGGCAGGGGTGACGTAGCCACTTTGCCCACTTGTGGGCCACTTCTGATTTTGCCCCCCGCTCTGCAGCGGTGGGGATCCCCGAGACGGCAGGGGTGACGTAGCCACCTTGCCCACTTGTGGGCCACTTCTGATTTTGCCCCCCGCTCTGCAGCGGTGGGGATCCCCGAGACGGCAGGGGTGACGTAGCCACTTTGCCCACTTGTGGGCCACTTCTGATCCCCCCCCCGCCCCCCGCTCTGCAGCGGTGGGGATCCCCGAGATGGCAAGGGTAACGTAGCCACTTTGCCCATAAGTGGGCCATTTCTGATTTTGCCTCCCGCTCTAAAGCGGTGGGGATCCCCGAGACGGCAGGGGTGACGTAGCCACTTTGCCCACTTGTGGGCCCTTTCTGATTCCCCCCCCCTCCCCCGCTCTGCAGCGGTGGGGATCCCCGAGACGGCAGGGGTAACGTAGCCACTTTGCCCATAAGTGGGCCATTTCTGATTTTGCCCCCCGCTCTGAAGCGATGGGGATCCCCGAGACGGCAGGGGTGACGTAGCCACTTTGCCCATAAGTGGGCCATTTCTGATTTTGTCCCCCGCTCTGCAGCGGCGGGGATCCCCGAGACGGCAGGGGTGACGTAGCCACTTTGCCCACTTGTGGGCCACTTCTGATTTCCCCCGCCCCCCGCTCTGCAGCGGTGGGGATCCCCGAGACGGCAGGGGTGACGGCGCCACTTTGCCCACTTGTGGGCCATTTCTGATTTTGCCCCCCGCTCTGCAGCGGTGGGGATCCCCGAGACGGCAGGGGTGACGTAGCCACTTTGCCCACTTGTGGGCCCTTTCTGATTCCCCCCCCCTCCCCCGCTCTGCAGCGGTGGGGATCCCCGAGACGGCAGGGGTAACGTAGCCACTTTGCCCATAAGTGGGCCATTTCTGATTTTGCCCCCCGCTCTGAAGCGATGGGGATCCCCGAGACGGCAGGGGTGACGTAGCCACTTTGCCCATAAGTGGGCCATTTCTGATTTTGTCCCCCGCTCTGCAGCGGCGGGGATCCCCGAGACGGCAGGGGTGACGTAGCCACTTTGCCCACTTGTGGGCCACTTCTGATTTCCCCCGCCCCCCGCTCTGCAGCGGTGGGGATCCCCGAGACGGCAGGGGTGACGGCGCCACTTTGCCCACTTGTGGGCCATTTCTGATTTTGCCCCCCGCTCTGCAGCGGTGGGGATCCCCGAGACGGCAGGGGTGACGTAGCCACTTTGCCCATAAGTGGGCCAGTTCTGATTTTGCCCCCCGCTGTGCAGCGGTGGGGATGCCCGAGACGGCAGGGGTGACGTAGCCACTTTGCCCATAAGTGGGCCATTTCTGATTTTGCCCCCCACTTTGAAGCAGTGGGGATCCCCGAGACGGCAGGGGTGACGTAGCCACTTTGCCCACTTTGCCCCCCCGCTCAGATTGTACCCACCGTGCTTACCTGGTTCTGGAGCAACTTTTTTTTTCGTTTAGGACACCTTTACTAAAGAACATAGTAGCAAAAATTATTTGTTCCTCCTTGCTGACTCCCGAGATGGCAGGGGACCCATTTTTTTCTATTGCCCTTCGTGAAGGAGGTGTATGCTGAGACCATTTTGCACCCAACTCCCTCTGTGAACCGTGTTCCACCCAATTCCATTCCGTCCGAAATTGCTGTAGGGACCCACCCAACTCCTTCTGTGAATGTGGGTGGAAGCAGCGCGTGTGTAGCTGCTTGTGACAAGGTAGCTTGTACCCCATTGGACCCTATCCCACCTAGTTCCATTCCGTCCGAAATTGTTGTCGCAACACCCTGTACTGAGCCCCGGTACACCAACGACTGGGCTCCGCGAACGCGGAAACGACACCAGCAGGAGCACCGGCCGCAGCGGCTGACAGAACGCAGCGACCCGACGCAACATGCGAAGGGAAGAACGGGTGACTGTCCAGGGCCCCGTACAGAAACAACAACCGGACGGAATGTCACACAGGGGGAGGGGGGGGCAGGGCACCCGGGGCTCACGCACACGGAAACGCGGCGAGGCAGGTTGTGGATGGCCTGAGGACGGAGGTGTGTGGGCAGCAAAAACAGTCAAACGACCCCCGCAACAACCAGCACAACCCCCAATACGCCAACTACTGGGCGCCGCTGACGCGCAAACGGCACATCCCGCCACATTCAGCACAGCCCCGACACACCAACCACAGGGCCCCGCGAACGCAGAAACGACACCAGCAAGAGCACCGGCCGCAGCGGCTGACAGAACGCAGCGACCCGACGCAACATGCGAAGGGAAGACCGGGTGACTGTCCAGGGCCCCGCAAAGAAACAACAACCCCCTGGACCCCACCCCCCCCTAAGCCCTGCCCTACTCCGCAGCGGAAGCGTCAGTTGTTTGGTGCAGGTGTCGCCGCGTGCCGGTGTCACCGCCACGTCGCCCGCCTCCCGCCAGGACGCCTCGCTGATCGTGGCGGACGACAGCGGCAGTGAGCCCTTCGCGCAGCTCCCGCTGACGGGGCAGGGGGAGCACACGGCGTCCGTTCTGTGCCGCGTGTACCGGACGTCCGCGGCGTCGTGGGCCATCACGAACATCAACGAGCTGCACCCGTCCGCACGCACGGCGCGGGCGCTGCTCGGCGCTGTGCAGCAGCACTACGCCACCCACCCTCCGAATCAGTGGTAACACAGCGCAGACGCCACCTCTTCCGTGTCGGCCCGTGGACGTGCAGAGGCTCTCGACGTATCCTCTCGCAACAGCTCCGTCTCCGGGACGGCCGACCCCCGGAGTAGTCAGACAGGACACGTCATCCGGGGGCTCCTTTGACACAACCAAAACACGTTCGGGCCCACAGAGGGTCGGGATGTGCAGTGGCGAGAGGCCAATAGGCGCCGCCAAAGGCAAACAATCAGATACCGAGGCCTTGTGCCACCCACCCCCCCCCCTCTCGAACGCCCCGGCCTATGTTGTACACCACCCACCGGTGAGGTGTGGATCTGCGGGGCGGCACGCCATGAGGCTTTTGCATCCCCCCGCCCCTCTTTTTACGGCACAATTTAAGCATGGAGGTTTTGTAACGTGGCTGTACAGTGGCCCAAGTTCCTACCGAGGTGGCCCAAATTCCTACCAAGACAGTCCAGATTCCTACCGAAAGAGATGGCCCAAATGCCTACTGAAATGGCCCAAAATTCCTACTGAGATGGCGCAAATGCCTACCAAGATAGTCGATGACCCAAATTCCTACCGAGATAGCCCAAATTCCTACCAAGATAGCCCAAATTCCCACCCAGATGGCCCAGGATAGAAGGACAAGAATTTGTGTTGGCATGACTGTGAAGTGAGGGAAGACTCACATTTGCATCTCTGGGCTGGCATTGTTGACCCGCACAGCCACGCACATTTACGCTGCATACGGGGTAACCCCCCCCCCCCTCATTTTTGATTTTCAGAATTCTAGATCATTTCTCACGGTGTTACGCTTTGCAAATCCTCAGCTCCCCTGCACCCGCATCAGATGTGGTGGGACCTCTAAACTTCCGGGAACCTCCGGCACCCGCAGGGGGGGTTGGTGGCCGCAGGGGCAGTGTGCTGCAATGGCGAGCGTTCGGACTGGCATTCCACTCTGACCCCACACATCCAAAGATGTCGCTTTGCCGTTTGGAAGGGGGTGGGGGGGCAAAGGGGAGGGAAGGCGTTGGATAGTCAACAAAAATCTTGCATACCTTCACCACAGAGCGATGGTTATGACCCTGGAGGGTGAAACAGCACGTTCCTTCAGGACACCCACAGTCCTTTTTTTTGTACCTTTTTGTCAAGGAACGTGTGCCCCCCCTGGGCTGGCGGTTACTCGCCCGCCATTGTTGGTTAGCCACCAACTGCCGGCAGTTATCGGCCAATGTTTGTCAGTGAACTACCGACCGCCGTTGGTTGGCCACACTTACCGTCGGTTAGCCGCCAACGGCTATTGCTTGACCAGTCAACCGCCGCACGTGACGAGCCAACCACCATCGGTTGGCCGCCGGTTCGACCCTTCTTAAACCTTCGGAAGTCCGGGTTCCGGTGAGAGTGGGCGCAGGGCCACCCACACCTCTGCAGCGGAAGGTCAGGACCTGCACCCACGTGCTCCTGCCCTTCGAAATGGGAGCCCCCGTCGCCCCCCCTGCCCCAGAGCAGCAAAGTACCCGAGGACCATGGGGTATCGGGGTGCAGCCCTGGTGCTGCAATTGCTGACACGAGGATCCTCAACCTTCATGTGTAACGGCCCCAGCACTGTACTTTCCTTCCTCTAAAACATGCCGCACAAGTGTCTGAGCACTACCATTTACCCATGTCAAAAAACGAAAAAGATCGGCCTTTTCAAGCGCGCAATTCTTCGAGCCTCGTTGGAGGCGCACGTCTGAAAGAGGCACCGGGTTCGGTCCGCCCGGGCAGGCAGCGAGGGCCCTCGGACAGGCGTGAGGGGGTGAGAGAGTCGCGATTGCAACAGCGCCCGCCGGGCGGAGCGGGACCCCGCATTGTTGTTTTTTTTCGATGCTGTCGCCCTCAGAGGGTGTGCAACACGCTTGATACCGCACAATCAACCCTCGTTTCATCGTCTGACCCCCATTCCCGTTCCCAAGAGCGCGTTCGGGACACGGGGCGTCACTCGGCGTGCCGTGCTCGCACGGTGGACAGCGCTGTGCAGCAGGGGTCCTTCTGCCGTCGTTGGTCGCCGCCATCCTCCGAATTGCCACCCCCCCCCCCCCGTGTCCAGGCGCAGTACCAAGAGGCTGACTGAGAGGCTGACCGAAATCAAATGGTTGACTGTCTGGGGCACTGTGACCCACTTGACGGACTTCTTGTCGTCCCCTCCTGAAGTGATACCCCGGCTGACCCACTCCCAGCATCGCTGTCAGTCCAACCGAAACCCAACCGCCATAACCGACCTTGCATGGATAGGCCCTTTGGGCCCCACCAACACGAATTGCATGCATTCCCCTTCCCACGCGCTTGTCCGCTGGCGCATCCCCGCTCAGCGACTCCTGCGCAGGCACATCGGACTGTCAGTGTTTCTGTGGCCCCTTTTGCACTGCCCTGCTTCGCCGCGCACAATGCATGTTGTGTTGGTAACGCCTGGCGTTGTGTCCCGGTGCGTGGGCGCCATTTGCCCTCTAAAGGATGTTGTGACCACCCAAGTGACGCTCAGTTAGTAGACAAGCCTGTTTGATGTACTTTTGCCAAAAGGGATACTTGTGTATGAGCCGCCCTGCCGTGGCAGACCTCTGCCACAAATGTGACATTCATGCCGCCGTGGGGGCCCCGCTGGTGCAGGGATGTGTGCCGATGGGCCACGCATCATGGGGGATTGATGGGCGAGATGACGTGCATTGTCTCTGTGCACTCGATTGCCACGGGAGGGCATGAATCAAGCGGTTGCTGCCTGTGTTGAGAGTTATTTTAAGATACACATGGGCCGCCGACTTCCGGCGTACTTATACCATGATCAGGAACAAGAAAGCCATAGGAGGGAACCTTGGTAAGGGGGCGCGTCGGCGCTGCCCAAGTGTGCACCAGGTAATGCGGGCAGACACCCTGGGTGGTGCTTGCAGATAGGGACCTTGTTTGCAAAGCGTTTCTGTGACTCATTGTGTGCGAGATGTGTAGCACGGGTCTTTCAGTGGTAAACGCGGAGCTGAAACACACACACACACAGACACACACGCACACACACACACACACACACACACACACACACACACACACACACACACACAAAGATGGCTGGC
Organism: Eutreptiella sp. 'Long Island Sound 2002'; assembly: GCA_964036045.1. Lineage (NCBI taxonomy): Eukaryota > Euglenozoa > Euglenophyceae > Eutreptiales > Eutreptiaceae > Eutreptiella > Eutreptiella sp. 'Long Island Sound 2002'. The sequence continues at coordinate 5,789,127 of OZ038403.1, forward strand.
ACCTTGCAAATGGGGCCGCTGATGAAGTCCGTGCGGCCCAAAATGCCTCACAGGAGACGGCTGCCATTGTGTGAGAGCTTTTGGATGGGGCCAAGAGCCCACATGCGGAGCACCTTGCTCCACGTAGAACCAAGGAGGGGCACGTAGACATCATTGGGGGGGGGTGTTTTGGGAGGGTACTAATAGGCATGCAGCCTTGGTGCAAGTTATGAAGGACCATTTGCTCAACGTTTCTTTTCAAGGTGTGAAGTTTTGGGTCTTGTTGTGTTATGTATTGTTGTCCTTCCACACCATGCATGCACCAATTGTGGTGTAAGAAGGATTTGTTGAGTGATGCAAAGTGTCGGAGGAGAATTCTGACTGCTGGCAGATTGTGGGAGGGAGTGGCACGCATCGTGCCTGCACCATGGAGCTTTTTTATTCAGATAATTTACCTGACACCATTGTTCTCTTTGTTGTTGCCCTGTGAGGTGCTGTGTTGCTGAGCTGGTACCCCTATGCTATGTCACCCTCCATGCCCTGAGGACTGTGCATGCTCCTGTGACTCGACATTCTGTCAAACGTGCCATCATGGTGATCCTGATTCAATTCAGACTCCAAGAGACTGATGAGATACCCATTTCCCGGCTGTTTTCTTGGTGCCAATGTTGCTGTCCAGTGCCTTTTTGTGAGAGTCCGTTTGGGGGGTTCAATTGCCCAAAAGGGCGCGCACCGTGTGCACCCTTGCAATGTTATATGCTCCATCGTGCGCCTGTCATGCAACCCATCACCATCGCCTGGCAAAGGAGCATTTTTCCCTGTGGTGCCAAACCACCGCTCCGCTTTTACCCGCATGGCCAGTGCATGACACAGCTTTTCGTGCGCGTGTGCAGTCGTTGCCTCCCGTGGGCATTTCCATGGGTATTTCCATGGGCATTTTTGTGGGCATTTCCGTGGGCATTTCTGTGGGCATTTCCGTGGGTATTACCCTTCACTACTCCATTGGTACCACTAGTGTGCACGGTGCACGTGCTAGGGTAGGGTTGCGGGGGTCACATGGGGGTCCAAAAATGGTCAAAAATGATTTTTTCCAAAATTGGTCCTAGACCACTAGGGGTGCTCAAACAAGTATTTTAAGGCTATTTCGAGCCGTATCTAACCCATATTAGCCCATGCAAGGTCCCAAAAACCCTTGAAATGGGCAATTTTAGGGCTTGCAGTAAGGCGGGGGGTGTCCGGGGGGAATGTGGTGTGTTTGAATGCCATGTATTGCTTTGGGCACCCCTGTGATGACAAATGATTCTGAACTAGATCACTTTCAACCTAATTGTGCGTAGTCAACACCCTTCAATCCCCCATTGGAGTGATGCCGCATGTACCGTGCACGTGCTAGGGTAGGGTTACGGGAGTCACTGGTGGGTCTAAAAGTCGTCAAAAATGATTTTTTCCAAGGTTGTTCTTTGAGTACGTGGGGTGCTCAAACAAATGGTTTCAGGCCATTTTGAACAATTTTTGACCCATATTAGCCCATGCAAGTTCCCAAAAACTCTTGAAATGGGCAATTTGCGATTTCTAACTACCTTTTAGCCATCTCCCCCCTTGTTGGGCCCATTTTGCTAGTGTAGCTCCTGTTCCCTCCCCGCCAGCTCGGTCCCAATATTCAGTCTTGATTAGGTTAGGGTTAGGACTGGGCTTTGGGTTGGCGTGGGCGTCAGGGTCATGGTTGGGGTGAAGGATAGTGTTGGGGTGCAAGTGGACAAAAGTTTGCTTCGGGCGCTTTTGGTGCCCGTGGAGCGTCAGGCACCTTCGGCGCCCATGGACTCCCGAGGCTGTCATCTTTGGCAACTAGCTGTAGGCCGGAGGTCCCTTTGGGTGGTGGTGGTGGTGGTGGGGGGGTAGTTGGCGTCCTGGGATCTGCATAGTCGGCCCCCCGTAAAAGTTGTGCATTTTTTGTTCAGAAAGAGGTGGTTCATTGCAAGGCCATATCTTCGAAGGGCACCCCTACATTTCAGACGAATGTTGGAAGTATTTTGCCTTGGAAAGTGCAACGATGCAGCTCAACAATGTGTTTTGGGGCACATGTACTCAACATTTGAATCAATATACATTCTTCAAGAAGCACATACGGAGGAGAAGTGCAGGCACTCTGACTGAGCAAAGACACCACCAGTTTGCTGCAAAACGCTTGCTAAAATGTTTTCCAGTTTCGGTACCCGTAAGGACGACCAATCCAGCTTCAAAAGTGCACGAATCAGTGAAAAATGTGCTTAACAAGACCCAAGTTGTAGTTCTAAAAGTGGAGCCCATTCAATTTTGCCTTGTCAACGAACAATCCTTGGCTAATCAAGTTATGTGTTCCTTCCCCAGAAAGAGGTGGTTCTTGCAGGGCCCAATCATCAAAGGGCAACACTTGGTTCGGAAAGCTACAAGTGCGAAAAAATGGCTCAACCACACGTTTTAGGACTTGGTACTCCAGCTTTTGAATCATATCATTTGTTCAAGAAGTACACATCGGGGAGAAGCTCAGATTTTGCCGCCTTGCTGCAAAACACTTTTGTAAAAAGTTACCTCCAGTTTCTCTGTGTGTTAGCACAACCATTTAGGCTTCAACAGTGCATGAACTGCTCGAATTGGGCTCGAAACAGCCCGACTTCTGTTTTGGGAACCAAAGGTGACTCGACCTTGCTTTCTCAAAGAACGAACTTTGGGCAAAAGTTATTCCTTTCGACCCCCCTGGACCCGCTTGGAAGCATTTTGCCTTGGTAAGTGCTACAACTGCTGTCAACCGGCTGAACAACATGCTTTGGCCTTTTTTGCTCACACTTTGGACTCAATATACTCTTTTGGACGGCACACACTGGGTAAATGGAGATGTGCTGCAAGGATAAGGCTGACTTGATGCAAAGGGATTAGTTGAAAGATTGCTCCCATTTTGTATACTTGTTTGGCCGACCATGTTGGCTTCAAAGGTTCATGAATTGCTCAAATCTGGCTGAACAACACCTGAGTTGAGGTGTTGCAAAGCAGAGCCGACCACGCAATCTTCCATCCTGCTTCGTCAAAGAGCATACATTGGGCAAAAGTTATGTGTTCCTTGCATACAACATAGTGTTCTCTGCAAGGCCCCATCATCAAAGGGCTCCTCTAGCTTTCAGACCAATGTTGGAAGCATTTTGCTTTGGAAAGTGGTACAACTGCTGTAAACCGGCGCAACAACACGTTTGGGGACACCTTTCAATCAATGCACTGTGTTGAAGAAGCACGTACCAAGGTACATGCCCCATTTGCAAACAATATGGTGGAAAACACTTACCTATTTTTTTCGACCTTTCATCTCTGTTAGGATGGTCACTCAGGCTTCAAAAGTGCATGAATTGCTCAAAAGTGGCTGTACGGCATGCCGCCTTTGTTTTCAGAGCAGCCACACCTGGGGAAAAGTGCATGAAGTCTTTGCACAGACATTTCCGGCTTGCTGCTACAAAAACCCCAGGGACAGGGAGTGGTGGAGTGGAGGGAGGGGGGAGATTCTTTGTGTGCACAGAGGAGGGGCCCTCAATTGTTGTTGCAATGGTAGAAAGAACCACCCCCAGAAAAATGAATCACTGTTGGGTGTCCTCCGTGTGGCAATCGCGTTGCGAAAATTCCCCCCAATATTCGCCAGGGACGAAATACCCCCCCCTCCCGGACGCTTATCACCGGCGGGATGGTATATGACCAGAGGGGCGGATTTCTGTATTGTGGTTGGACAGAAAAGGGGGCGCACCGACGGGGTGGCTATCTTTGAACACACCCGCCTTTGCACAATGTGGTGGGGGGTACATGTGCAGCAACATGAGCAGTGTCACACACAGTACAAATACTACGGCACTGGTCGATGCCACATGCAAAGTTGATGCATCACGCAATACGTACAACAATTTCCAGCACTTTTGGCATATGAACTGCAACAAGCAAGCCCCAGTCAGTTACAAACGGTCCACGAGAGCTCGAAGAGGGGTCTCCGTACCCATTCAATGGGACACCGCAGTGTGTGCAGGGGAGGGTTCAAGGTTCCTCCATGGCTCCCTGATTCCCCTGATACCCCCACGATTCCTCTCCGTCCCATGGCCTTCGAACCGCCAGAGGGGTCTTGTGGCGGAACAACATGTGCCGGGGAAGACCTCGCCCCCCCCCCCCCCCATTAGTCCAATAGGGAGTGTCCTCTACAAAGAGCATAGATCCACCATCCATCATGTACAGTGGACTGAAAGGGGCATTCACTTGATTGGACCCGCCCATTGCTCTCTCTGTCTCCCGCCCCCTCGCCCCCCCATGATAGCCTATGCCCCACTGCCTCTGCATTTCTTTCTGCCCACAGACTGACTTCAAGCATTGGCCAAGTGCAGTTTGTGTTGTAGCCACAAGAAGTTGTCGCGGACGTGATTTCTTTTCCAAAGCCGACCGGCAATTGAAGCGGCAGGTGATGTCCGCATCTCTTCATACGCAGTGGTGGTCATGTTTGGGGACTGGGTAGTGTGATGCCATCTTCACCTCGTTTGCCTGCATTGCCACGTCTGGTGGTCACGGGTTTCGTACCATTCTGCATCACCCTCCACCACGCCATGGAACATTGCTGTATCTGCCCCTGCACAGGACCGAAGTGATGCCTGACTGGTACTACTGCAGCGAGTGTGGGGACAAGGTATCTGTGCAGGCTGAGACATAGAATCTTGCCTCACTCCAAGTCCGTCCACAATAAGTCAATCCGTTTTGTTCTTCCAAATGCAATGCAACTCGTAGTACTCGCAGCCCCGGCGCGTCTTTGGGAGTACCGTTGTGCCGCCTGTGTTGTTGTATCCGTCAAATATCGCGTCTGTGTTGTGTATTATGAAATGTTCGGACCCTTGCACCAAGAACCCAATTGCCAGTGGTGTTTGTACACACAGCACCGGGGTAAAGTATCACCTTGAACCAGCACACATGCACCCACTGGCAAGGGAGCAGTCCTTGGAACGACACTGGCTGGCGTTGTGCCTGCCATACTCCTCCACGTAGCACTGCTGTACGTCGCACCACGCAAGTTTACCATTGCTAGATTTTGTTGGCTCCACTGCTGTAGTCAGTACACGTGTACTTGTGATGCAATCACGGTGCAGACCTTTTGGGAATGATACTCAATATCACACGTCGGAGAAGGAGCTTTGTCAAAGGATGTGAAGGGGATATAGTCGCATGCAGCGCCCCGGTAGCGCCATGTAATCGTTTACAAGCACATCAATGTTGAAACCAGAAGCATCGGTTGTTCAGTAGCATGACAGCCGATGGTTCTACTAAATGGGCACCCGTGCTCTGGTACGATACTACGGCGGCGAAAACGAGGCAGGGAAGGCTACACCGATGCCAAAAGGGACCGTGTGTGTGTGTGTGTGTGTGTGGTGCTGGTGGGGAGTGTTGGTTTAGGACGTGTTCCCCACGAGCTGACGGTCCCTTAGTTCAGGGACGCATTTGACAACCAAAGAATTTGAAGCGGCGGGACTGTGATATGACGTTCTGTGATTCAGTTTGTGTCATGTTCTCCTGCTTCAACGCCTTTTGCACTAACCCTAACCCTAACCCTAACCCTGACCGCTTTGCACATTTTGGGCTGCACGCGAGTACAAGTGCTCACATTTGGGAATCCCGTAATCCCCCGGCTGGTGCCCAAGTTCAGCTGGAAGTACCCACCGGCGTACTCTTGCAGCATTTATTGCACCCCCCCCCCCCTACGCCCCGGATGGGGACCACAGGGACCCAAGGGGGGTGCCACGCAGGGCAGGGCAGGGCAGGGCAGGGCAGGGCAGGGCACAAGGGGGCGGTGCGGCGGTACATGTCAGGGCAGCCAGAGAGCTGACTTACCTCCGCTCCACCACCAACGCCAACCTGAGCACAATTGTGCTTGTCGACTGTGGGCATTTCGGTGGTCCAAACAGTCAATCAGCCCCGGGGCAGTCGGAATTGCAGGCCGGGGCGGGGGGGGGGGGGGGGATGGGGGCGGCGCTAAAGTGAGGGACGGCCTCTGTGCTGGGGCTCAATGGACCGGACCATGCATCAGTTACCAGGCAATCCAGCGCTGAAGGCATTGGAATTTGTCTAAAATACAAGTCATCCCATGACTTTTGTTGGCCCCGTTGGGGCACTGATTCAACAAATTCCCGTTCACTTGTTCTGGTTTAGGGGTCTGGGGGACTTCTGGGGCTGTCTCCGTCCGGATTTGGGATGCGATCAATTCAGCCCTTTCTGAAGGTGGTGGGAGTCCAGTAAGGGGGTTCTCTCGCACCCCCCCCCCCACCCACTGCATCCTCCACAGTTGTCCACCCACCCCAGAGTTTCGGGATCTCCGTCCAGGTCTTGGGGGAGGGCGTGTTGCTTGTGGCAGTCCGGTCCTCCCGACGCCTGTCGGCTCCCCCATCCAGTCATTTCTCACTGTGGATGCCACTGTGTACCGTGCCGTACCGTGCCAAGGCTGCAGTGGCATTGACTAGCCCTCACAAGACATGCGGAGGTGGCCCGGTTTTTTGCGATTGTCTCATCCTGTGCCTGCCAAAGGCACCCACAGATCACAGCGCGGGCGGTTTGGAGGGTCCGATGGCATATTTGAAAACGATGCCCTGCTCCAAAGCTCCAAACCTCGGATCATATGACACATCGTAGAGTTACATGATTTGAGGCCATTGGTCCTCTTGCATTGACCAATGGAGTGCAGTCCAGTGGGCGCGCCGAGCATTAAGTTCAAGAAAAGGACAGGGGACAAAAGACGCGGGTATCTGTGCAGGTGGGTCATTTAGATCGCCAATGGCAGGAGCGGTAGGCTCAGGACTGGCGCATGCCTTTTGGTAAAAGGCGATGCTGCTTGCCAAACCTGTTAGGTCCACCCTAGACACTAAAGAGGGTTATAAAACCAAGACTGGTTCCACCAGCTCGGTGACCCGAACCCTAACCCTAACCCCGAACCAACGTTCCTTAAGGTGGGGGGGGGGAGGAGGTCTTAGGGAACGTCCTGGTTGTCGGGAATCTGGAAATCTGCCGTGCCCATCCCATTTCACGGGAAGACCATTTCCGAAACCTTAAGCAAGCAAGCAGCAAGCACGCGCGAAATGGGGAAAAATCGCTGCTCCATCATGGTGCTTCGCATTCGGCCAACATTTTTTGGCCCTAAATTGCAGATTTTGAAATGGAGGTCCGGCACTAGATTTCCCCGTGCCCAAGGGCCCTCTAGGGCCCTCAAACTCCACAATATGTTTGCGAACCGCCCCCAAAAGGCCCCGAAAAGCCCCAGAATTTGTGCACATTAGCCGCTGACAGCCCCAAGCCAAAGGGGGCGTGCCGTGCGTTGTGCGCGCGCTGTGCGAAAAGTAGGCCATTCTCCACCACCGGTAGGCAGGCTTTTGGGTGTAGGATTGCCGCAGGGTACTATTGCCATTGTGTACCCTTGTACCATCAACCCTCCCCCTTCTTGCATGTATGTATGTACCCTTGCAAACGGGCACCCTGAGGCCGGTATATGGTGATACATTCTCAGGGTGTCTGCCGCGGGGCATCATCTTTTGCTCTCATTTCTCCAACCCCCTATTGCATTCACCATGGACTTTAATGTTGGAGATAGGGTGTTCTACACTCGCTCCAAAGGCAAGCCCCCAAGCAATTGATCGCATTGTATGTAAGGTCCGGCGGTACCGTACCTGAAATGAAATCGTGAAATTGGTGAAATTGGCAGTTGATGAGGTGCATTGGTCAGACCGTTTGAACAGGTTCAATCATAACCCTCATTTCCCGTATCTTGTGACCCATTTCACTAATGCCATGCCAATCAGTTCTATTGGTGGTGCTCTTTCCGATATACTATTCAACCCCAAGTATGCGGGTTGTGTGTGGAAGATTACCGTGGCCGTGGACCACTTGGGTAACATTGTGTGGATATGCCCTGTCCTAACCCGGCACTAGTGCCGATGTTAAGATATGGGACAAGCATGGGCCGCAACGTACCAAGGGTTGTTTCATGGAGTTTGAGGTCGGTGTGCATGATGGAGCATACAAGGGGCGATTGCATTCACATGTCCCTTTCATTGGTCGAAAGACTTTGACCATGCGGCAGAAAACATATAATGATGTGCATGGGTATTATAGGGCACGGGTGGAACACTTGTTTGCCCACCTTTGGTCTTGGAGTGTAGTGTGTGACATTTGGCCGGGGTCCCATCAAGACTTGCATGCCAACACACGCATACTTGTGCACTTTTCACAATTCATGTTGCGAAGACAGAAAAGGTATCAGCCTTATGGCCCATGGGAGCACATTCCTTCTTCCATTTGGACAGAGGAAGAGGCCCCTGAGGTTGGTGAGGAAGAGGAGGATACTTTCCTTTGCCAAATTTGTGGCAAAAGGGACACATCGGAATGCTCCACGTGTGGCCTTTACTTGTGTAGAGGTTGCATGGGTGAACATACTTGCGATAATGATGTTCCCGAGTAGCCCCTAATATATTTTCAGGTGTTCTTTAACACCCGCAAGACAATTTTATTGTCTACATTGCATTGTTTTGGACATTGGATACTTCTGAGAACACGACACGTTTGAATTTCGGAGTTTTGAATTGCTCATGCATGCTTCTAGAGGTGGCAGGGTTTCATGGCTGTTACCGGGGTAAACACCATAATAACTGGCGCTGTGCGCGCACTGTGCGAAATCGCCCCCAAAAATAGACCATATCTTGGCCCTGTAGCTCAAAACGCGATTACGAGCGCACCTAATCCACCCGCAACCACCACTTTTGGTGGTTTCCACCCCTCAAAATTGCCCCAGACCCCCGTACCTAGGCCCAATGCACCGCGGCAAGCTGCAAGAGGTAGCCCAAAGAGGTGGGTGCCAAAATGGGTCAAGAAGGTCCACCGTGTGCAAAAAAATGACTTTTTCGAAAAATGATCTTGGACCACATGGCATGCCAAAACAAGTGTTTTTGGCGTGTTTTGAGCGCGTGGTGGCCCTTTTTGGCCCTTCTTAAATTCCAAAATACCTTGAAAATGGGTTGTTTTGCGACCAGCTGCGACGAAAAATGGGTCAAAAATGGGTCAAACATGTGTTTTTCCAAATATGATCCTAGACCATTTGGGATGCACAAACAAGTGAAATGAGCCTATTTTGAGCCCATTGCAAGCCCTTTTGGCCCCTCCAAAGACACAAAATGCCTTGAAATGGGTTGTTTTGTGATCAGCTGCGACGAAAAATGGGTCAAAAATGGATTAAAAATGTGTTACTCCAAAAATGATCCTAGACCATTTGGGGTGCCTAAACAAGTGAAATGAGCCTATTTTGAGCCCATTGCAAGCCATTTTGGCCCTCATGAAGTCAGAAAATGCCTTGAAAATGGGTTGTTTTGCCACGAAAAATGGGTCAAAAATGGATCAAAAATGTGTTTTTCCAGAAATGATCGAAGACCATTTGGGGTGCACAAACAAGTGAAATGAGCCTATTTTGAGCCCGTTGCAAGCCATTTTGGCCCCTCCAAAGTCACAAAATGCCATGAAAATGGGCTGTTTTGGGACCAAACATCGATCAAAAATGGATCAAAAAGGTGTTTTTCCAAAGGTACTTTTGGGATTATTTTGGTTGCACAAACAAAACAAGTGGAATGAGCCCATTTTGAGCCCATGTTGAGCTATTTGGGCCCCTCTCAAGGCCGAAAGGGCCTTGAAATTGGGCCATTTTGGGACCACAAATGGCTCAAAAACGGGTCAAAACCATGGTTTCCCAAAAATGATCCTAGTCCAGTTGTGGTGCCGAAACGGATGAATACAACTCATTTTGAGCCCCCTTTTGAGCCGCTCTCATCCACTTTCCATCGCGTACCTCATTTGTCGTTAAAGTGTCCTAGACAACGTTCCTTCCCCCACCAGCTCGGTCCCAATATTCAAACCTGGTTAGGGTCAGGGAGCTGGTGGAAACGGTCTTGGTTTTATGACCCTCTTTAGTGTCTAGGCTGGACCTAACTGGTTTGGCAAGCAGCAAGCAGCAAGCAGCAAGCTCACAGCTCCATCGTGGTGCTTCGGATTGGGCCAAAATTTTGGTGGATGCTACCTATGGGTGTGAGCGACAACCACACAAAGTATGAGCCACAAACTCAACGGAGAGGCTGGGAACGGGCGTTGCAAGTGCCGGACCTCCATTTCAAAATCTACAATTTAGGGCCAAAACCAGCCCTTTTTTGCCCAAAACCGCCCTAGAACCTGCTGAAAAAGGCCAAATGAAGGGAAATAATGGCTACTCTAAACATGCAGCTAGACTTACCCATGCCCAAGGGCCCTCTAGGGCCCTATAACTCCACAATATGTGTGCGAACCGCCCCTGAAAGGCCCCCAAAAGCGCCACAATTTGTGCACATTGGCCGCCGACAACCCCAAACCAAATCCACGGTTGTATATTTGGACCGAGCTGGTGGGGGAAGGAACATCGTCTAGGAGACTTTAATGACAAATGAATGTACACACTGGAAAGTGGATGAGAGCGGCTCAAAAGGGGCCTCAAATTGAGCTGTATTCATCCGTTTCGGCACCACAACTGGACTAGGATCATTTTTGGAAAGCCATGGTTTTGACCCGTTTTTGAGCCATTTGTGGTCCCAAAGTGGCCCAATTTCAAGGCCCTTTCGTCCTTGAGAGGGGCAAAAATTGCTCAACATGAGCTCAAAATAGGCTCATTCCACTTAATTGTGCACCCCAAACCGTCCAAAAGTATCTTTGGAAAAACACATTTTGGATCCATTTTTGATCGATGTTTGGTCCCAAAACAGCCCATTTTCAAGGCATTTTGTGACTTTGGAGGGGCCAAAATGGCTTGCAATGGGCTCAAAATAGGCTCATTTCACTTGTTTGTGCACCCCAAATGGTCTAGAATCATTTTTGGAAAAACAGTCTTTTTGACCCATTTTTGATCCATTTTTGGTAGCTAAAGGGCCCATTTTCAAGGCTTTTGGAGGGGCCAAAGTGGCTTGCAACGGGCACAAAAGGGGCTCATTTCACTTGATTAGGCATCCCAAATGGTCGAGTATAATATTTGGAAAAACACATTTTTGACCCATTTTTGTCCCAAAATAGCCCATTTTCAAGGCATTTTCTGACTTCATGAGGGCCAAAACGGGCCACCACGAGCTCAAAACGCGCCAAAAACACTTGTTTTGGCATGCAATGTGGTCTAGGGTCATTTTTGGTGGGTGGATCTTGTTGACCCATTTTGGCACCCACCTCTTTGGGCTACCTCTTGAAGCTTGCCGCAACGCACTGGGTCTAGGTACGGGGGTCTAGGCGTCGGTTAGGGCAATTTTGAGGGGTGGAAACCACCAAAAGTGGGTGGTTGCAGGTGGATTAGGTGCACTGGAAATCGCGTTTTGAGCCACGTGGCCCAAGATATGGTCCGTTTTTGGTTTGGGGATGTCGGCGCAAATTCTGGGGCTTTTGGGGGCCTTTCGGGGGCGGTTTAGGGACATATTGTGGATGGAGTTAGAGGGCCCTAGAGGGCCTTGGGCACGGGTAAGTCTAGCTGCATGTTTAGAGTAGCCACTATTTCCCTCCATTTGGCCATTTTCAGCAGGTTCTAGGGCGGTTTTGGGAAAAAAAGGCTGGTTTTGGCCCTAAATTGCAGATTTTGAAATGGAGGTCCGGCACTTGCAACGCCCGTTCCCAGCCTCTCCGTTGACTTTTTGGCTCACACTTCGTTCGGTTGTCGCTCACACCCATAGGTAGCACCCACCAAAATTTTGGCCCAATCTGAAGCACCACGATGGAGCTGTGATTTTTTCCCATTTCGCGCGTGCAGTTGTGGTTTGGTGGCATTGCATACGTAATTTCGACTTGCGTTTTTGGGCGCCCTACTTGGCATCGAGATGCGTGTAAAGCAGAGAGTACATGAGTTCCATGAACGGTTGTTGAGTGTGAATGCCTGCGTTTTCGAATCGATTGCTTGCTGCGATGCATTTGCATGGGATACGTTCTGGTATTTGTCTTCTCTCTCATCACGCATCTTGGGATTGGTGATGATTATCTTCTACACGACAGGGAGTATGTGAATTGCCTTCATGCGCGTTTTGCTTTGTTTGGTTTGCTTGTTGTTGCAGCTCTCATAATGTCGCTTCTCTATATGAATTCGCTTTTTGCAATGCGTTTTTGCATCGTATTGATGTAGAGTGTGCCACACAGGATTGGAACGATGCAAGGAGTAGAATGCGCCTGTGTTATGGATTGTGCCTATGCAGTGGTAGTGATAGATGTATTGCGATAGTGCAGACGTGTGGCAATCTGTGGATGAGCGGTTCTGTTTTGTGTTGCTGCCCGTGATCAGTGCAGTGGAATAGGGAAGGAAAGGGTTTGCACTTTGTCTTCTCTGTTGCCCGCAGTTTGTATGAGTACTGCTTTTGCTGAATGCAAAGGTGAGGTCTCGGTGATCTCAGGGGGCGTAGTGTGTTCAGCATCACGGACAGGAGTTGTTTAGCGAGTTTGGTGGCATTGCATACGTAATTTCGACTTGCGTTTTTGGGCGCCCTACTTGGCATCGAGATGCGTGTAAAGCAGAGAGTACATGAGTTCCATGAACGGTTGTTGAGTGTGAATGCCTGCGTTTTCGAATCGATTGCTTGCTGCGATGCATTTGCATGGGATACGTTCTGGTATTTGTCTTCTCTCTCATCACGCATCTTGGGATTGGTGATGATTATCTTCTACACGACAGGGAGTATGTGAATTGCCTTCATGCGCGTTTTGCTTTGTTTGGTTTGCTTGTTGTTGCAGCTCTCATAATGTCGCTTCTCTATATGAATTCGCTTTTTGCAATGCGTTTTTGCATCGTATTGATGTAGAGTGTGCCACACAGGATTGGAACGATGCAAGGAGTAGAATGCGCCTGTGTTATGGATTGTGCCTATGCAGTGGTAGTGATAGATGTATTGCGATAGTGCAGACGTGTGGCAATCTGTGGATGAGCGGTTCTGTTTTGTGTTGCTGCCCGTGATCAGTGCAGTGGAATAGGGAAGGAAAGGGTTTGCACTTTGTCTTCTCTGTTGCCCGCAGTTTGTATGAGTACTGCTTTTGCTGAATGCAAAGGTGAGGTCTCGGTGATCTCAGGGGGCGTAGTGTGTTCAGCATCACGGACAGGAGTTGTTTAGCGAGTTTGGTGGCATTGCATACGTAATTTCGACTTGCGTTTTTGGGCGCCCTACTTGGCATCGAGATGCGTGTAAAGCAGAGAGTACATGAGTTCCATGAACGGTTGTTGAGTGTGAATGCCTGCGTTTTCGAATCGATTGCTTGCTGCGATGCATTTGCATGGGATACGTTCTGGTATTTGTCTTCTCTCTCATCACGCATCTTGGGATTGGTGATGATTATCTTCTACACGACAGTACGTATGTGAATTGCCTTCATGCGCGTTTTGCTTTGTTTGGTTTGCTTGTTGTTGCAGCTCTCATAATGTCGCTTCTCTATATGAATTCGCTTTTTGCAATGCGTTTTTGCATCGTATTGATGTAGAGTGTGCCACACAGGATTGGAACGATGCAAGGAGTAGAATGCGCCTGTGTTATGGATTGTGCCTATGCAGTGGTAGTGATAGATGTATTGCGATAGTGCAGACGTGTGGCAATCTGTGGATGAGCGGTTCTGTTTTGTGTTGCTGCCCGTGATCAGTGCAGTGGAATAGGGAAGGAAAGGGTTTGCACTTTGTCTTCTCTGTTGCCCGCAGTTTGTATGAGTACTGCTTTTGCTGAATGCAAAGGTGAGGTCTCGGTGATCTCAGGGGGCGTAGTGTGTTCAGCATCACGGACAGGAGTTGTTTAGCGAGTTTGGTGGCATTGCATACGTAATTTCGACTTGCGTTTTTGGGCGCCCTACTTGGCATCGAGATGCGTGTAAAGCAGAGAGTACATGAGTTCCATGAACGGTTGTTGAGTGTGAATGCCTGCGTTTTCGAATCGATTGCTTGCTGCGATGCATTTGCATGGGATACGTTCTGGTATTTGTCTTCTCTCTCATCACGCATCTTGGGATTGGTGATGATTATCTTCTACACGACAGTACGTATGTGAATTGCCTTCATGCGCGTTTTGCTTTGTTTGGTTTGCTTGTTGTTGCAGCTCTCATAATGTCGCTTCTCTATATGAATTCGCTTTTTGCAATGCGTTTTTGCATCGTATTGATGTAGAGTGTGCCACACAGGATTGGAACGATGCAAGGAGTAGAATGCGCCTGTGTTATGGATTGTGCCTATGCAGTGGTAGTGATAGATGTATTGCGATAGTGCAGACGTGTGGCAATCTGTGGATGAGCGGTTCTGTTTTGTGTTGCTGCCCGTGATCAGTGCAGTGGAATAGGGAAGGAAAGGGTTTGCACTTTGTCTTCTCTGTTGCCCGCAGTTTGTATGAGTACTGCTTTTGCTGAATGCAAAGGTGAGGTCTCGGTGATCTCAGGGGGCGTAGTGTGTTCAGCATCACGGACAGGAGTTGTTTAGCGAGTTTGGTGGCATTGCATACGTAATTTCGACTTGCGTTTTTGGGCGCCCTACTTGGCATCGAGATGCGTGTAAAGCAGAGAGTACATGAGTTCCATGAACGGTTGTTGAGTGTGAATGCCTGCGTTTTCGAATCGATTGCTTGCTGCGATGCATTTGCATGGGATACGTTCTGGTATTTGTCTTCTCTCTCATCACGCATCTTGGGATTGGTGATGATTATCTTCTACACCACAGGATGTATGTGAATTGCCTTCATGCGCGTTTTGCTTTGTTTGGTTTGCTTGTTGTTGCAGCTCTCATAATGTCGCTTCTCTATATGAATTCGCTTTTTGCAATGCGTTTTTGCATCGTATTGATGTAGAGTGTGCCACACAGGATTGGAACGATGCAAGGAGTAGAATGCGCCTGTGTTATGGATTGTGCCTATGCAGTGGTAGTGATAGATGTATTGCGATAGTGCAGACGTGTGGCAATCTGTGGATGAGCGGTTCTGTTTTGTGTTGCTGCCCGTGATCAGTGCAGTGGAATAGGGAAGGAAAGGGTTTGCACTTTGTCTTCTCTGTTGCCCGCAGTTTGTATGAGTACTGCTTTTGCTGAATGCAAAGGTGAGGTCTCGGTGATCTCAGGGGGCGTAGTGTGTTCAGCATCACGGACAGGAGTTGTTTAGCGAGTTTGGTGGCATTGCATACGTAATTTCGACTTGCGTTTTTGGGCGCCCTACTTGGCATCGAGATGCGTGTAAAGCAGAGAGTACATGAGTTCCATGAACGGTTGTTGAGTGTGAATGCCTGCGTTTTCGAATCGATTGCTTGCTGCGATGCATTTGCATGGGATACGTTCTGGTATTTGTCTTCTCTCTCATCACGCATCTTGGGATTGGTGATGATTATCTTCTACACGACAGTGGGTATGTGAATTGCCTTCATGCGCGTTTTGCTTTGTTTGGTTTGCTTGTTGTTGCAGCTCTCATAATGTCGCTTCTCTATATGAATTCGCTTTTTGCAATGCGTTTTTGCATCGTATTGATGTAGAGTGTGCCACACAGGATTGGAACGATGCAAGGAGTAGAATGCGCCTGTGTTATGGATTGTGCCTATGCAGTGGTAGTGATAGATGTATTGCGATAGTGCAGACGTGTGGCAATCTGTGGATGAGCGGTTCTGTTTTGTGTTGCTGCCCGTGATCAGTGCAGTGGAATAGGGAAGGAAAGGGTTTGCACTTTGTCTTCTCTGTTGCCCGCAGTTTGTATGAGTACTGCTTTTGCTGAATGCAAAGGTGAGGTCTCGGTGATCTCAGGGGGCGTAGTGTGTTCAGCATCACGGACAGGAGTTGTTTAGCGAGTTTGGTGGCATTGCATACGTAATTTCGACTTGCGTTTTTGGGCGCCCTACTTGGCATCGAGATGCGTGTAAAGCAGAGAGTACATGAGTTCCATGAACGGTTGTTGAGTGTGAATGCCTGCGTTTTCGAATCGATTGCTTGCTGCGATGCATTTGCATGGGATACGTTCTGGTATTTGTCTTCTCTCTCATCACGCATCTTGGGATTGGTGATGATTATCTTCTACACCACAGGATGTATGTGAATTGCCTTCATGCGCGTTTTGCTTTGTTTGGTTTGCTTGTTGTTGCAGCTCTCATAATGTCGCTTCTCTATATGAATTCGCTTTTTGCAATGCGTTTTTGCATCGTATTGATGTAGAGTGTGCCACACAGGATTGGAACGATGCAAGGAGTAGAATGCGCCTGTGTTATGGATTGTGCCTATGCAGTGGTAGTGATAGATGTATTGCGATAGTGCAGACGTGTGGCAATCTGTGGATGAGCGGTTCTGTTTTGTGTTGCTGCCCGTGATCAGTGCAGTGGAATAGGGAAGGAAAGGGTTTGCACTTTGTCTTCTCTGTTGCCCGCAGTTTGTATGAGTACTGCTTTTGCTGAATGCAAAGGTGAGGTCTCGGTGATCTCAGGGGGCGTAGTGTGTTCAGCATCACGGACAGGAGTTGTTTAGCGAGTTTGGTGGCATTGCATACGTAATTTCGACTTGCGTTTTTGGGCGCCCTACTTGGCATCGAGATGCGTGTAAAGCAGAGAGTACATGAGTTCCATGAACGGTTGTTGAGTGTGAATGCCTGCGTTTTCGAATCGATTGCTTGCTGCGATGCATTTGCATGGGATACGTTCTGGTATTTGTCTTCTCTCTCATCACGCATCTTGGGATTGGTGATGATTATCTTCTACACCACAGGATGTATGTGAATTGCCTTCATGCGCGTTTTGCTTTGTTTGGTTTGCTTGTTGTTGCAGCTCTCATAATGTCGCTTCTCTATATGAATTCGCTTTTTGCAATGCGTTTTTGCATCGTATTGATGTAGAGTGTGCCACACAGGATTGGAACGATGCAAGGAGTAGAATGCGCCTGTGTTATGGATTGTGCCTATGCAGTGGTAGTGATAGATGTATTGCGATAGTGCAGACGTGTGGCAATCTGTGGATGAGCGGTTCTGTTTTGTGTTGCTGCCCGTGATCAGTGCAGTGGAATAGGGAAGGAAAGGGTTTGCACTTTGTCTTCTCTGTTGCCCGCAGTTTGTATGAGTACTGCTTTTGCTGAATGCAAAGGTGAGGTCTCGGTGATCTCAGGGGGCGTAGTGTGTTCAGCATCACGGACAGGAGTTGTTTAGCGAGTTTGGTGGCATTGCATACGTAATTTCGACTTGCGTTTTTGGGCGCCCTACTTGGCATCGAGATGCGTGTAAAGCAGAGAGTACATGAGTTCCATGAACGGTTGTTGAGTGTGAATGCCTGCGTTTTCGAATCGATTGCTTGCTGCGATGCATTTGCATGGGATACGTTCTGGTATTTGTCTTCTCTCTCATCACGCATCTTGGGATTGGTGATGATTATCTTCTACACGACAGTTGGTATGTGAATTGCCTTCATGCGCGTTTTGCTTTGTTTGGTTTGCTTGTTGTTGCAGCTCTCATAATGTCGCTTCTCTATATGAATTCGCTTTTTGCAATGCGTTTTTGCATCGTATTGATGTAGAGTGTGCCACACAGGATTGGAACGATGCAAGGAGTAGAATGCGCCTGTGTTATGGATTGTGCCTATGCAGTGGTAGTGATAGATGTATTGCGATAGTGCAGACGTGTGGCAATCTGTGGATGAGCGGTTCTGTTTTGTGTTGCTGCCCGTGATCAGTGCAGTGGAATAGGGAAGGAAAGGGTTTGCACTTTGTCTTCTCTGTTGCCCGCAGTTTGTATGAGTACTGCTTTTGCTGAATGCAAAGGTGAGGTCTCGGTGATCTCAGGGGGCGTAGTGTGTTCAGCATCACGGACAGGAGTTGTTTAGCGAGTTTGGTGGCATTGCATACGTAATTTCGACTTGCGTTTTTGGGCGCCCTACTTGGCATCGAGATGCGTGTAAAGCAGAGAGTACATGAGTTCCATGAACGGTTGTTGAGTGTGAATGCCTGCGTTTTCGAATCGATTGCTTGCTGCGATGCATTTGCATGGGATACGTTCTGGTATTTGTCTTCTCTCTCATCACGCATCTTGGGATTGGTGATGATTATCTTCTACACCACAGGATGTATGTGAATTGCCTTCATGCGCGTTTTGCTTTGTTTGGTTTGCTTGTTGTTGCAGCTCTCATAATGTCGCTTCTCTATATGAATTCGCTTTTTGCAATGCGTTTTTGCATCGTATTGATGTAGAGTGTGCCACACAGGATTGGAACGATGCAAGGAGTAGAATGCGCCTGTGTTATGGATTGTGCCTATGCAGTGGTAGTGATAGATGTATTGCGATAGTGCAGACGTGTGGCAATCTGTGGATGAGCGGTTCTGTTTTGTGTTGCTGCCCGTGATCAGTGCAGTGGAATAGGGAAGGAAAGGGTTTGCACTTTGTCTTCTCTGTTGCCCGCAGTTTGTATGAGTACTGCTTTTGCTGAATGCAAAGGTGAGGTCTCGGTGATCTCAGGGGGCGTAGTGTGTTCAGCATCACGGACAGGAGTTGTTTAGCGAGTTTGGTGGCATTGCATACGTAATTTCGACTTGCGTTTTTGGGCGCCCTACTTGGCATCGAGATGCGTGTAAAGCAGAGAGTACATGAGTTCCATGAACGGTTGTTGAGTGTGAATGCCTGCGTTTTCGAATCGATTGCTTGCTGCGATGCATTTGCATGGGATACGTTCTGGTATTTGTCTTCTCTCTCATCACGCATCTTGGGATTGGTGATGATTATCTTCTACACCACAGGATGTATGTGAATTGCCTTCATGCGCGTTTTGCTTTGTTTGGTTTGCTTGTTGTTGCAGCTCTCATAATGTCGCTTCTCTATATGAATTCGCTTTTTGCAATGCGTTTTTGCATCGTATTGATGTAGAGTGTGCCACACAGGATTGGAACGATGCAAGGAGTAGAATGCGCCTGTGTTATGGATTGTGCCTATGCAGTGGTAGTGATAGATGTATTGCGATAGTGCAGACGTGTGGCAATCTGTGGATGAGCGGTTCTGTTTTGTGTTGCTGCCCGTGATCAGTGCAGTGGAATAGGGAAGGAAAGGGTTTGCACTTTGTCTTCTCTGTTGCCCGCAGTTTGTATGAGTACTGCTTTTGCTGAATGCAAAGGTGAGGTCTCGGTGATCTCAGGGGGCGTAGTGTGTTCAGCATCACGGACAGGAGTTGTTTAGCGAGTTTGGTGGCATTGCATACGTAATTTCGACTTGCGTTTTTGGGCGCCCTACTTGGCATCGAGATGCGTGTAAAGCAGAGAGTACATGAGTTCCATGAACGGTTGTTGAGTGTGAATGCCTGCGTTTTCGAATCGATTGCTTGCTGCGATGCATTTGCATGGGATACGTTCTGGTATTTGTCTTCTCTCTCATCACGCATCTTGGGATTGGTGATGATTATCTTCTACACCACAGGATGTATGTGAATTGCCTTCATGCGCGTTTTGCTTTGTTTGGTTTGCTTGTTGTTGCAGCTCTCATAATGTCGCTTCTCTATATGAATTCGCTTTTTGCAATGCGTTTTTGCATCGTATTGATGTAGAGTGTGCCACACAGGATTGGAACGATGCAAGGAGTAGAATGCGCCTGTGTTATGGATTGTGCCTATGCAGTGGTAGTGATAGATGTATTGCGATAGTGCAGACGTGTGGCAATCTGTGGATGAGCGGTTCTGTTTTGTGTTGCTGCCCGTGATCAGTGCAGTGGAATAGGGAAGGAAAGGGTTTGCACTTTGTCTTCTCTGTTGCCCGCAGTTTGTATGAGTACTGCTTTTGCTGAATGCAAAGGTGAGGTCTCGGTGATCTCAGGGGGCGTAGTGTGTTCAGCATCACGGACAGGAGTTGTTTAGCGAGTTTGGTGGCATTGCATACGTAATTTCGACTTGCGTTTTTGGGCGCCCTACTTGGCATCGAGATGCGTGTAAAGCAGAGAGTACATGAGTTCCATGAACGGTTGTTGAGTGTGAATGCCTGCGTTTTCGAATCGATTGCTTGCTGCGATGCATTTGCATGGGATACGTTCTGGTATTTGTCTTCTCTCTCATCACGCATCTTGGGATTGGTGATGATTATCTTCTACACGACAGTACGTATGTGAATTGCCTTCATGCGCGTTTTGCTTTGTTTGGTTTGCTTGTTGTTGCAGCTCTCATAATGTCGCTTCTCTATATGAATTCGCTTTTTGCAATGCGTTTTTGCATCGTATTGATGTAGAGTGTGCCACACAGGATTGGAACGATGCAAGGAGTAGAATGCGCCTGTGTTATGGATTGTGCCTATGCAGTGGTAGTGATAGATGTATTGCGATAGTGCAGACGTGTGGCAATCTGTGGATGAGCGGTTCTGTTTTGTGTTGCTGCCCGTGATCAGTGCAGTGGAATAGGGAAGGAAAGGGTTTGCACTTTGTCTTCTCTGTTGCCCGCAGTTTGTATGAGTACTGCTTTTGCTGAATGCAAAGGTGAGGTCTCGGTGATCTCAGGGGGCGTAGTGTGTTCAGCATCACGGACAGGAGTTGTTTAGCGAGTTTGGTGGCATTGCATACGTAATTTCGACTTGCGTTTTTGGGCGCCCTACTTGGCATCGAGATGCGTGTAAAGCAGAGAGTACATGAGTTCCATGAACGGTTGTTGAGTGTGAATGCCTGCGTTTTCGAATCGATTGCTTGCTGCGATGCATTTGCATGGGATACGTTCTGGTATTTGTCTTCTCTCTCATCACGCATCTTGGGATTGGTGATGATTATCTTCTACACCACAGGATGTATGTGAATTGCCTTCATGCGCGTTTTGCTTTGTTTGGTTTGCTTGTTGTTGCAGCTCTCATAATGTCGCTTCTCTATATGAATTCGCTTTTTGCAATGCGTTTTTGCATCGTATTGATGTAGAGTGTGCCACACAGGATTGGAACGATGCAAGGAGTAGAATGCGCCTGTGTTATGGATTGTGCCTATGCAGTGGTAGTGATAGATGTATTGCGATAGTGCAGACGTGTGGCAATCTGTGGATGAGCGGTTCTGTTTTGTGTTGCTGCCCGTGATCAGTGCAGTGGAATAGGGAAGGAAAGGGTTTGCACTTTGTCTTCTCTGTTGCCCGCAGTTTGTATGAGTACTGCTTTTGCTGAATGCAAAGGTGAGGTCTCGGTGATCTCAGGGGGCGTAGTGTGTTCAGCATCACGGACAGGAGTTGTTTAGCGAGTTTGGTGGCATTGCATACGTAATTTCGACTTGCGTTTTTGGGCGCCCTACTTGGCATCGAGATGCGTGTAAAGCAGAGAGTACATGAGTTCCATGAACGGTTGTTGAGTGTGAATGCCTGCGTTTTCGAATCGATTGCTTGCTGCGATGCATTTGCATGGGATACGTTCTGGTATTTGTCTTCTCTCTCATCACGCATCTTGGGATTGGTGATGATTATCTTCTACACGACAGTTGGTATGTGAATTGCCTTCATGCGCGTTTTGCTTTGTTTGGTTTGCTTGTTGTTGCAGCTCTCATAATGTCGCTTCTCTATATGAATTCGCTTTTTGCAATGCGTTTTTGCATCGTATTGATGTAGAGTGTGCCACACAGGATTGGAACGATGCAAGGAGTAGAATGCGCCTGTGTTATGGATTGTGCCTATGCAGTGGTAGTGATAGATGTATTGCGATAGTGCAGACGTGTGGCAATCTGTGGATGAGCGGTTCTGTTTTGTGTTGCTGCCCGTGATCAGTGCAGTGGAATAGGGAAGGAAAGGGTTTGCACTTTGTCTTCTCTGTTGCCCGCAGTTTGTATGAGTACTGCTTTTGCTGAATGCAAAGGTGAGGTCTCGGTGATCTCAGGGGGCGTAGTGTGTTCAGCATCACGGACAGGAGTTGTTTAGCGAGTTTGGTGGCATTGCATACGTAATTTCGACTTGCGTTTTTGGGCGCCCTACTTGGCATCGAGATGCGTGTAAAGCAGAGAGTACATGAGTTCCATGAACGGTTGTTGAGTGTGAATGCCTGCGTTTTCGAATCGATTGCTTGCTGCGATGCATTTGCATGGGATACGTTCTGGTATTTGTCTTCTCTCTCATCACGCATCTTGGGATTGGTGATGATTATCTTCTACACGACAGTTGGTATGTGAATTGCCTTCATGCGCGTTTTGCTTTGTTTGGTTTGCTTGTTGTTGCAGCTCTCATAATGTCGCTTCTCTATATGAATTCGCTTTTTGCAATGCGTTTTTGCATCGTATTGATGTAGAGTGTGCCACACAGGATTGGAACGATGCAAGGAGTAGAATGCGCCTGTGTTATGGATTGTGCCTATGCAGTGGTAGTGATAGATGTATTGCGATAGTGCAGACGTGTGGCAATCTGTGGATGAGCGGTTCTGTTTTGTGTTGCTGCCCGTGATCAGTGCAGTGGAATAGGGAAGGAAAGGGTTTGCACTTTGTCTTCTCTGTTGCCCGCAGTTTGTATGAGTACTGCTTTTGCTGAATGCAAAGGTGAGGTCTCGGTGATCTCAGGGGGCGTAGTGTGTTCAGCATCACGGACAGGAGTTGTTTAGCGAGTTTGGTGGCATTGCATACGTAATTTCGACTTGCGTTTTTGGGCGCCCTACTTGGCATCGAGATGCGTGTAAAGCAGAGAGTACATGAGTTCCATGAACGGTTGTTGAGTGTGAATGCCTGCGTTTTCGAATCGATTGCTTGCTGCGATGCATTTGCATGGGATACGTTCTGGTATTTGTCTTCTCTCTCATCACGCATCTTGGGATTGGTGATGATTATCTTCTACACGACAGTACGTATGTGAATTGCCTTCATGCGCGTTTTGCTTTGTTTGGTTTGCTTGTTGTTGCAGCTCTCATAATGTCGCTTCTCTATATGAATTCGCTTTTTGCAATGCGTTTTTGCATCGTATTGATGTAGAGTGTGCCACACAGGATTGGAACGATGCAAGGAGTAGAATGCGCCTGTGTTATGGATTGTGCCTATGCAGTGGTAGTGATAGATGTATTGCGATAGTGCAGACGTGTGGCAATCTGTGGATGAGCGGTTCTGTTTTGTGTTGCTGCCCGTGATCAGTGACCGGGCTCACCGGGCTCAGCGACTTCTACCCCCCCCCCCCCCTTTCGGACTCTTTGGGAACAACACACGCGGCAACCCAAGCAGCTGGCCTCATGATCTGTGTTGCAGCACAGCGCTGAGCCATGCCCGAACCAAAGCCCTGGACATCATCACTGATTACTCACACATTCCTGCAGCGGTGCTGCTGCTGCCACCTGCTTGTCCCCCATTCTTCACATCCCATGCCCAGCCACGGTACGGCTACCCCCAACCCCCCAGCCCCCACGGCGGGGGGGGGGGGGGGCACTGCATACAGTGACCCTGTCTGGTACCCCTCACTGACGGCCCTGTGGTCCCATTGGAAACCTTAAGGCGCCGGCAGCCGTTGTGCCCACCCTCTACGGCCGCCGGCAGGACCCAACAGCTGTTGGCGGGCAACCACCGGCACCAAACCTCCGGAGGAGGGGCCACTAGTCGCCGCCCGATTCAAATGATGGTTCTTGCTGTTGGCTGTTGTGTTTCCATTGGCCCGTGAAGCGTCGTGCGTTTGTTACTCCGGTGGGCACGCCATGGGGCCCTACCAACAAGTTGCCGGCCTGCATTCCAGTGCTCCATGTTGCTGCTCAACCGGAGGGGGCGGGGGGGATTGGGGGAATTGCACCCCCTGTCATATCCGCCACTGTTTGGCCGTCCGGGACGGGAGTGCCGCTTTTCTATTTGCGCGCGGGCACTCCGTTGCTCGGTTCGCGTGCGATGCACTGGACTCGGCAGGGACAACGCAGATATCGATGGGCCGCATCGACAGCGGTGCTTTGGGTCGCTTGCTTTGTATTGCGTTGCGTGCGGGTCTGCTGTGCTTCTTGTTTTCTGGGAACGGTGGTTGGGTGGTCGTTGGCAACGTCTGCTGGGCTCCTTCCGTCCGTCCGTCCGTCCGTCCGTCCGTCCACCCGATCGTCTCCCTCTCTCCCTCCCTCCCTCTCTCCCTCCCTCCCTCTCTCTCTCTCTCTCTCTCTCTCAGCACTGTGCGAGATGTGGGCGCGCCACTAAACACATTCGGGTGTGCCCCCCTCCTCTCATCGCTTCGTGTGTTCCTTCGTCCGCCGTGTGTTCCTCCGTCGCTCCAATTTGATGGGACTTCATCTGCCTGACGCAGCCCCGCCCGGTGCCGCCGCTGCATTTGAAATGTGCACCTCAAACGTGCACCGAATCAGAGAATCGCAAACACAATCCGGAAACTTGCGTCGGCAAAACGGTGCAGCCCGGCGCAGCCGTCAGCAGTTGCCCTTTGTGTTCAGGGCAGAGGGGCCCATTTAGGGGGGGGGGGGGGGGCATCAGTGGGACGGTGGATTGGCTGCATCCCTCCCCCCCCCCCCCACCCCCTCCTCAATTCCACTTGACAACGGAGGGGGCGGAGCCCCGTTTTCGGGGGAGTCGGTACCCGCGATGCCGAACAGTGCGCACACCCCCTCTGGCACATGCTGCAGCCCGCCAGCCCCCATAGTACAGGGGGGCGGTGCCCAGGAGACGGGTACAGCCCCCCCCTCCGCCCGCCCCCTAAAGGAAACGGTGCAGGGCCCACGGCCACTCACGGTCCGGGGGCGGTAGTGGTGCCTCTTGTGCGCGGTGATGTCGCCGTCGGTTTGACTTCGGCGTTGGAGGTGCCTCAGGGGCTGGGCCCACTCTAACGGCACCGATGTGCCTTCGTCTCACGGCGTTCCCCCGCACCATCGCACAACATGTGGGCACTGGAGAGGCTCGGGGCATCTGTGATCACGAAGCGGGCCCCGCGCGGTGGGCCCGCCGGCGTCTTCCGTGATCACTTGGGGGCTTTGCTGATGGAGTGACCACAGCAGTCGTGCGCTCAACAGAAGCGGGGGTCCTCAGGCCCCGCCCAATGTTGTGCGGTCTTCCCCCGTGACGTGTTCTGAGCGGATGTGGTACCATTGTGCAACCCGCTGCACGGCCCATTGCACGTCCCCGGGCCTTGTGTGCCGGCTGAATCACGGGGGGGGCGGTCACCTGTGAGGCCTGACACCCCCCCCCCCCCCTGTGGACCCCCTAACCCATACCAGTATTAGCACCCGGTTAGAACTGGCAAATTGGGCGCCAAAGGCACCCGGAATTTTTTTTTGAGCCTCGAAAATTTGCAACACACTTGATTTCCCTCCACTTGTTTACATGCAAAATGCTCACAATGCGTCAGGGAATGCTGTGCCACGTGTCTTCTTCTGCTGGCAGGGAAGCCTTTGCTGATTCAGAGGTACATCTGTTTGAATACCGTATTGTTTTTCATTTGTTGTGGGTGGTACAACCAAATTTCACCCCCACTTGTGTAGATTCAAAATGCTGAGAATGAA
This sequence comes from Eutreptiella sp. 'Long Island Sound 2002', assembly GCA_964036045.1. Lineage (NCBI taxonomy): Eukaryota > Euglenozoa > Euglenophyceae > Eutreptiales > Eutreptiaceae > Eutreptiella > Eutreptiella sp. 'Long Island Sound 2002'. Next base: position 5,814,511 of record OZ038403.1, read on the forward strand.
ATGGGGGATTCAAAAATGCCCCCCAAAATGGAGAAAATTTTCGACCCCCCCCCCCCCTCCCGGACCCCCCGCCCACGCCGCGGGGGTTTGGTGTCTAGAACTGAACTGCAGCGCCCCCCCATGGGCTGAACGGATGGGGCAGATGTGCGAATGCAGTGCATTGGTCGGTGGTGAACTATTGTGTGTTGCCCCAGTTCATTGTTGTTTCGGACGCCATTCATATCATTGGGTACTGTTGCTTTTTCCATTTACCCGATGGCAATGCCGATGCCGCCGCCGCAGCCACCGCGAGTGCTAATGCGGCTGCTGCCGTCGCCTTCTTCATTGGAATGGTACTGGGTGCATCACCATCGTTGCACCTGCCCCTTGGTTTTCTTTTAGGAGGACCTATATCCGAAGTGGAAACAAGAACAGGAAGCACAAAAGCAACGAGGTGTGTGCGTTGGTATGTCAGTCTTGTTATGTTGTCCTATCTTGAGCTTTCTTGTTGTGTGTCGGTCAGTATTTGTGTAGGTGGTCTGCCGCGATGCTGCCTTCTGCAATGCAATCCTATTCAGCGGCCGATTCCGCAATGTTCACCGGTGGGGCCATGGTCTGCAACACAAGATACACCCCCGCCTCCGGGAATGCGCTGCCCTGCGTACAGCCGGACTGCACCGGCCACCCACCCTCTTTCCCGGTTAGGAACCGCCCATGTGGGAATGTGTACACTCCAGCACCCTCAGGTCGCCGTCCTTGGCGCTCACGTCAGCGCTGATGGTGATGCCCCCGTTGCACATCGCCGTGAACACTGTCAGTCCCACAAACACTGCCCCTCGCCCTTTGTTGTGTAGGTAGGCCAAGGTCTCCAAGTCGTACGGTCCGTACACCCGCCGTGCCGCACTTTACGCGCGCGGCGGTGGGAGACCGGAACGCAGCGCTCAGCTCCCCAAAGAGGACTTTGCATAGCCGAACAGAATGGCCACCGCAACGCCAAACACCCTCTCCCAGTGCAAAGGGCACATCATTGCTTTACCATCTGCTGCCCAAGCCCCTGAATGCGGCTCGTACACCTGATGTGCCTTGGGTACGGGTGTGTGGGGGGTAGCACAACAGATGGCAGATGCATTTCAGTCCACACACCCTCCGTCCCCAACCAACTGTAGAAGATCGAGCGGGCCTCTGGGCCGACGCGAGTTAGAGACCACGCCCACCCGCTCAGCAGGATCTATTGAGCACACCAATGGCCCCATTTTCCAGATTCCTGTGCCCTTGGCGACCCCTGTGCGGGCCCAGTGAAAGCCCTACAGCCCTGATGATGGGGCGCGTGATGGCCAAACGGGATTGTCATCCGGTACAAACCCTTTTGCGCATGGGGCGGACCGACAGTTGAGCCGTCTTTCTGAGAGATGGCACGATACTCCGTCATTTCGCGGTGCAAATTATCCAAGGGCCTGAATCACTTGTCCATCTGCCTGTCGTGTTTGGGGGTCTGGTGTGGTCTGCGTTTCAGGGTGCGTCCCCGGTGTGTTTGCACGGGATAGACACAGCGCAGAAACGGAAGTGGGATCAGAGAGACATGACGTACAGGAGTGAATTGGGGCCAGGGCAATTTTGTTTCTTGGGAAAACTTTCCCCTGGCAGCATTTAGGGGTGTCTGTTCCACACTGTTTGCCTCGCAGGTGACGGTTTGCATCCCCCTGCACTTTATGGGTATTTGGGCAGAGCGAGGCTGCCTCGTTGGGGAACGGTCTGGCAATGGCGGGAAGAGGAGGCAAGGGCCTAAACCAGCGCACTTTCTGGGCACATGGGGACTGGCCTTGATCTAAGGACAAGGCGCTCGTTCTATTGCCGTTAACAAGAAAAGGGGTGTACAACATGTTGTGATAATGAATGGCTGTGCACGTCCCCCGGATATGGTGCTGTCAAGGAATGTGATTTCATGTGTCGTGCTTGTGTCCTCGTGTTGTAGTTCGTGCACACTGATTGTGCTGTGCGTTGTGCAATCCATTGCCTCTGACACAAGACTTTATTTCTGACCTTTGGTGTACGGCTTTGTTGATGGAGTGCAGGTTCTTCCTTCGTCATTTTCTGTGCTCTCTTGTAGAAGAGGCCGAAAGGAGAGAGGCCGCACGGAAAGAGGCCGAACGGAAAGAGGCCGCACGGAAAGAGGCCGCACGGAAAGAGGCCGCACGGAAAGAAGCCGAAAGGAAAGAGGCCGCACGGAAAGAGGCCGAAAGGAAAGAGGCCGAAAGGAAAGAGAAGGAATGCGTAGGTCTGTAACGACGTCACGTCCCGGTGATTGCCAGGCCGTCACGTCTAGAGGCCGGTGGTGCCTGCATTGCACTTTGGAGTCGGATTGGCTGCCGGGCACGCACCCTATCGACGCGCCGCACCGAAGTCCACAGAATTGAGCTGCAACAAACAACCAAGCAACACCATCAGGGCACCATCAGGGTCACGTGTTGAGTCCGCAGCTCCCGTTCCTCGCTCGGGTGTCTCACTACAGGCGCCCAAGTACCAGTCCGCCCCCCGCTGCCCCCCGTTTGTACGCCGGTGGTTTACATACCAATGCATGGTCACGGGTGCAGGATGGTTTAGCATAGCCTTGTTCCAACCGTGGCGACCGCAGCCCGAAAGGGGGCACCCCACAGGAAACCGGCTCAAGCACCGCCTTTAGTGTCTGTGATCTCTTTAAAACATCCGGTCCAACCCCTGCAATTGGGGGGGGGGGGGGTGGGGATTGGCATGCAGCGCCGTCCGCCCATGAGCAGGGGGGGGGGGGTGCGGGGGGAGGTCGAATTTCTATTTGAGGCGGCGGTGCCCATGGTGAAACATGAGGGGACGAGGGTGCTGTGTTACACCCACACCCACACACCCACACCCACACATCCACACACACACACACACACACACACACACACCCACATGCACACCCACACACACGCGTGCGCACCCACCCACCCACACATACATACCCACAGAAAACAAAACCTCTCAACAGCTGCAGGTGTGTAGGACACAACGGTAAGCATACTCTCATCAATATCACGGTCCGGTAAGCTCATGGAAGATTGCCCAAGCTCCATACCCTAATTAGGAATGTTCTCGCTCCACTTTCCCAAAGGGCGGCAAAAATCGCTGACTTGTACCCCACATTCCCATTTTTCGTTTTGTTTTAAGTCAAGCGCTCAATTAGCAAGTGCTTTTAATTCTGTGATGGGATTTAGGGCCAGTTGCGAGTGCATGACACGTACAGCGCTGTACCCACCAAGGAATCACAACAGCACGTCAAAGCGCCAGAACTGCGCACGGAAACACAAACACACATACACACACAAACACAACCCCACACACCCACACACCCACACACCAACACACACACGCACGCGCGCGCGCACACACACAAGCCCCACATGGATGCGGTGGCCCACGCCGGAGCACCACATGTGCCCGGTGGCCTCCACCCCATGGAGAGGACCCAGCAAACGGCAGTGCTGTAGCCGGCGTTCCCGGCCCGGGCCATGCTGCCCCTTGTGTGCCGATTCATCCACCATGCACATGCCATCGGAGCGGGGGGGGGGGGGGGTCAACCAGGGACGAAGGCCTTGAAACAATCCCTAGTGGCCCTGGGAGAGGCCCAAAAGAGGCAATCCCTCAGGGGCACACCGCTCACCAGCACGCTCAGGGCACACAAAACCTCTGCCTCACGCTAGAGAAGTGGGCACTGAGATCCCCTTGGCCATTAAACTATTACTCAACCCCGAGGAGACCCTCGCCTCTCCGAGAGCAAGCCGCGAGTGACTCCATCGCTACTGCATCAGGGCTAGGCGCCAAGGACCCTTGATGGGCCGTAAATCCCCCTTGTGAGGATGGTGATGGTGTCGTCCACCCACATCATCATGGGCTGGACCATGCACTCCCTGTCGGCCATGCCCATGTATTTGATGAAGGGGATGGCCGATGTGGCCCCCACATGAACATCGTGCGCTTATACCCCATGTGTGAGCGAAGAGGTGGTAGTCCTTGTAGTACCAGCCCACCTACTTCTGAGGGGTGCCGCAGGTCTTGGTGCCGGACAAGAAAATCCACGGGAAGCTAGCGCGTCCTGCGATCCCCGGCTTCCGCGGCGGTTGACATGCATGTGGGGTGCCCCTAGGTGACCAGTTCTCATGAGGATTGCGAGAGGGCCCTGCGGCACCCGCCAGCCCCCTCCTCTAGTACATAGGGACTGATATATAACTGCAAGGACTGCCTATGGCCCCCCACAACATCTCAGCCATCATGGCGCAGATGTGGGGCCCCATGAAGCCCCAATGCATGGGACCCAATGCAGCGATGTTGGTGGTGAAGGCAACGGACCCACAAAGCTCTACCCCGACCAGTGTTTAGTGTCCCACGGCCACGGTCTAGGACGCCAATGATGCACTCATGGTGCGGTGCTAGAAGCACATCACGGGCACCTCCCGCCATGCCCACACAGAGGTGCCCCTAGGGCGTGAAAGAATGAATTCTTGGGGCTCCATTGCGCGCTTGTGGCAGGTGGCGGTGGCAGAGGAATAGGTCTGCTAGGGCGCGAGGGCCAAGGGCCACTTCCAATGGGCCCAACAGCCGTACCTGGCGCAACACCACGCCCGCTCGGGGGGGTGCCCGGCGGTGCTCAGTGCTCAGTGGACAAACCAGTGGTCATTAGGTACCATGGTCGGTATAGAGCGATCACTCAGTTCTAGCTACCCGTGAAGGCCTGCGCGGCGGCTCTGGCGCCGAGCTATCACCACGTCGGGGATTTCTATACCCTTGTTGGGGTGCTGCGCAGTGAACAAGACCTGCAAAGGCGCGTCTCAGGGGGCACACCGTACAAGCTGCCATGAACTAGCTTCATCAGCATCATGGAGCCGTGCAACCGTTAGTGCAGATGCCGACTCTCCCTTGGCAGCAAGCCTCCAAGGATTGTGTTGTGCCACATCGGCCCGTGCCAGTCCACCATGGCCATGGAGGACGTCATGGCCATGCCCGGATGGGCAGCGGTACTCGCGGTGTCCCAACAGCCCCGGGATGATCTCCCCAGTGACCCCCGCCTACATAGATTGATGGTGAGCATCTTGGACATCCGCGTCTGGCTAGAGGCCCCCCTTGCATGCGTGATTGCAAGAGGTTTGGACAGTGCCCACCATGGCATTCATGTCCATAGTCGAATAGTGTTGCAAGTCTACACAGAACTCTAATGCCCGGCATGTTACATTGGCCTCTACCAAGCTCATGTTCATGTAGATAACACACAGTGAGTCGCAGAGTCCAGCCAATGAGCCTACTCCAACGCTACATGGGGTGATGTTTGTTAGGAATGACCACTCTCATTTTTAGGTCGGGTGAGCAGAACTACGAACAGAGCATGGGTAGGAAAACTGTTGTATGAGCGGTTAGAGCATGGGTAGCAAAACTGTTGTATGAGCGGTTCTTGTGAAAACTCCGGTGACACCATACCGTTGTACTCTCTGGATATGAAAATGGTACGGCAACTGGCTAGGGCTGCCACAAGTGGCTAAGGATTGGCAGCAAAAAATTCTCATGGTCAAGTGGGCATCCGGCAGTGCCTTACAACAACCTGTCTCGACGGCATGTGAAGGAAGGGGGGGCGTTCAGTTTTTCAATGCTATGCTAGTCATAGCCCTGTGAGCGGCAACGTCTAAGTGTTTTTGATGAGCAACGCGCAGATGTGCAGGATGCGGTATCGCAACCCCTACTACAGTTCGTATTACAGACAAAACTCAGTAGTGCAGTGATGTCAAAGCGGTTGAGATCCGCACGCACAAGGGAAATGAGCTTTTCATTGATGGTTTTCCACAACCAGTGTTTTGCACACACACACACATGCACACGCGCGCGCACACACACACAAAGGAAGGCCTTCTCTTTCCTCGTGCTCCAAAGCGACCCTGGCACAGACCTTTGGCTTTCGCCTCCTGCCTGTGAAACACAGGGTCACCGCACAGAAGGGGTCGAGCCCCCTACACTCCCCCGCGGGGTGGCCGGGCCCAGTCCTTGTATGCAACACCCCCCAGCCCCCCCCCCCCCCCCCCCGGGTTTTGAGAGATAGTGGTGTTGGGGCCATGGAGCCAACGGTGCCGGAGTTTTTTTGTGCATGCTTCCCTTTCATCAAACCATCCATGTTTTGAGTGCTAGATTAGCAAGACGAGGTGCCATACAAATGTTGTTTGTTGCGAAGTGAAGATCCTGCATTCGGAGTAGTGGGTCGCGCGCAGGCCCCCCCACCTTGGGACCCCCCCCCCCCCCCCCCCCCCGGCCGACCCCCCCCCCCCCAAACTGCCCTCTGTCGGCCCAAATTTCAGCCACCACAAAGCGAGGGTGCAGGGCGTGGGCTGGTTCCCCTTGGGGACCAGGAAACTGGGGAGCAGACCTTTTGCTGCCCCTACCCCCCCCCCCAACATGGGGGGGGACGGGACCAAAAGCAAGACCCGGCATCCCCCCCCCCCCCCCCAGCATGCCCTCGCACCCTCACTGCAGGCCGGCACATGGTGATCGAGGTCCCTCCCCTCACGGAAAGGGGGCGGACGCCGAACGACGAGTATGTTGGGACCTGGGACCCGCATGGTAACCCAGCAGGTGGTCCTCCTCTCCCAAACAAGTGAGCACCATGAGCCAATGGACGGACAGGTAGACCCATCCACCACTCAACCCCCCCCCCCCCCCACCTGCGCCCCCGACGGGAGGGGTGCAAGGAGTCGGCGCCCTCAGGGCTTGAAAAGTGGAGGCTGTGAAAGGCTCACTGCTTGACCGCTATGGGCATCCCTTGAGCGGCCTGCCCAGGGAACCTCCAGGTGTGCGCGCGCCCCTCCAACTTCATCACAGACGCCTAGGCCAGCACAGCCCCGTGCACTCCAGTGCAGTTGTGGGGGACCCCCTAGAGGCCAGACAGCCACCTGCCGGCCCCTCCCCCCCCCCCCCTTCCCTTGGAGGGGCCAGTCCGGTGGTGTGCCCTACGGGCCCCCAGGACTAACGGGGCAGCAGTGCCGCACCGGGGAACCTTCCCGGGCAGGTCCCAGGGCAGGGAAGCGCTCAGCGCGCCCAGGGACTCCTCCACCTGCCACCAGCGCCCCAGGCCGTGGGAGTGCGGGACCCAGCTAGTACGGCGGCGCCACCTGTGCCTACAGGCAGTCAAGGAGCGCGGGTCCCCCCCAGTCGTGCCCGGCGCACACCCGTCCCCGTGCGTACGCAGTCGTGGGACGGGCGGGCAGCGTGTCTTTGTGACCAGGAGGATGCGATGCCCTGGCCCACTACTCCCCGGTGGGCTCAGCGTCAGGCTCCCATGGTCTCCCCACCGGGCCTGGAGCACCAGGCCGCACTTGCCCCCCACACTCAAGGCCCAGCCCCCGCCCACACCCCTGCCCGCGCGCGCGCCTACACGCAGGACGACGGTATCTTTCGCCCACCTGCGCTTCGGTGGGGTCTGGTGGCTGTCGATAGTCCGCTCGGCCTTGGAACCGGACAGTCAGGTAGTTCAGCCTCGTGGTGGGGCAGGGAAGGAAGCCCACACCCGAGGGCCTGCTCCTGCATGAGGCCGCTAGCCCAACCCAACCCAACCCCCCCAAACTGCCCCCCAGCGCCCCCCCCCCCCCCCCAGGGAGCTGGCAAGGGGTCGCATCAGGACCGGTTGTAGTCGCACCCCCGTGCTACACCCGAGGCCCCCACCGTCTCTGCGTCCTCAGGTCTGGTCGAGCAGCTATGGAAAGGGATCTGTGGCGACTCCTGTGCCATGGACCCGGTGGAGAAGGCCTTCCTGACGGCGGTGGATGGGGTGGGCTGCTGCAAGACCCTCACAGCCTTCGAGCGGCAGACAGACAGCATGGCCCAAGAGATCAAGATTCTCAACGATATGGCCTCGTTGGAGACCCTGCGCGTGCAGTTGGCCGAGGCTTCTTCGCGGCTGGAACAGACCCGGAATGAAGGCAGCGAGTCCTCGATGGATCTGGAGTTGGAGGTGGCCGCCCTGCGGGTGAAGCTCCGAAATACCTCCAACGCGAAGCAAGAGGAGATTGAAAGGGCACTACAAACGAGTTCCGAGGGCATTGGGCCATTGCAGGCCATGGCAGCAGAAATCCAGCAACAGGTAAGTGGCGAGACAACAAAACCCCTCGAGCTGCCCAAGATGTCTTTGATCTGCATGAAGGGCAATACACCCCCCAGCACAGACACACGATGGACACAACAACTGGTCAAGGCGGCCTGGATGGACCAGATCATCAGGTGCAGTGTCAAGAAGACCACCACACACACACACACACACACCTACACACACACACAGTCTGGACAGTGTTGTATTTTCTCGCGGTTCCCATTGTGTGTCTGTGTTGGTTGGGGGGTTTGGATGTGGGTGCGCGCGCGCGTGCCTCGGCGGTTGCCTGTCTCAGGTCGCACTACTCGTGGTGTTCGTGGCACAGGCGGTGGCAGCCGTTTGCCTGGCCGAACCGCTCATGCTCCTCAACCCACACGTCACATGCGCATTGATGCACTTGAGTTTGGCAGGACCAGTCCCTTCTTCCTCCGTTCCGTCTGCCCTTTCTGCGCCTCGTCCAACCCAAGCTCTTGCCCTGAGCTGCCTGTGGGGAGGGATGCAGCACATCATGCAAACACATGGGAGTTGTCGGGCAGACACGGGGTATCGCATTCCTGCATTGAGCCCCATGAGACTGGGATCCAAGGCAGCACCCTGCTGGGACCCGACCCCCCACACTGCCCTGCACCAACCACCTGTTTCCCCTTATGGACTATGCAGTCGCCGCGCGCCTTCTCCGTACAGAAAGTCGCCAACGGCAGCATGGCACACACACCAGGCCTGTCCTTCCACCCCTCTCCCCCAAAGACAGAGACTGGTCTTGTGCCTGTACTGCAGAATGGCGCCGATTGGCGTCCGATAAGCTTTGTCTTGTTTGACGATTCAACTGACGAGGATTCTGACACTCGGAAACTGCGTTGCCCATTTTTCTTGCAATTGTGTGTGTCTGTGCGTGTATGCTTGTGATTGTGCTGTTGGTTCAGTCTGTCAAAAAGCCCTGAATTGTCCGTGTGTACGCCCTGACTTGTAGGTGCTGCCCAGCAGCCATGGAGGTCCCGGTAATGCAGCATACCTTTGTCAATTCTGACACTGCGCCTGAGCTCTCCCAGTACCACATTTCATACACTCGTTGTGTTTTAGTCACCCGTTTTCCTTCCGGCTGTTCCTCTGGTGTGCTCTTCCGTTTGCGTTCTTGTTATGGTTCGTTACCCAGTCAACAGCGCCCAGAACTTCTCCCAGGCTGGGTATATATCCGTCCCCAGCCATTCCCTCTCCCCGTACTGCTGTGTGCATGCCCTCCCAGTGGTATATGGCGCTATGGGCACTCCAATGGCTGCCGGGGCCCGGAGCAACATCCCAGCCCCCCACCCCACATCCATCTCTGTCTCAGCTCTGGCAAAGAGCCGGAAAAATCACGAGGCGTGCATAGGTGGGGCGTTAAGCGCAGTGCGCGCGCAGTGCGACTATTTGGGCGTGTGGCTGTTGAACCCCATGCTTTGTGATACTCTGGGCATCATTGTTGTTTGACAGCAGGTTTTGATGCTTCTTCCGAATTCCGGACATGGCATTTTCACCCAGTTTCATCCAGTTTCACCCCCTTTCACACATTTTGTGTTCATTTCCACCACATCCACTCATTTCGAGGTTGATTTCTCCCCACCATGGGGACGCCAAGAAGGCAGGGGTTATGCAGCCATATTGACACATATTCTGTTGGTCCTTTCACTCATCATCAAACAGGGATTCTGAAGAGAAGATGAAGAGTATGTGGCATGTTAGACATCTTGCGTGCCATCTTGATGTCAGATGTCTGACATGACTGTGTGATATTGTGTCGGTACACAATGTTCAGGTACAAGGAATTCCAGCACACACAAGTTTCAGTGGAGTAAAACCCATCCAATTTGGATGCAACATTTTTCAGCGAAAAAAAGGAAAGACAGATTTTCCATGTCAGATTGCAATGTCTACACCCCTCAGCTCCTTTGAACCCCCAAGGCTAGGGATGTAGGGGTCACCTATTTTAAAGGCCATTTGGAAGGGGCATGCCTGGGGGCTCTTCCGGGGGGATCTAGTCTAAAAGTAGCGCAGTAAGCGCGCAGTGCAATGTTTCCCCCATAACTTGTGTGGGGAAGTGTAGGGGGCGGGGGGTAAAGGGGGTTAAAAGGGGTTGGGGACGGGGTGGGGGGTGGGCGGGCGACTTCGTGCATACGATCACAGGTCGATGAAGAGGGTGTATCCAGGCTCGACGCCCAGCAGAAGGCCGAGGAATGTTTGCTTCGGCACAACGAGGAGGCCGCGCGCCTGCAGCTGTTGCAGGAGCGCATCGCCTGCCTGGAGCGGATCATGGCCACCGTCCGGTCCGATGCGGAAGCATGCGCGGAGAGGCTCACGCAGGCTGGTCACCAGAAGGCGCTGTTGCAGCACAACGCAGGCGTCCGCGATCGAGTGGTGCAAGGAGGCCACGCAGCCTTGCAGCAGTTCCGGCAGGCGCTCGCGGTATTTGTTGCCCCCCCCCCCCCCCCGTTCGTGTCTTTCCTGTCGCCTGTCGGTGCAGGAGGGCTGTGCGTATACGCTTACACGTACATATCTGCGGCGCAGAGTCCCCCTGAAGCCCACGTGATCCAGGGCACACTCCAGGAATAAGCGGATTGGAGGTTCCGCCACCCCCAAGCGGCCCCCCTGCCGTTACGTCTTTGGTCGGACCTCCTGCCCCGCGCTGTGCCCCGGGAGCAGCAATCTGCCGCGATCGAAGGCTTGGGTGGCAGTGCAGCACCGTTCGTGACGGGCGTTCAGATCTTTGGTGCCGAGCCCGTGCCACACTCCGCCGGTCCACGTCGTCATCTGCAAGGCCCCACGGAGGAATAGAATGCTCCACAAGCGGATTTCTCAAGCAGCCCTTGCGTTGGAGAAGGCGTTGGCATTGCAGCGCTGGATGGCGTCGGCAATTGGTGGTGCACGGTCCGCTTCCTGTCGATGTCGGGGCCTGACGTGTCGTCACTTGTGGTCGAATGCTGCAAGCAACGGGGCATGAAGCACAGCTCCCTCCAAAACGCGACCCCCCCCCCAAAAAAAAACCCTTTGGATGTGGAGGGGCAAATAATCGTAGCGCAAATGGGGGAGTGCTATGCACTGCTCTTTGGCAAAGTCTCATCGGATATAGTGTGCATTGGAGGTAGTGTGCACATCAGGGCGGAAACAGAGAAGCCCAACCCTCGCGGCATTGCCTGCAGTGCGAAGTAAGTGCTCTCATGGACTCGACGACGCGATGACGCGACAAGACCCGACATGACACGCAACACAACACATGCCACACCCCGCAATACCCCCCCCCCCCGTTCTGGGTGCCGCAAGCCCGCGTAGCATAAACCCCCTGCAGTCCTCCTCTTCCCCTGAAATACCGCACCATTCAACCGAAATCCGGAGTGTTTTCCATTCACCACAAAACCACCCACCCACCCCCTCCACACGCGCTGTTCTATGCGAAACACGCCTCGTCCGTTCCCCATTTTACGATCCGCAGACGCGGGAACGGATCGATGCAGACCTTCGACAGCTGCTGCCCCAAGCCACAGAATACAAGGAGCATTCCACGAGGATGTCGCCCACCAGGACCACCAATGCTGCACCTGTGGCGCAGCCATCCGCCACCCAAGTGACGAACAATCAGGTGTGTGCACATGCCAAGGGACGTCGGGTTCGCAATGCACGGAATGCACCGCACACACCTGGTTGCCAAGGATAGGCAAAAGAGGGGGGTCGAATTTCCGGTGGGTGTGTTTCGAGGCGGGGGGGGGGGGGGGGGTTGTGCTGCAATTGGGATCCCCCCTTCATTGTGGTGGACCTAATCTTGTCATCGAGTGTTTGAACTTCTGGATCCCCTTTCCTGGTCCCGACTTCTTCCACGACTTCGTTTACGCAGATAATCGCTGTTAAACACAGGGGGCCGCAGACAGCGTCACTTCATACAAAAAGGGGGGGGGTCCTAGACCCTAAATCTTGTTTACCAAAAAGGGCCCGACTAAGTACTTCCTTTCGTAAAGGCCATCATATCCCGCGATGAAGATTTTGGGTTTTCTTGGGAGACCACTCCTTCTCTTCATGAAATAGATCCAGTAGGCACACGCAATACTTGGGGCACACACAACCTTTGGCTCGATGTACACACACGGGGGTGGGGGGTGGGGGCGTGCAAAGGCGACTGCGGCCGGCCTCTCAGGCACGCCCTAACCCTTGAGGGCAAGGCAAACGCCATGCGCCATGCGGCCCCACATTCCCGGGCAGGCCTGTTCTGGATGGCCCATTCCATTATGAGGCAGGATGAGCAGGACGACCTGCGGGGGGGGCGGAGGGGCCTCAGGCCCCCGGAACTGGGGCCGACGTCCGGTAGATAGCCTCGAAGTGCAGTATCGCCCCCCCCCACCCCAGAGGCATACCAATCCCCTCTTTCTGCGGCAATCATGATTGATAAATGGTGGCGAGCGTTGACTGGGCGGTAGAGGGTTGATGAGGGCTCTAGTGGGTTGATGAGGGGTGGTGGACAGGTGTGTACAGGAATGCAGAGGAGTGTAGCAGGATGGATGCAGGTGTAATAGCGTTGTGCAGAGTCGATGAGGTTCAGGGTTGATGAGCTCAGTACCCCCGCAGCGGGTGGGTGAGGGTTGCAGAGGTGCCATTGTGTTGCTGCCGCACCCTCATTTCAATGTGCATGATCTTTCCCATTCAAAAATAACAGGGTGCGCACTGGTCATCTCTTTGTGTCTCCCTGGGGCACTGGAGAGTGTGTGTGTGGGGGGGGGGTGGGGGGGCATGAAAAGGCGCAAACGATGGCTGTATTGTGAGGGCATCCCCATTAGTTCATTTGCGAATTTAAGCCACCGCCAACCTCAGGCCTTTATCATCTCTGTCCACGAGAGCCCCTTTCCAATGCCCTTTTTTCAGCGGAGGGGCTCGAGTAACCCCCACCCCAGCTCTCGTCCTGGTACATAAGTCCCCTTTCCCTGGCCTCCCGGTGGCAGGAAATGGGGTCTGTAATGAGGCCCTTTAGGAGGGAGGGGGGCTCGACCGGACCCTACCCGGTGCCCAGCCCTACACTCGGTGCACGGTCTACAGCCCCCAGCAGCGGCGGACTCCGCTGATCGCACGTTCGAGGGGTCAAATTTCAAGCGGGAGTACGACGCCGCCGCTGTACCCGAGTATCAGCACCAGTTGCTGAGCGCCGTGAAGGAGCTGGTCGACCATCACTGCGCCAAGAATGGCATTGACGAGGAGCATGGCAAGAGTTTCTTTCGCCGGCTGCAGTCCGACGCCTTCCAGAAGCCCGGGGAGCTCCTCAGTGAGGTGCTCCCCCCCATCCAGTCCCTCCATCCCCCCACCCGCTGATCCGGAACCGCCTCTCCCTGCACCCCTACTCCAGACCACCGGAGCACCCTATCCCTCCATCCCGGCGTCTCAAAAACACAAATACAAATTCGGGCCACGTGTATCATGGGGCACAATATTTGAGGCCCTAAAGTGCACCGCTTTTGCCGATGCATCGGCAGGGTCGTCCATGTTAACGGGGCAATAGTTTGACATCCCGATGTTGTTCCGAAAAAGCGCTGCTGCTAAAAAACACTCAGAGGGTGCATGGTCCATGGTTCCTTGAGGCTGGGTGCAGCATGCTGCACCGAGGCCAGAGCCGGGGGGGGTTTTGGCATGCCGGCAGAGCCGGGGGGGGGGGGGGACCGCGTTGAAGTGGGAATAAAAGATGTGCTTTCTCACAAAAAAGAAATGAAGGTGACCTCCACCGGCACATTTACATCAAAGTGCTCTTTTCGTGTGCTGCGCAGGGGATAATGGAACTGTGCTTTCGCCTCTGGCCACCTTCCTCATCCGCACACGCAAAGCACGCAGACACGAACCGTAGTGCAAACCCACTGCGCGTGTGTGAGGCGCTCTGTCCAGACCCGCCCTAAAGCGCGGTTCAAAGGGGTGCCTGTGCTTTGACCCTGTGGGCTGGGGGGGGGGGCGTAAATCCTCTGCGTGGGTTTCAGAGGTGCAATGTCGAGAAAGGAGGAGCGTTTGGAGGCCTTTTCGCATCTCAAAAGGTGTCATGAGGCGGGGGCACTGGGGGGCAAGGGCTGTGAGCAGACCGATCCACACGAATGAACGCCCTCTCCGAAGTTCGAAACTTTGACGGCACGGACTTTTGGCCGCGTTCTGCATCGAGGACTCCCAAAGGCAGACTTTCAAGCCGTTCAGCCGTTCAAAACCCTTTGTAATAGTCAGCCTTTGAGTGTTTGAGAGTTAGAAATAGCAACACTCACCCTCTTGTGCGACGCCCCGCACACGCCCCCCCACTCTAACCCCCACCGGTCACCGCATTGGGGTCCATCCCGGTGCCCTCTCACTCCCCCTGGGGTCACAGCCTCCCCCTATCGGAAGCAACAGGACACTGATGGACAAAGCACCACCGAGGCCGTGTGCCCTGAAGTTCTGATGGGGGGCGTCGGGTGGGCCTTATCTCCCACAGTCCCACTGGGGCAGACCCATTCAGGCGCTCTTCCTTTGGGCTGGACCCCCTCATTGCCCCTCCACTCGCCTCAGCCTCTTGTACTGTTCCCGCAATTCAACTCATTCTTGTGAAAACGCAGTCCATGTGCACAAAACCGGGCGGTCATTTCACTCCGCCTTCTGCGGGTGGACACCGACGAGGGACTACGGCCATTGGCAGGCCCCTACAGCCCCACAAGGCGGTGCCGAGGGGGGCGCGCGCGTCTGTGCACGGCGGCGGGGGGGCGGGGGGGACGTAAGACCTGTTGATGCACCAACGATGTGCCCCCCCCCCCCCCCCCCAACTTCGCTCCCCCGTTGCTGGGACGAGGCCTGCCGCAGCAGAGGCCGCAAGTAGCAATTCAATGATAGAATGACCACGAGGACCCCCTGGGCTTTGCAGCGTTCCCTGTTTCTTGCAATGTGCCACCGCAGTACGCAGCCCAATGCGCTGCTCCGGGCGCCCTTCTTCGCTTCTCAATGACGCATTTCATTGCTTGCCGCCACTTCTTCAGTGTGTTCCGTATTATTTTGGGGGTGCAGCACGCGAACATACACCTTTTGTGATCCTGACTGTTGGGCTGTATGAGAATTGCCTCATCCACAAATTCGGTGATGTATGATTTGATGGGCCAAAGAACGTACGTACTCATCCCCTTCACCGTCGGAGTGGCTGAACGCCTCAAACCACTGTGCGTGCTGCGTAGTCTGGCTGCACAACAGATCCTGCCCTTGCGGGATGGCAAACTTCGCCGATCAGGTGCGACAGCCAGAACGGTGTTAAGCACCATGGACATGCGATAAAATGCTGAGTTTTTCGGAGGGCGTCAATGCTCTCACCGTTCCTACCCCTGCCCCCTCCGAAAGAACACCATCCCCCCGTCCCTGCTCCACCCCCCCCCCCCCAAACCCTATGTCCAGACCTGCTCTCCCAGGACCCCCTTTGCTGCCTCCCACTGCAGTATGATCACCCACTGCCCCCTCCTCAGGTGCCCACTGCTGCTCAGCGACTTTGGACGTCACCCCAGCCCATGAGCGAGCGCCACGACTTCGGGCTGCACGCCATCATCAACAGCGCCATTCGGGAGGATGACCCAGAGGAGGCCCCCGCGGCTGCCGTGATCTCCCGGGCACTCAACAGTCTCTTGGTCTTCCGCCGACCCCCAGTGGAGCTCCACTTTCCGCCCGGAGCGACCGTGTGGCGTGGGGGGGGCCTGCCCGACGCCCACCGCGCCTTCTACACCGCCGGAAAGATGTATCGTGTGCCGGGGTTTCTCGCCACGTCTTTCAGTGAAGACAAGGCGTACGAGTTCATGTACCGAGCGCATGCCCTGCACGGCCTCCCGGCGGTGCAGTGGGTGGTCCACCTGGACCCCCGCGGGCAGCAGCAGTTCCGGTACCGCTGCAAGCAAGTGAATTTTGTCAATGCCACGCAGGTGCCGGGGGAGGAGGAGTTCCTCTTCGCGGCCTACTCGGTGTTCACCGTGCGGGACGTCCAGTGGGTCTCTGAGGCCACGCCGGACGGCCCCCACGTGGTGCACTTGGAGGCCGCCATTGACAACAACCTCCCCAATTCTGGAGGTCTGCCTCTGGCCCCGTGGTACTGAGCAACCGGCGGGAGGACCCCAGGCGCGCGTGATGCAAGGGGTCATGATGCTTTTTTTGTGGTGCATTCTATGCAGTCTGGTTGAGAGCCTTCCTCTATGGCCATCAGAGCAGTTCATGCAGGTCTCTCTGCCTGTCCAACCAGGTTTTCTGCAGCACAGCACACAGAGTGGCCCAGTTTGAATGGCATCGACAGAGGCATTGTATCTCATGTCTAGGTCAACGTTTCCAGCTGCATAGCCCTCGTGCACCGTCAGGCATAATATATGGCAGCCGTTTAGCGTTTCGCAAGGTCTGCATGTGCATTGGTTGAAAGTGTGGAGATGGGTCATGCGAGTGCTTAGCTCGCTGTGCCCTGGTTTGGCAATGCCATCTGTGGCAGGTCTCCCCTGATGGAGACTGAACCTGTCATCTTTGATTTCTGTTTCCTTCTTGCCTGTCACCTCACCATAACAACATATCCCTCCCGTTCGGCAATATGATGTGTTAGTTTTCTGAAGTGTTTGTTCGCAAGAGGTTGGCAGAAACACATCCATTATGGCAGACGCTCTCTCTGCGCTTCTGTGTCAGGCTTGCAAACCACCAATGGTATTGCCGTATTTTGGCGCCAGATTCTGCCTTATTTGCGGCATTTCGACGTCTTTTGCAGAGTGCATCAGTTTCCACAACTGAAGCTGCTGCAAAACGACTTCGCTTTCGCGTTGTATGTTGTCATCATTTAGCATCCAATGTTTGCTCCATCTTGTGGGTGCACATTGTGTCGCCTTTGATGCAACACAGTGCTCAAAGCCTGCTTGAATTTGAGCATGTCATCACTACGAGGGCCCACTGATAATTGGGCTGACTATCCGGATAGTGTTCAGTATAGGGCTACCTGCACTAAGATTTCTGTGTCGTGGTTAGTGCACTGATTGTGTTGTGGCCAGAATTGTTTTGAATTACGTCGATTCTTGTGTTGACGCCTGCTGTGTCAATCTTTTCACTAGTTGCAACCAACATGGCAAGAGAGTCAGGGAAGAAGGGCACATCATGAATAAGCATGATGTGTGTGGGCCCAGCAATATGCTAACATGCAAATGGACCTCGAAACACCAACAGCACAGCAACAACGCAGTCTCAGTATCACATGTCAGATTTCACAGAAAGCCATTGCCACCGCTTGATCTCTGCAGGTAGGAAGCAATGAGACGGACAATGCTCATTCATTTTGTGGTGGTATTCCAACCCACTCCCACCAAAGGTTTCACCCACGTTTGGGTGACGGTCAGACTGAGATGGTCACAGTGTTCATCCTGCATGATCGATAGAGTTTGTTGCAATTGCCAAAGGAGTGCAGAACATTAAAGCAAACATCTACAAAGCCCATAGTGTCACACACATCCCTGCACCAGTGCAATTAGGGGCATACGGATTGTGACACATGTACTGGGCCTTCGGCTCCCAATACATCACCATGGTTCAAGGGTTACTCCAGAGCATGTGCGGCATGAAGTCGCCCCCCCCCCCCTAGAAGGTAGGGGGGGGGAACAGGGGCGGGTATGCCCGAGGGGTGCCCCACGCCCCCCACCTACCCCGGAGGTAGTTCCCCACAGTGCCTCTAGGTATGGGGGCGCCAAGGGGGCCCGGTGCTAGCTACATAGTGCTATCTTTCTTTCCTTATTTCTGGTGACTCCCACACTTGTGCACTAAGTTCCTCCATCAAATTGTCCATGCCTTGAGCACCGGATTCGCAAGACAAGGCGCTATACAAATGTCGTTTCTTGCGCATCAAAGATGCCACCCTCAAAGCGCTTTCCCAGCTCAGGTTGCGGTGTTTTCAGTGAATCTCGGCATGAAAATAGCAGTACGAACAAAGCAAGGTCTTATTCGTGTTGCGGCGCCATGATATCTTGGAGATATCATGGCAAACCTTGGGCACATGAACAGAATAGTGCCCAACAGCAAGACACCAAAAAATATTCTAGCACCTAGGCATCGGCTCGACTTGAAATAAAAACGTATGCACACGTGAGACATGTGTGCATACAGATCACAAAAAAAATGTGAAGAAGTGGAGCTGATGGTGGCGCTCACGGTCCATTCAAAGTGGGGGCTCGTGCCATGCCAAAAAATGACCATCTTGTAGCCCGCACAGGGGACCATGGCTATTCATCAAAAGTGCCATGTGGGATTTAAGTGAAGTCGAATGTATAGGATCCCTATAAAGGGAAGGGAAGATACCTTATTTTACATGGGGCAAACCAAGGTCCTCGTCGTATCCTTAAGTTATTAGTCAACCTCAACAAATCAAATGGCATAACTTGCTGCGTTGACAGTAGGTTCAATTGTATGTTTGATTGACATAACTTGCACATGGTATGGTGCCCCTGTATGTGCTACCAGGTGGGCTTTGGGACGGAAGCAGGGACCCCCCACCCTATTTTGGGGTTGGGAAACACAAAAAAAATTTTGAGAAAAGAATTGGATGGTTCTTAGTGGGTATTTGCCCCTATAAAGGTCTTACGAGGATCTTGAACAGAGTACTAAAGATAACCCACACCAACCCTATATACAGCCAATAACATAGTAACCCAGGGATAACGTATTCCTGTCCATGTTGATGTCCATCAAATTAATATTTGGCTTGGAAAGGGCGAGTATTATGGGTCTGGACCACAAATTTACCTTTGTTTAGTACTCTGTTGAGGATCCCAGTAAGAGTGATGTCATACCCAAGTTTTAGCCATTGCGACCCCTTTACAGGGGCAAATACCCACTGATAACCATGCAATTCACTTTTCAAACATGCTGTTTTGTGTTTTCCGACCCCAAAATGGGGAGGGGGATCCCTAGTTCCCTCCCAAAGCCCACCAGGTAGCACATACAGGGGCACAATACTCTAACAAGTTTAATAGTTGTACTATTAAACACATGCTGTTGGATGTGCATACCACTTGACCTGAGCTCCTACGGTTACAATGGCTTGAAGATATGCCATTCGCAAGTGACCCCATGCAAAACATTTAAATGCCATGGCTACTCAAATGGGGGGGCAAGGGAAAAGAAAGCTGCCGTAAGGCAGTGATACCTACTGACCCATTTGGGTTCTTACGTTGTCCGAGCATCATGTTGATGCCCAGTTTCCAAATTTTACCCGTCTTTTCCTATGTTTGGATTGCCCATGATAATTTGGGTACTGCCCGTTGCATCCGTAGGGTGAGTATCTCAACCCGCGTCTCAATTGAAAACCCATGGAAGCTGGTTCATGGCCATGCAATTTGAGTCATGTATGCCTCACCTACCAGTTATGCCCGATCTATCGCAATGCCGGTTCCTAGTGGCGCCGCTGCTGAAACCTTGCTCCTATACCTTTGTAGTGTGAAAGGAAATTCACCCACGAATATATCGGAATTTTGATTCCCTATCGCTCTGCTCAAAAAGGGAAAAGAAAGCTCCTATTTCGTTGAAGTTCCCCAAAGACGATACAGTTCTGAGAAATTTAAATTGACGAAACCTGGTGAGAATTAAGGTAGAAACGGAGGCCTATAATTGGGGGTGTAGAAATGGACAGAAGGAGCACATATGCAGGAGTTCCAGGGGTTGTCATACACCAAAGCATCACTTGGCTCGGCGTAACTCCCCATATTAGGGTTGATTCCATACCCAAATAGGGGGCACTTGATTTTGGCAGATTTCAAAATTGTGCTCAATGATGACGCCGCCGATGCGTGGGGAAAATGCGTAGGGCGCCCAAGTGACCTAAAATGCGAAACATGGAGTTGCAATCAACACATATTTCTATATTGGATCGATTTGACACCATGGCTCCTTGGCATGAATTTTCCAAGTGAGCACACAAAATCCCAAAAATTGGAAAAAAAACAAACCTACCCACATAGGGACTTCGCACCCATGGGGTTTTGCCAATGGGTGACCTGCAGTTTGAGAAATAGGTCACCCATGTATCACAAATGGACAGTAGTATCAGTGCAAAAACGTACATGCATGCGGAAGTATGATATCATGTCAAACAAAATAGAAAATGGCCAAAGTTGACATATACACAGTAGACATTTGGGGGCTATCATGCGGGTTCCCTTGCGCCGGGACGGTCATTTGACGAGGGTGTTATTCAAGGACTGCAGTACTCTGCCCTGCATGTTGGCTGAGTGTAAGCAGGCAATCATTCCATTCTTCAGTATTCCCCCTGTGCCACTGTTCCTCATCCCTCGTTTCGGTATAACATAGGAAGGGGCTGGACATGATCCAATCTCTGAATACGCCGAAAACGATGCAAGATCCCCACCCACCCGCCACGAGGGTAGCCCCTATACCCGACGCCCCACATCACTGAGCAGACCTGGGCAGTGAAGCTGGCAAGGTCGAGGGCGTACCACACCGACTTGTGTAGCAAACCCGGGAAACGGGATCGCCACACTAGCCACACATGTCTTTGTGTGGGGGTGGGGGAGGCAGGACCCTGTGGGGGAAGGGCACGGCTTCTCCACCATGCCTTTCCCCCACAACGAGTGGAGTGTGAGCCTTTGTCAGGGTTTGTCGTTTCATATGGCACCAGCAAGAACAAATGAAAACCAACTGAAGTAGTCGGTGGATGCTGCATTCCTGGTTCCGCCATGACAGTCTGCAGTTAATGGCCGTGTGATCAGTTTGTTCTTTGCCTTTTTTCCCTGTGTCGTTGAACAACACATAACAAAACACAGCACAGCACAGCACATCACATCACATCACAACACAACACAACACATCACAACACAACACACCTCAACAACTCAAACACACCACACCACACAACACAGCACAATGCAACACAATGCAACACAACACAAAACAACACAATACAACACAACACAACATAACACAACACGACACAACAGAACACAACTCAACTCAACTCAAATCAACACAACACAACACAACACAAGGCTGGTGAAAAGTTGTAACTGTGGGGAGGGGGCCCTTTGGTGCCCCCCCAACAAAAGGGGGTTTTGTATGGCTGTTGTAATTTGTCCCTGCTGACTGTGTGCATCTGGGTCAGTGTTGGTGTTTACTTCCAAATTTGAGCTACGTGTGTCTTTGTACATTTCAGTTTTAAATTTGTTTTTGCTCTTTCATGCCTGGTGGGGATACCCTGGAATTGGAGGTCTTGTAGGAGTTCGCAGCCAGGGTATTTGAGATATGGGCTCCCTCAGTAGTGCGGGTCCTCACGACAGTGTGAATGCCATTCCCTGTTGCAATCAAGCACCGCCCGAGCCGCCCGATGGGCCCGAGCTCTCAAAGGCAGATGGCGTGGAAGCCCATGGCCAAGGCACTGGCAAGGGGTGCGACCTCCCACGCGGGAGTGACACGGAGCCGTGCTCTTCCGCACAGGCCACCGTCGGTACTGATGGGGGCGGCCCTTGGGCGGCCGATGGGTCGCCAGTTGTGGCACCGTCGGCCCAGCCCAAGAAGTTCGTCCCCCTGACTGTCATGGCGTTCTTCGGGCTTTTCGGCTACACAATTCTCGTCAACACCAAAGATGTCATCATGGTCACCGCACCCAAGTCTGGGGCCGAGGTCCTGCCGTTCCTCAAGACGTACGTCCACCTGCCAGGCGCCGTGCTCTGGACCCTGCTGCTCTCCAAACTGAGCAACAGCATGTCCCCGGTCCGCGTGTTCCACGTCGTGGTCACCGGCTTCCTCTGCTTCTTCGCGCTGTTCGCCGCGGTCGTGTACCCCGCCCGGGGACTCCTCCACCTGGAGGCCACGGCTGACGCGCTCGCCGCCCGCCTGCCCGCCTCCTTCATGGCCCCCATCGCGATCTTCCGCAACTGGACCTTCTCCCTGTTCTACTTCATGGCGGAGAGTTGGGGGACGGTGGTGGTTTCCACTCTGTTCTGGGGCCTGGCCAACCAGATCTGCACCGTGCCGGAGGCCCGGCGGCACTACCCCCTCCTGGGGCTCATCTCGAACGTGGCCCCCATCCTGGCGGGGCAATACGGGCAGATGGCCAGCCGGCCCGAGGGCCCCGCGGGCGCGGACACGTGGGGCGCGTCCCTCCGCTGGCTGATGGGCGGCGTGGTTGCCTCGGCGGGCGTCCTGCTGGCGGGCGGCGCGTACATCGAGCGGGCCGTCCTGCCGGACCCCGCGTGCGTGGACCCCGGCCGGCGGAGCGCGTCGCGCCAGCGGACCCGCCTGTCCCTCCGGGCGAGCGCCGCGCTGCTGGCGAAGAGCGGGTACGTCCGGTCCCTGGCCCTGCTCGTGGTCTGCTACGGCGTGAGCATCACGATCGTGGAGACGGCGTGGAAGGGCCGGCTCAAGGCCCGGTACCCCGACCCCAACGGCTACAGCGCCTTCATGAGCGCCTTCTCCTCCGCCACGGGGCTGCTCACGCTCCTCCTGATGCTCGTCAGCCGGCAGGTGTTCCGCCGCCTGAGCTGGGGCGCCGCGGCGGCGATCACCCCCTGCATCGTGGGGGGGACCGGGGCCGTGTTCTTCAGCCTCCTCCTGGCCCCCTCCCTCTGGGAAAGGGCGGCCTCCGGCCTCGGCGCCACGCCCCTCGCGCTGGCCGTCCTCGTCGGGGCCGCCCAGAACAGCGCGTCCAAGGCCGCCAAGTACGCCCTCCTCGACCCCTGCAAGGAGATGGCCTACATCCCGCTGGGCGCGGAGGCGCGCACGAAGGGCAAGGCGGCCATCGACGTCATCGGCAACCCCCTGGGCAAGTCCGGGGGCTCGTTCATCCAGCAGGGGCTCATCTTCGCCTGCGGGTCCCTGGACGCCTCCACGCCGGTGCTGGGGGTGGTCCTCTGCGCCGTGATCGGGGGCTGGTTGGCTGCTGCCCGCACCGTGCACCGCCGATTCGAGGCCGCGCTGGCCGCCGCGGAGGCCGCACCCGCACCCGACGAGGAGCAGCGGTTGGTGGCCTGATGCCCCCCCCTCCCCCGACCCGCCTGCCGGAGGGATTCGGGGCGCTCAGTCGGCCTTACTGTGCTGTGTCCGTTGGGGTCGTGGCTGGGGGGTAAAGGTAGAGGCTGTGTCACTGAAGTGCAATGCCTTAGTTCGCTAGTGTCCGCCCCCGAATGGCACCCACTGCATTCATCCCTTGTGGTTGCATGCGGGCAGTGAGTATCCGGCGGTTGCTGCCGCTGAAGTCTTCATTACATTCAAAAGCGCTCCAGCCATTGGCCACGGGTGGAATGTATCATACCAACACCAATTCAAAGTACATACCTGGTTCACACACACACTGTTGCAGGGGTGTTTTGGGGAAATCGGCCATGGCAGTGAATGGTGTGAAATGGTGACACTTGTGGTGAATAGGGCAGGGTGCTCGCCGTCTTTGCCGTTGTTTGTGGCATCATGTGGGGCCACGTTTGGGGATGGTCTGTGGGTGTAGCGTGCCAAATCGCACGGCAAGGGCGGCGAGATCAGGTGTTTTTTTTTGAATGCGCAAGAAGGGGGTGTTTCGGGGAAACCGGCCATGGTGGTGAATGGTAGTGGAAACGATGATTGCGCCCTACCCGCGTGACCGAATGGACAGCATACCTCTAGGGGTGGTCGCCAGTGGCAGGGGGATGGTGAGAGTCTGTAGCTCTGCCATGTCCGGTCCGTCTGCAGCCTGACCCCCGTGTGCATACCTCAACTGAGCTTTGAGCGGCGGCAGTCACTCAGACGGGACTGCGCCCTGCAGCTCGGGAACGCTGGCCCAACGCGCTCAGCACTGGGACGTGCTGCGTGACGCGTATGGGGGCGGTGTGCCTGCAGCCCATTGGGGTCACCAACCATAGACCCCGCCCCCGATGGACGAACTCCCCCGTGCCAGAAGTCCCCCGCCTGTGCCTGTGCTTGTGCTTGTGCTGAATCCCAGGGAGGTATTACTGGTGGGCAGCCCAGACCGCTCTCAGTGCATATTGGGACACAATGGGTGTGGCTGGGCAGTCCGTGATTCGTTGTGGAATGCGTCGTGTGCCATTCCACAACGCCGACAGGCGTTGGTTGGATCATGGGCACGTAGCACTTTGGAACGCGCGTCCATTGATATGTCTTTTGCACCACCGTTGATTGTGGCGCAGGTATATCATTCGGGCAATTTCCATTGGGTGCTCCGCTTGTTGTTGATTGCCCCAACCCGTGAATACCTTTGCCTTAAGTTTGACCCCCTACTTGACAAGCCACACATTGTTGGGGCAAACAAGGAGGAGTTGGCTGTTGTGGATGAGCTTGCGGAGCGAGAAGGCATCCAACCACAACAGCGGAGGAAGTGGGCAATGTTTTTGTATGCTTTCGGTTCCCTTGCATTTGCAATTGCACCCCTGTATTCCACCTTCATCAAGCAGGATGATAGTGTCAGTTGCCATCCGGCATGTCTGTTGATGTTGCATTGTGCCTTGTCTAGACGTATTGTCAAAGGCGAATTGCAAGTGCCACAGGATAGATTGTGGTTATTGCGTGAGATGGCACAAGCTACTTTGTACTACAGTGGTTCGAAGTTGGCCCCCACACCCAGGACCCAGGCAATGCATTGGGAGGTGTCTCGGTTGTACCCCACGCCCAAATCTGCAGACCCCCCTGACACATGATTTTTTTTGCGATGGCACACCCGCCATAGCGTGCCAGGAATGTAAGGTTCTTCATTGTACCTTCCATACCACTGTCTTGTGTCAGTCCGAGATTTGTGTAGGATTGCGCCAATTCTGGGCGGCCAAAGTTGCAGGGCAGCGCGTGGGGCAGACCGTCAGGGGCGCCCCTCGCAGCGCAGGGGAGCGGCAGCCCGTTTGCCGCCCCGCGGGGGGGGGGCTCTTGAGCCTTGGCTTCACTCAGCAAGTGCAGTCATCGGGAGGGGGGGGCGCCCAACCCCCCACAGCCGCACCTGCACCTGCGGGCGCGGATGGGGGAGCGCACAGCCCGAGGTCTGGGCAGGGTCGCTCCTCAGAGGATCCCACATAGGACGGGGGCCCGGGTCCTTCCGTCGCGCCGCGATACGCTGGGGGGGCGGGGGGGGTAAGGGCCTTATATATCTGTATACAGCTGTATATAGATGAGCTCTCACCCGCTAACCCCCTGATCCCCTCAATCGCACTAGCGTCCAGGACTTGAAAAGGCGAATGCCTCCTCTCTTCTAGTACATCCCTGTGCGGCCCTCCCCCTCCTCTCTTCTAGTACATCCCTGTGCGGCCCTCCCCCTCCTCTCTTCTAGTACATCCCTGTGCGGCCCTCCCCCTCCTCTCTTCTAGTACATCCCTGTGTGGCTCTCACCAATTCTTAAATGTTCATTAAATGTATGATCCAATGTACGTTGCATCTAGTTGTTTGCCTGTTCTGTACATTTTGACCGCCGACCTTGTGGTGCCCCTTTTGGAATGTCACCTTTTCCTGCCGGGTCTGGTACCGTGTCCTGGTGTGGACTTCGTTCAGTGACGTGGACCTGGCGGACAACGGCACACCTGAAACAATGCACCACCTTTCCCTTGAGCAAGCAGCGGCTTGGCCAAGCACGGGTACCCCATGTGACCGTCGCTTCCCTGATTTTCTTCAGACCATGGTATTTGGGGTCAGAATTGTAATGGTGTTTGCAATTTCAGGTTGCTGCTGCACTGCCAGACCTGCACTGCAGCTACATCTGCTTTTTTTTTTGCACGTGGCGGTTTCGTCCGCGTGGGTTCACATTCAACACAAATCGAGTTCAGTGTTTTCATGTTTCTATGTACAAAACTGGCAACAACACAAATTTATATCTCAGCTTCATCAAACTGTGGGCACTGCTGGCTGTTCAATGCCATGGATGGCTGCAATTCTTGGCTCTGCCTGCCTGGTGTCATCCCGCGCTGTGCATCTGCAGCCATGGCTCTTAAGATGACCAGTCTTTGACATGCATCACGGCGACCCGAAAATTGCTCTGCGGGGGGGGGGGGGGGGTGGCACGGGCGCCTGCCAAAGGAGGGGGGGTTCAAGAAATGGGCCTCCGTGCCGGGCCCTTTGTTCTCTGTAGGAACGGATGTTGCCGCCAAAGGCGCCGAAACACAAATTTTGCCCGAAAAAGTTTTTTCCAACAAACATTTGCCCCCCACATATGTGTAGTCAAAATATGGGGATCATTTTGAGCCATATATGTTGGGGTCGACCCCCCCCCCCACCGGCACGGCAGGTAGGGCACCCTCGGCCCGAACCACCCCTCCCGGCACGGCGACCAAGAAGGGGGGGGGGGGTTCGGCAACTGGACTTCCAGGCCAACCCCCCCCCGTGGCCATTTTTGAGTGTCTATTTTTTTTCGATGTCTTGTAATGGCTGCTGAGCATGACACTCAGGAAGAGCCCAAGCACGTGAGCTGGCCCTTTGCGAACACAGGCCCCGCAGACAGCAGGGTCCCTATACTCGCTCCGCAGGAGGTTAGACGACCTCACGACCACTGTCGAGAAGAACTGCAACTTTCTACAACTAGGAGTACGCAGCAGAGTGGGCCATCAGAACCCACCACGAACAGTCTGGGACCATTGGAAGCTGGTATTCTTGATTTTGGAATTCCAAAGTGTTCCCGTGGATTTAGAGTTCTTTGCCACCTTTAAAGCTTTGGAACGAGTGCTGATATAAAGTTTGGGGGATTCCTGGACCTCTTCGACGAGGTGCCCCGCCTCTAACCAGATTGTGTGTTTTCTCCTATCCAACAATCCCATTGTTACCAATATGAGCCAGCCAGCTACTCAAGATCTGCTGCTGGCGGTGCAACTCTCTTTTACAGCTTCTGAGCATGACAATGCCATTCTTGATCTGGCTGCCAACCACCATCCGACTCAACTTGTGGAACAGTTTCAACGATCCATAGGAAGACTAAAGCAAATCATGAATGTGTCTATTGATGAGCAAAGAAAGGCTTTCCAAGAGGAGGCCACAAAAGCGGAAATCATTGTGCAAGCCGTCAACAAGGTCACCGACGTGATGCTAATTGATGAAGAGCAGCCACTGAGCCAAGCCAAAGGTAATCTAATGCGACTGGAGGAACAGCTCACAGAGGTCTCCAACCAGATGGGTGCCATTGCTGGCGACGCATCCGACGAGGCTTTACAAAAATTGTGTGCAGAAAAGCTACAGCTCTCTCAGCAAATGTTAACGGCACAGGACATTGTGATGCAAGTGTTGGCAGCGCCAGCGCCTCAGCTTCGTGCTATCCTAGAAGACCAGAAGGACACCATCATATAGCAACAGCCAGAACTGCTCGCGCAAAAAGAGGCCATAGAGGCCCATCAAAAGAGGCAATTGGGGGGTCCCCCCCCATCCAAGCAAAGTACGCCCCCCCCCCCCCGAGGGACGAATCTGCCAAAGCCTTGGACGAAACCCCCCCCCCCCCCGGAGAAGAAGGGAGGGGCCATTTCAAAGCACATTGTTGAGAACGTTATGCACGCCAGAAAACACAAGGAGCGCGCATCTGAGCCAGCGGTTACTCCAGCCCTAACTGATACTGAACAGGAAATGCTCTGCTTCCTCTACAAACGGGAGGACATGGCTATTATCCCCCAGGAGGAAACCCGCCTCACACCGGGTGAGAATAAACCTTTCAGGTGGACCAAGGTGAAGGACATGACTGAAGATGCAGTAATTAAAGCCCTCCCAGATGACAACATGGGAGTCATAATGGTTGTGAATTTCTCTGACATGGGACACCTCAAGGAGGTGTCCAAAAGCCTGCTACAAGTCGCCAGAGTTGACAGGTTAGATTTGTTAATCCTGATGGAAGAAGACAAGGCCCTGTTTTCCCACGCAGGGCCGCAAATTGAAAGGGCTGTGCCTTGGCACATCAATGACCTGCATAAGTTGAATCGCCCTTTGTAGGTCATGGGAGGCCCAGCACTGTACAGCTTTGTGGTAACCTCTTCCAGATAGGGCAGAAAGAACTGTTTGGCTGTAGATTATCATATCAGGAAGCTCCCCGCCTCTGGCGTGGGGGCTCTGCAGATTGAAATCGCCGTCCCAGATTCCGAACGCCCCACCTTTGCAGTGGTGGCGGAAGAAGTGGTGGCCAAGGACGCCGACGAAACCCTCAGCCAGAAATGGCCACGAACCACCCCCGCAGCACCAGCAGCCCACAACGGACCAGCAACGCCACCCACAGGAACGTCAACCGGGAGAGGCGAGGAAGCCCCCGAGAGAACGAGCAGCATCCCCGAGCCAGGAAAGGCAAGGAACCGCCAAACGCCACACCACCACGGACACCCCAGAACCACAAACCCCGGCCAGAAAGGGCCAAGAACGGCCCTTGAGGCGCCAGAAACCAGCCCAAGCTCCAGCCAGCCCAGGACAGCCAACAACAGGTCCAAACCAGGAAGGACAAGACACCCCACAAGGACCAACACCGGCACCAAGCCCCACCCAAGAACACCGACGGAAGACCAGAACAGAACGCCCCCGAAGCACCGGCAACCAACCCCAGCCACAGCCAAGGCGGACCAGCGCCGGCACCCACAGAAACCCCCGTTGGGCAAAGAAGGCCGCGACGCCCCCCAAGAGGGAGAGTAGCAGCCCCGAACCCAGAAGGACCAGGAACCCACAGACACAACGCCACAACCGACCCCGAAAACACAACCCCGACCAGGAACGGCGAGGCACCACCGGGACAAAGCCAGCAGCAGCCCCAGTAGCCTCAGCAGGAAAAGCCAAGAGCCACCCCCAAAGCAACAGCAACCAGCCCCAACAACCCACCCAAGACGGACCAGCACCAGCACCCGCAAGAACCTCACCCAAAAATGGCCAGGACCCACCCCGGGAAAGCCAACGACCAGCCGGGAAAGGAAGGGAACCCCACAAGGACCACACCGCAAGCACCAGGCCCCAGCCCAAAGCGCCAACAACAGCCACAGCTAGAAAGGGCCGGGAACCGCCCCCGAAGCGCCAGCAGCCAGCCCCAACCCCATCCCAGACGGACCAGCAGAGACACCCTCAGGAACCCCAACCAGGACAAGTGAGGAGCCACCACACCCCGCGCCACCACCGCCGGCACTCCAGAACCACAACCCCCCCGCACGCCAGCGAACACTGCCGCGCCCAACACCCCACGCCCACTACCAGCCTGAGCATCACCAACCGGCACCAAAGAACGAAACACCGCACCCCACCACCAACGACACAACCACCCACAACCACACCAAGCCCACCAGCGGCGCCACCCACACCCCAGCTCGACCCCGGCCACAGCTGACCCACGCCCGGGTCCAAAACACTCCAAGAGCACCAAGGCAGCACCGACGGCACCAGCACCACACGCCCGGCCCCGGCCGCGAAACCAACGCCACCGACCATCTGGCCACCATAACGCGCAGACAGAAACCGTTGCCCCGCCTAGCACAACCAACCACAAACCATGCAGCCACGCACTCGAACCGCACCACGCCACTCCCGCAGGCCATCCCCCAGACTACCGCCCGCCCACAAAGAAGGCCACCTACCGCAGCCCCCGACGAACCCGAACACCAACACCACCGGGGACTCACCACCGGGCAAGGCCCCACGCCAGCGCCCTCCAACGCCGGGCCAGCCCTCGCCCCCAGCCACCGGCTGCGAAACCAGATGCGTCCTAACGGGACTGAAAAGACACCACCGAAGAACCCAACCCACCGCAACCCGATGCAGCAGAAAGGACAATCTTGCCAAAGGACGGATAAGAGGCAGCCCTATTGACACTGTTGCTCATTTCTTCTGGTTTCCCCTGAGAGACAGGGACTGCAGACGGCGCCCAGTTGGCGGGTAACCCAAAGGTGGTTAAAGGGTAACCGTGAGCATTCTATTCTGTGAAGGTGATGTAGGGGTTTGCTTTTCTTTTCTTTTTGCTCGTACGGACGGCCCTGCATCGAGCCTGTTACTTGGAGGGCCAATCTTCACCGCTCAAAACGGGTTTGCAACGGATGTCACGGTCCCTCTGTGCCGCAGGTCGATGAATGTCGTTTCTTGAGCGGCTCTTGCAACAGAGGGCCTCCACCGACAAGGGCCCGGATGCCGTGCACCACAAGATGGAGGAGGAGGACGCGCACGCGCGTGCGTACTTCCAGGAGGACCCCCTCGGCATTCAGCTCGCGGACCTCTGGACGCGGTACCAGTCGGCGGCCGCGCCGGGGGCCTTCGTTGCGTGGAAGGCGCGGTTCGTGCAGCTGTACAGCGACTGGACCGGCCCCGCGGACCGGCACCCACCGGTGGTGGTGCGGAGGGTCCTGCAGGAGCTGCACGGCCACGCCGCGCGCTTTAGCGCCATGGACCCGGGCGCCCTCGCGGACCCCGCCGCGGTCGGGGACGTTGCGTCCACGCTGCAGGTCCTGCGGCTGATGGCGCCCGCGGCTTCCAATCGCCTCGTGATGCACCGCTCGGGGCTGTGGGAGGACCTGCTGCCCACGCTCCACTTCATCAGCGCGGCGCTTGGGGTGCAGGTGCGGCCGTGTGCCCGCTGACCGGGCGGTGCTGTGGTCCTTTGCAGGGCGGCACCGGGGACCGCCACAGTGCGGTGGATCGCGGCGGGGCTCGCGGTTGGGGTCCGTGGTGGGGCGGGTGCGGGGGGGATGTGGGGGCGGGGGGGTTGCCCGGATTTCAGGGCCGTCGTTCAGTGGGCAGGGCTTTGTTTTGCGAAAGGTCTTCCAGTCCAGCCGCCTTCGGTTGGCTCACAAGTGTCGCTTGGCCCACAACCGCCGTCTGTTGGCTCTTAAGTGTCGGTTGGCCCGCAACCGCCGTCAGTTGGCTCGCAAGCGTCGGCTGGCCTGCAACCGCCGTCGGTTGGCTCGCAAGTGTCGGTTGGCCCACAACCGCCGTCGGTTGGCTCACAAGTGTCGGTTGACCCGCAACCGCCGTCAGTTGGCTCTTAAGTGTCGGTTGGCCTGCATCCGCCGTCAGTTGCCTCGCAAGCGTCGGCTGGCCTGCAACCGCCGTCGGTTGGCTCGCAAGTGTCGGTTGTCCCGCAACCGCCGTCGGTTGGCTCACAAGTGTCGGTTAACCCGCAACCGCCGTCAGTTGGCTCTTAAGTGTCGGTTGGCCTGCAACCGCCGTCAGTTGGCTCTTAAGTGTCGGTTGGCCCGCAACCGCCGTCAGTTGGCTCGCAAGCGTCGGCTGGCCTGCAACCGCCGTCGGTTGGCTGGCAAGTGTCGGTTGGCCCACAACCGCCGTCGGTTGGCTCACAAGTGTCGGTTAACCCGCAACCGCCGTCAGTTGGCTCTTAAGTGTCGGCTGGCCCGCAACCGCCGTCAGTTGGCTCGCAAGCGTCGGCTGGCCTGCAACCGCCGTCGGTTGGCTCGCAAGTGTCGGTTGGCCCACAACCGCCGTCGGTTGGCTCACAAGTGTCGGTTGACCCGCAACCGCCGTCAGTTGGCTCTTAAGTGTCGGTTGGCCTGCATCCGCCGTCAGTTGCCTCGCAAGCGTCAGCTGGCCTGCAACCGCCGTCGGTTGGCTCGCAAGTGTCGGTTGTCCCGCAACCGCCATCGGTTGGCTCACAAGTGTCGGTTGGCCTGCAACCGCCGTCAGTTGGCTCTTAAGTGTCGGTTGGCCCGCAACCGCCGTCAGTTGGCTCGCAAGCGTCGGCTGGCCTGCAACCGCCGTCGGTTGGCTCGCAAGTGTCGGTTGGCCCACAACCGCCGTCGGTTGGCTCACAAGTGTCGGTTAACCCGCAACCGCCGTCAGTTGGCTCTTAAGTGTCGGTTGGCCAGCAACCGCCGTCAGTTGGCTCGCAAGCGTCGGCTGGCCCGCAACCGCCGTCGGTTTGCCCGGTTGCTGCCAAGTGAAGCGCCCACCGCGCTCTCTCTCTCTGTGTGCGCCCAAACACTGGGCTGACGACCGGACGGCCCCAGTCCCCGCCGTCGCGTCCCAGGCCGCCGAGGTCGAGGACCTGACCGAGGCCCACGCGCTCGTGGAGGCCCTGCTGCACTGCGCCGGCGTCCTGCAGTGCTTCGTGCACGGCAGCGCGGAGGCGGCCGCGACCCCCGGCGCCCCGCTGGGCCCGCCGCGGCTGGCGGAGCTCTTCCACGCGGAGGTCGCGGCGTCGTACCGCCCCGACCCCGACGGGGGGCCGGCGGGCCGGGCCGTCCCCAGCCTCCTCAAGGCCGTCACCGCCGCCCTCCGCGTCGCGCCGCAGCTGCTGCGGCACGACCGGCTCTTCGCCCTCGCCAGCGGCGCGCAGCGGAGCCTGCTCGACATTACGGCGTTCGTGCTGCAGTACGAGGGGAGTCTGGACCGCCTGCAGAGGGCCGGCGTCCCCGCCGCCCTCGTCGCGGCGCTGGGCTACCCTCCCGACTGCGCCCCCGCGGTCGTGGGCGCCGACGCCGCGCGCAGCGCTCCGGACACCGCGCTGGACGCTCGGTCGAGTGTGGCCCCGGGCCCCGTCGCCGGGGCGGCGGCCACGGCTGCGCTGCCCGGCACTCCCCTCGACCCGGCCCAGGGGGACCTCGTGACCTGGCCCCCGGTCGCCCCCGATCGCCTGGACCATCACTTCAACGCCCAGGTGGAGGTGTTGGGGCTGCTGCGGACTCTGCTGCACCGATTCCCCAGCAGCCTGGCCCCGGTCCTCCGGCTGGGCCTCCGCAAACAGATCGCGGCCACGGTGAGTTGGCTGTCGGCATATTTCTCGGACCCGCAGCGAGACCCGCACGCGGACCGCCGCCCCAGTGGCGCGACGTCGGAGGATGCAGCAGAGCCACCGCCACCGCCGGCCGCGCGGGCCCTTCTGCAGGCACGTCCACACTCTGCTCACCACCCTCTCCGCCCGCCATTCTTGTCGCTATCCCCAGCCTGCCATCATCCTACGCTCTACCCTCTGTGTTCCAGTTGTCGTCATCGTGGTGCCTCCTCGGTTCTTCATTCAATGCCCTCAGCAGCAACAACAGCAGCAGCAGCGACAACAACAACAACAACAACAACAACAACAACAAGAACAACAACATCAACAACAACAACAACAAGAACAATCACAACTATTACAACAACAACAGCAACAGCAGCAGCAGCAACAACAATAACAACAAAACAACAACCACAACCACAACCACAACCACAACAACAACAACAACAACAACAACAGCAGCAGCAACAACAACAACAACAACAACAACAACAATCAAAACAACAGCAACCACAACCACATCAACAACAACGACAAAAACAACAACCACAACAACAACAACAACAACAACAACAACCACAACCACAACAACAACAACAACAACAACCACAACACCTCCCCGCCTAGGCACACAGCAGGCCCTTGCCTACTGGTAGGGCAATGCACGGTTGAAGCATGAGGGGCTGGGTCCCAGATATTTGGTGTTATGGGGCTGGATCCCCTACGGAATTATACTTGGGCTTGGCCCTGTGGAGGTATGCTATGTGGGGCTGGGTCTCCTTGCAATCAGTGGGGCTGGGTCCCCTTGCAATCAGCGGGGCTGGGTCACCGTTCAATCAGTGGGGCTGGGTCCTCTTGCAATCGACTGGCGGGAGGATCTATTGCAGATATTTGGCTCCTTGGAGCACCCGTCCACCTTCTACGGTGCACGTGTCTGTCCCACTGCTGATCCAGATCTTAGGGGCATGGCCCCCTTTCATAATTCGGGGCTTGGTCCCCTTTTATTGTGTGGGGGTGGATCCCCCTTCTATATTGCGGGGTTGCGGCCCCTTTCAATCAGAGGGGCTGGGTCCCCTTTCAAGCAATGTGGCCGGGTCCCCTTCTACTCTATGGGGCTAGGTCCCCTCTCAATTAGTGGGGCTGGGTCCCCTTGCAATCGAGTGGCGGGAGGATCTATTACACATACCTAGCTCCCTGGAGCACCCGTCCGCCCTCTACGGCGCACAGCATGTGTGGTTCAGTCCCATTATTGATCCCAATCTCAGGGGCTGGGTCTGCTTTTACTGTGTGGGGCTGGATCTGCCTTTTATTCTGCAGGGCTGCGGCCCCCTTCAATCGGTGGGGTTGGGTCCCCTTTCAAGCAATGGGGCCGGATCCCCTTTCAAGCAATGGGACTGGGTCCCCTTTTACTCTGTGGGGCTGAGACCCCTTTTATTCAGTGGGGCTGGGACCCCTTTTATTCTGTGGGACTGAGTACCATAGATGGTGGTGCCACGGTGTAGCTGTGTTGTGCCGCGTGCACCTATGTGCTGGAGGCAGCATATGCTATCTAGCGTGCCGTGCTGTGTGATCCTAGGAGGGGATGCACCGCTGCGCGCATATCAGGCCAATCACCGCTACACCGCTACGGCGCTACAACAACACCCACAACGGCAACAACAACAACAACAACAACAACAACAACAACAACAACAACAACAACAACAACCACAACCACCACCACCACCACCACAACAACAACAACAACAACAACAACAACAACAACAACAACAACAACAACAACAACAACAACAACAACAACAACAACAACAACCACAACAACCACAACAACAACAACAACAACAACAACAACAACAACAACAACAACAACAACAACAACAACAACAACAACAACAACAACAACAACAACAACCACAACCACCACCACCACAACAACAACAACAACAACAACAACAACCACAACAACAACAACAACAACAACAACAACAACAACAACAACAACAACAACAACAACCACAACAACCACAACAACCACAACAACCACAACAACAACAACAACAACAACAAGAACAACAACAACAACAAGAACAACAACAACAACAACAACAACAACAACAACAACAACAACAACCACAACAACCACAACAACCACAACAACAACAACAACAACAACAACAACAACAACAACAACAACAACAACAACAACAACAACAACAACAACCACAACAACAACAACAACCACAACAACAACAACAACAACAACAACAACAACAACAAACACAGCAACAACAACAACAACAACAACAACAACAACAACAACAACAACAACAACCACAACAACAACAACAACAACAACAACAACAACAACAACAACAACAACAACAACAACAACAACAACAACCACAACAACAACAACAACAACCACAACAACAACAACAACAACAACAACATAGATAACAATATCACCAGCCGCACCAACACGGCTGTCCTAGGAATCGGGATGTCGGTTACCCTGCGAGCCGGAAGGAACCCTGCGAGGGATAAAGGGCATTTTTGCGCTGGCGTCCAGAGATCGCCCGGGCTGCCTCCCCTCCCCTCACCAGACACCACGACACCACGACTCCCTCACACCATGACACCTGCACTGCCCATCCTGCTCCCTCTACGCCCGTAATGTCCCTACTCCTCTGCTGCCCCTCCCCCCGAGCCCATCCTGCAGCCTCCATTCTGCCCCCCCCTCTTCCTGCAGCACCGTGTACCCTCCACGCGTTGAAGGGTGGAGAGGAGGGCGGAGGGTGCAAGATGCAGACGGGAGGAGGGAGGGGCAGTGGGTGGAGGACAGGGACGCGAAGGGAGGGTGGAGGTGGGGGAACTGGGGGCAACGTATTGTGCGACACTCCGGCGATCGCAAGCCCAGTCAACATGGGCACACATCCGATGCCTCGATGCAGAATGGGGGGTACAGGGCGGATGATGGAGCCTGGAAGACAGGGCGAGGACGAGGACGCAGGGTGGGACCCCAGCAGCCTTTAGGTTGTTGCACCTCTATCCTGGCCTCCCTTGATACCCACCAGGGGGGGTGTTCAGACCCAGATCCTGACCCCACCCAACCCCCACCCACCCCCACCCCACTGGGAGGTCCAAAGTGTTGAGGAGGTTAGGACCACATTTAGCCCAAACCTGGCGCCAAACCCGCCGGAAATGTTTTTGGGCACACGGTGGGTGGGGGTTGAAAATTGAGGTCACCCTCTGTGCGTATGCTCACAATGCTCAGAATTTTATGGGGAATTCAAATATGCATGCAAAACAGGGGGGGAAATTCCACCCCTGACCTTCCCCCCGCAGCCCCCCCCCCAAAAAAAATCTGGCTGCTGGGATTGGACCCCCAGGGGGTAAATTTTTTTCAAAAGCCCCACATATGTGTGTTGGGCATGATCAGCGTGACGAGGGGATCATTTTGAGGGATGTATGTTGTGGGGTCCCCGGAGCGCCCCCAACTCCCCCAAGGACCCCCCCCCCACAGGGCCCAAAAAGTTTAGGGGGGGTTGTGGGGTCAGGATTTGAGTCTGAACGCCCCCCCAGACCCCCCCCCTCGGCATCGATCATCCCCATCCCCTGTCCTGCCTCTTGCACCCACCATCTTCTTGTCCCCATCCCCCACACCCCATCCCCCGCCCTCCGTCCCCCATCCTCCATCCTGTGCCAAGCACCTTCCGTCTTCACCGACCAACCTGACAATTGCTGCCTCGATTCGCTGCCCCGCCATCCCCGAGCCTCGGTCCCGCATCCACCCACCTCCATCCATCCCCCATCCGTTGTGCGAAGCGGGGAGGCAGCCTTCGGACGGTCGCGCCGTCGCGACGGCTGGAACAGTGGTAAGGCCCAGCTGTCTCAGGTGCCAGGGTGTCCTCGACGACCCGCGAGCCGACAGACCCCAATAACGGTCCGCTGGTGCGTGGTTGATTGAAGTCTGCAGAAGCGGCGCTGCAAACCACCACATTTCATGGTGTCACGGTGGTCTCACGGGATGACGGTATCATGTTGTCATGGTGTCGGGATGTCGTGGTGGGGCATGGGGCATACCCAGGGATGCATTAGAAAGGGGGGGGGGGGGTGGGCTCCGAGGCGGTTCCAGAAGGGGTTAGGCAGGCGGTTGGAGGGGGTTGCCAAAGCGGTTGGGGGCGGTTACTGTCGGTTACAAATGCCATTGAAGCTGGCACTTGGCGGTCAGGGAGACAGTGGCTGGGCATAGGCTGGGCGCCCTGGAAGGCGGGGGGGGGGGGGGCATACTCCCCCTGCCAGCGGGCCTGTGGGGTGTTTCCACGGGGTCACCCCTCGCCTCTGCAGTGCGATGACGGATCGGGGGAGACGGATCAACCCGCGAGCAGCACCCGGACCAACGACAGGCCCCCGCCGAGTCCGGGGCGCGAGGAGGCCCGGTCCATGGCAGGGGACGTGGGCGATGTGAAGGTCGGCAGCGGCTCACAGGCCCCTCCGGAAGCCGCAAACACCGGCAGGCCCTATGCGGGTATGAGGGGAGGGCCCAGGGCGGACGAGCGGTAGGCCCGGGGCAGTCCTTAATCAGTCGGGATGGTTTCAAGGCACTGCGGGCAGGCCTTTGCTTAGTGGCTGGTTGATACTATACCGGGGGGGGGTGGGGGGGGAGGGGAGGGTCTGCTTTTGTCTACCTCATGATATAGTATTGTATGTATGTGCTGCAATTTGATCACTGGCTGATGTTGCCCTCTTTCCCACGCAAGAAGTCACCTGCACATTCTCCTCACAGACTTTTTGCGAAAGGCGCCTAGGGCCGTCTCGGCTCTTGACAAGCTTTTTCTCTCCTTCTTGTGATCTGCATGTGCTGCCTGTTGTGCTGATTTCGTCTCAACCAACACACACGTGATAGCTCACACGTCACCATACGGGGATCCCTCGCCGTTGGCAGTAACGAGTACTGTCCGTTCGGCAGATACAACTTCACCCTGATCATCTGCAGCACTGTGTACTTCCCTCCCTGTTTGTATTAATCCCTTGAGTACTTTGAAGTAGCTCTAACGATGGCTTCTACATCAGCGGCGAGCGGCGGCAACGGAGGACGCGAAAAAGGTGGAAAAGGAGGCAAAGGTCGCGGACGAATCATCATTTGCGGGAACTGTCACAAGAGTGGGCATTATTCGTACGACTGTCCTGAACGTGGAGATGCAGAACCAGCCAAGCCTCCGAGTCCTTGTACGTGGTGCGGCGGCGACCACTGGTCATATTCTTGCGACACTGCTGCGAAACGCCGCTCTCAGGGCGTGTGTCTTAAATGTGGCGACCCCAATCATTGGCTCCGTGCTTGCCCCCACCACACTGCTGAGACACAGGCCGCAACGTTGAATGTATGGTGCCTCAGATGTGGCAACACAGACCACTCCACAAGCCGCTGTCCTACTACCTCTGCTCCGGTACACAATCCAAGCGAGTCTGATGATATCCGCGTCTGTACTTGGTGTGGAGTACTGGGACATGACATAAGTGACTGCTTCCGCCGAGTTCCTAGCCAGGTCAAGGAATATGATGCAAAATTTGCCACTCTCGATGACCGCATCACTGAGGAACTTGCTCCCATCAAAAAGGCTCTGGCTCAGTATGATACTCTCAGCTCTGATGTGAAGCAACTGACTACCAGGGTAGACCACCTGTACACATGGAAAGCCAGCACCGATACCACGCTGAAATCTGTTCAAGCAAAAGAGACTGAGTTTGATAAACTCCTGGATGGTCTGCCCACGTGGAAACGACAAGTTGACGCCAGTCTCCATAATGGACAGGCACGCTTTGATGACTTCCTATCCAAACACTGGCAGCCAGTAAAGAAGAAATTTGACCAGATGCTTGAGGAGTGGCAGGCCTGTGGTAGAGAAAAACGCACGCGCGTCGTTGCTGAGATTTCTGACGATGATGACGAGAGAGACCTCTATGACCCTGCCAACGATGACAAGGCAGTACCAATGGCAGAGCGTGATGGTGCTCCAGCTCCCAACAGGTCCCCAAAACGGCCCAAAGGACAACAGCCATGGCTAAAGATCAAACCTCTCACATCAGATGATCCGCAATGGACAGAACAACTGCTGGATGTACTACTGCAGGAGTGGCAGGAGCGGTATACCACTCGACTACGTGCCTGGCTACAAGTCCATTCCACAGACGAAATGGTCGCTACTGTTGAGTCCATAAGTGGTTGTGAGAACACACGCGCGCGCAATAGCTGCATTCGAACCGTCCTGAAAAGCGCACAAGTGCATCCACACATTTTTTCCGACCAAGACAGGGGAGGCCAGAGCCGCTGATCTGCCCTGACGAAGGTGCCTTCGATGATGTCATCACCGATGTTCAATCACATCTACAGCATCTAATGGCTGACGTCTCCCTCGCACAACACATACTGTGTGCCACCACATCATGCACTCCTGTCACAAAGCAATATTATCACCCCATGAGGATACCACACATGTCCGACACACACAGCATAACACAATACGGCCTGACTAACACACAAGCGCGCACATACCTCATGTATCACGCCATCGACAATAAAACAGATCACGCCATACGTGACATACAAACTGCCATTGACACTCTCAAGCAGGGTGCATCTGCACAGACTGCTCTGTGGCACCGGTGCAGACAATTGGACGTCTCTGCTACCCCCCCCCCCCGGTCCGCCAGCACATGCTGTACGATTCATTTCTGCTACGCTACAAGCCCATCAACTGTGGTTCCACGTTTCATGTCTCTTGCAAATTAGTAACCAGCCACTAGACCATCAGCACCGATTTTACAAGTACATTCCCCAGCATGAAGAGATAACAGCTTACGCCATCTGGTCTGATGTAAGTGACTGTGTGCCTACCCTGCAGCAAACCATGTTACTCTGGATCTGGTGTAGACCACAGGAGGCACACACAATGCTCCATAGCCTGCCCTACATGATGTTGATTGCTCAAGCTGACTTTCAGGTGACAGCATGGTCCTTGTATGCTACTCCTGAGGCATGCACGTCCTTAGACCACATCCAACACAGTCGCATACGTGCCTTTTTCCAAAGCCGAAAAAAACATTATGTTCTGCCTGATGCCATTATACTCAACCGTGAGTCTGTCTGCCGACTATGCACACATTGCATACGTCACGCACACACACACAAGCAGCTGGGTAATTGGGCTGCTGCAATGCAGTTCCGCATGAAGTACCTCCCCTATGAGTCTCATTTTTCCCTGAAAATGATCCGAGCTGCTTCTCGTGTTCACTCGTGGGATATATCTGTACCACCTCCTGATGAATTCATTTATGCTATTTTGCACTTGCATATGATATGCATATATGTTGGGCGTACCCACCTTGCTCTGATTCAACGCCTTCGGAAACACATTACCACTGCCTTGGCACACGCCGAGGACTGTCGGTTACACCAGCTCCTACGGACCACCAACTTGGAGGACTGGTACATTGTACCTTTACAGGCAGTCTGGGGTAAATTGCCAGCAGCCATTGCTGAGCGGGCCTGGTGGGACAAGTACAGACGATGGGCCATCAACGACCTACCGCCTGCAATCCCACATGAAAACGGGAAACCCTGTAAAAAGGTACCACACCGAGCTGTACAAGTATTCCGTAGCCTGTCTGTTGCAAAGGCTGACAGAGATTTTGTCCGGACTGCTGCTCTGCAGAAGGAAGCTGCTAACATTGCACGAGAACTGCAGATTCCTCTTTTCATGCCTGCATATGTGAGAGTCCCATACCTCAATGGAGAGCAAAAACCTGCCTTTGCACGCATCATCACCCGCATGCTACGCAGAGTCCAATGCACTTCCTGGGAACGTCAGGCCCTGAAGTCACGGATCTTCCTGGTGCGCACAGTCCCACACACGACCCGTTCTATTTTTGAACGTCACAGCAACAAGTGTGAGCGAATCGATGTTCCACCCCCCTGTCACTGTGACGAAATACATCGTGGTATCTGGGAATTAGGGGGCACTGTCACACTGCATCAGGGTCACTTTGCACTTTTGCCTGTCACCCTGAACTACAAAGAACAGGTGCTACGTTCCAAAGATCCACTCCCTATCCGTGGGGCAGATGCCCGTACCAAGGCTATTTCTGAATGCGTTGCTCTTGCACGCATGCTGAATGTCCCGTTTCCTGAGAAATGGGAAGTGTCACTGCCCCAGCATCTTTTTCCTGAAACTGGGAATATGCTGAACTGGGCACAACATATTGCAGAGCAAGTTTCCACTGTAGCCATTGTTCGTGTCGTTGACAAATTCCCTGGAGCACTGTGGGGCTTTTGCCGCAATTGGATGTGGCAGCAACTACAACAGTTTCTTTGCAAGGAAAAATACCAGTCACACCACACTTCGCCAAAACAAATCATACAGGGCCTTACTGAACTGCTCACCAGACGCACCTGGTCGGTATCTCGAGACGCTCGTATGGCACTGCTGTATTTAATTGGCAAGGGAAAGTCACTATGCCTGCCTGCCATCACTTGGCGTCCAATTTGTGCTGTTTCCAGGCCCGTCATACCCAGACACCGGCTGCGCCTTGCTGCGCGTGCATTTTCATGTTTCTTGCGAGTTTTGACCAGCGAAATTACTGGCTGTTTTCACCACCATCACGTACACAGCGTCGCTGCCTGGTACGAATGGCTGGATACCTGGTCGTGTGATTACATCGGTGAAGCCGATTGTAAAGACCAGTTTAATAACGTAGACCCCAAACTGGTTGTACAGTACCTCCGGGACAGCACAGAATGGCTTAAAACACAACGCAAGTGGCGAGCCACACAAATGTGCTGGTCTATCCATAAGACCGACAAGACAATGGATCGTGCTGGCAAAGCCACTGATTTTAACTTTTCTGTCATTACACATGAGGACTTAATTCAACTGATTGAATTCTCCTTGTGTCGCGACAATTTCTGTTGGGCTGCTGGACAGGTTTGGCAGCGACTTTTCGCCATACCAATGGGCGGATCTTTTAGCGCACAATCCGCCGATCTATATTGTATATGGGCATTCCACTTGCACAAGGCACGATCCAGACAATGGGGCGTTCTCAGTACGTCTTCTGGAGGGTATCCTATATGGCGCACTGCCACGGGTCGCCTTATGGCCTTAGCCCAGTTCCGAGACAATATTATTGTAGCTTCTAGAGGCCCACGCGCTGCGGACGCCATGCGCGAAGTGTGCGGTACATTGTCTACGGTGTGGAAGCTACCCGTACTTTGCCCCTGCATGGATAAACCTACAGACCAGTGCAAGTCGATGTGCATGACCGGCGAACTTCGTGCCTTAGGCATATGTATGCACCGCGCAAACGGCCAAGGCTCTTGTGTTGCACATCCATCTGCATTCACTGCCAATTGGTCCCTGAAGCTAGGGCCCCCACTACAGTCTTCCTGGGCCGTACAAGACAGCGCGCTGGCTAACTTATACACCAGCGTCCTCGTAAATTGTCTTCCTTTTGTTCGCTCCTGGGGGGGTCTACTTCTCAGTTGCGCTGCATGGATCAATATGGGACTCCTGTGCAGACATTCTACGGCAGTCACACTGCGTGCTGCCCATCGCGCCTTGACACGGGTTGTAGCCCGCACCCCCTATGCCATAGGTCCCAGCCGCAGGTGTATCGCTTTTCTGATGCCCTCTTTGCCTTCTACGAAACATCATATCGCCGGCCTAGTGTGCACCTGGCTCAGCCGCTGCGCACATTGGGACGACTACCGATATGCGTCATTTCATGTTTCACACCCGGGTGGGCATCATGACTGGTGCGCTGATTGGAACACCGACTGGGTTGTGCTACAGAGCATCGCCAACCTCCCACCTTCCGGTGGGAGGGGAGGGGAGGGTCTGCTTTTGTCTACCTCATGATATAGTATTGTATGTATGTGCTGCAATTTGATCACTGGCTGATGTTGCCCTCTTTCCCACGCAAGAAGTCACCTGCACATTCTCCTCACAGACTTTTTGCGAAAGGCGCCTAGGGCCGTCTCGGCTCTTGACAAGCTTTTTCTCTCCTTCTTGTGATCTGCATGTGCTGCCTGTTGTGCTGATTTCGTCTCAACCAACACACACGTGACAGCTCACACGTCACCATACGGGGGGTCAGAGGCCAAAAAAAAGTTTGTGTACCTAAAATCGACCTCCAAGTTCGGGCCCCTTTGATAAATTTCATTTCTTTCCTGAGGAAAAATTTTCTGATGTGGGTGGGTGGGTGGGTCAGCCAAAATCCCGGGGGGCCAATTTGACCCCCCCCCCCGCCAGTATCACTAAGCAAAGGCCTGACTGTGGGCGCCGAGAAATCGGCTGGTGTCCGCTATCAAAAATTTTCCATTTTTTCAGTCAGCTCCGACGGGGGCGACGTTTTTTTCTTCTTTCTTAATGGGTTTGATGGTTTTAAATGGGCTTTTTGCCCGCCATGCCCAGGCATATTGTCCCAGTCATCCCATTTTCCCCGATTTTCCCCGATTTTGCCACCATTTTTCCATTTTCCCCATCTTTCCTACCCTCTGCGGCGAGCCGGCTACTTCAGCTGAGGCGCTGATGCTTGTATTTTCTGAGTAGGGACCGCCCTCAGGCCGGTCCAACCGCCGGCGGTTAAACACCGACCGTTGGCAGTTACCGGCTCAATTTTAATTTTGTCAGTCACCCACCGACGTCTGGCGGTGTTCACAGGCGAGGCCAAAACGGGCAAAACACCGCCGGGGCGGGGACCGCGTGCGTGCACACGGCCGTGCCTTCGGCTTGACCTGGAGTACGCGGGCCGCGTGCCAGTGCCATGTTGCGCAAGAGGCCAGGGCTGAGAGCCCCCTCCAGAGCGGTGCGAGGCAGGGGGCCTGGCCTTGACAGTGTCTCCCGCACCACCGCACGTGACCGACCACCCGTCACCCTGCGAGGGCGGGTCCCGTGCGCTCGAACCTCCGCGAGCGCCAGCCGGCGAGTACCTGCGGTGGGTCATCGGCCAACCGCCGTCGGTTAAGCGCCAACGTCCGTCGGTTGCGTGTCAACCGCCGTCGGTGAAACGATCCCCGCCACCCGTAGCCCCGGGGCCTTGTGTTGTGATCTGCGTCGTGAGGGTGCAGATGTCAGGACAGGGCTCGTTTTAACAACCCCCCACCATTCCCCCCCCCCCCAACTATCCCCCCGTAAAAGATTGGGCCAGCCCAATTCTCTTCCGGGCCTTCGGCCGATCAAAAATTTTCTCTGGCACCAATTTGTTTAGACCGAAACCTTTCTTTGGCGCCTTCGGCGCTCAGCACCACCGGAGGGGGTGGGGGAGGAGCCCTGTGTCAGGATATTGGGAATGTGTGCATGGGTCTACAGGCGTGTGCCAGGGGTGGATATAATAGTGACGCCATGCCCAAGGTGGGGTGGGGGTGGGGCGGGGGGGGGGGCTGTTGAGCCAGGAGGCAGTGATGATGGAACGACGATTACGATTACGATTAGCTCAGGCAGTTCAGGCACAGATGATTTGGAATTGCAAGCCATTTTGGCAAAATGTGTCAAGAAATGATTGCACTGTGTGGACTGTCTTCATGGGATACACCAACCCCCTGTGCAATGTATTGTGTTGTGTTCAGGGTTAGTACATGGGCTCAGTAGTACAGTGGTGTATGCATTGGCTCATTCATTGGTTTTCCTAGGTTCAAATCCGGGGTAGCACCTGCTCTGGCACCTTTTTTGGCCATCAGTCCTCTTGTAAAACTGCTGGCAAAACTGCTAGTTCAGTCAAATGGGTAA
This sequence comes from Eutreptiella sp. 'Long Island Sound 2002', assembly GCA_964036045.1. Classification (NCBI taxonomy): domain Eukaryota; phylum Euglenozoa; class Euglenophyceae; order Eutreptiales; family Eutreptiaceae; genus Eutreptiella; species Eutreptiella sp. 'Long Island Sound 2002'. The sequence goes on from OZ038403.1 coordinate 5,859,038, forward strand.
ATGGTAATCGTAATCGTCATGCGGGGGGAAGGGGGGGGGGCTTGGGGGGGGGGGGGGGGGCACCCCATCGCCAGGAATGCATGGGTGGGGACGGTACGCATGGCAACAGACCGTATTTCCTGAGGATTCACACGTGCGAATGCCAGTGAGGGGCAGAGTGTGCATGGCCTTGGCATGGAACAAATGGCGGAATTATCTTCTGAACAGTCAGAAAGGTAAATCGGCATGCGGATGTATCTTATGGTCCGGAGGAATTTTCAGGGGCGCCCCGACCTGCGTTTCATAACATAATTTCCGCGCGCGGATGTATCTGATGGGCCGGTTTCATAAGATACATTTCATAAGGTAAATCCCGCGCGCGGATGTATCTGAGGAAATTGGCCCATCAGATACATCTAAGAAAGAAGTACCTCATTCCTACAGAAAGGCACTGAGTCTCGGCCAGGGCACCGCCTGCCCCCCTCTTCTTTCTGTGTCCCAGGGGCTGAGGTCATCAAAGTCCGGAGTGCCCACCTCCTGGCGTTCGCCGAGCAGCTGTACGCACTGTCCCGCGTCCTGCCCTTCGACGGCGCGGCGGGGGGCTCGCCGGACGTCCCCGCGTCCCCCCTCGACGCCCCGCCGGCCCCGTCCCGCGCCGGGCCCCCGCTGCCGTTCCCCCTGCCCCCCTCCACCTCCCCCCTGGCCCTGCCCTCGCCCATGTGCGCCCCCGCCCCCGGCGGGCCCCCGCCCCCGCCCCCGCTGTCCCCCTCCGGGGCGCAGTTCTCCCCCAGTAGCGCCCCCGCGTCCCACCCTGCCTCTCCCTGCCCCCCCCTCCCCGCCCCCTCCCCCCCGGTGCCGAGCCCGGCGCGGCACCACTGGGCCATGGACGTCGAGGGGCTGCTCTGGGACTGCTTCACCGACCCCGCGGACGCGCACGCGGCGTCCCGGGAGCGCGTGGCGGCGGCGGCCTGCCTCCGGCGGCACGGGGCGCTGCAGGAGTGCGTGGTGGAGGTGCTGGCGCGGCACCTGGACTGCCTCCCCGCACCCGTGACCCCGTGGTCGAAGGTCTACGCGATCCTGCTGGGCCCTTTCTTCTACCTGTGCTCCGATGCCGCCTCCGAACCAGGCGATCCCGATGCAGATGCCGATGTGGATGTGGACACGGGGGTGGACGTGGAGGACAGCAGCAGCAGCAGCAGCCTGAATGGCTGCGAGTGCGGCAGCGATGCGCGCGAGCCCCCCGCCCGCACGCCCCTGTCGCCGCACTCGGAGGCCGCGCGCGCCCCCCGGTCGCCGCGCGCGCCGCCGCCCCCGCCTGCGCGCCCCGGCCTCCGCCGCGCCGTGCTCCGCATCCTGCAGCACATGGCCACCTTCGGCCACCGCGACCACAACAACCTCGAGGTCTGCTGCCTCCTGGACCTCCTCGGCGCCCACACCGCGGACGCCGCGGTCGCGACGCACTGCATGCAGGCGCTCGCCTACCTCCTGCACGAGAGCCCGGACTCCACCGCCAACGCGCTCCACCACATGGCCGGCGTCCCTGCGCTGACACAGGCCTTCTGGGTCCACCACCGCCGCGTCGCCGAGGGCCCGCGCGGCACCGGGCCCGAGGCGCGGGGGCGCGCGGCGGCGCGGCGCGCGCGCGCGGCGACCCTCCGCGTGCTCGGGGCGCTGCTGCAGCGGGAGGCGGTGCAGCAGCACATCCTCAGCGCCCAGGCCCTCAGCTACGGGGCCGTCATCCCCTGCCTCACCGCCTGCGTGGGGGCCCCGGCCCTGCGCGCGTGGGCGCAGCCCCGGCTCCGGCGGCTGCTGCTCGCGCCGCTCCCGGGGCTGCCGCGCGCGGCCCAGTACCGGCGGCTGCAGCCGCTCTGCGCCGCCCTCGGGGGCCTCGCGGGCACGCCGGCGCGGCCGGTGATGTTGGCCGCGGCGCAGTGCTGGCGGGAGGCGCTCGCGCTGCTCTGGGACGCGGAGCGCGCGGAGGAGATGGCCGCGGCCGCGGGGGACGCCCCGGCCGGGGCCGAGCGGCCGGCCCGGCTGCGGCGGCAGAGTCTGCAGAAGGCGCTGGTGCTGGACGGGCACTGCTTCGTCCATCTCATTGCAGGTGCCGACTGCCTCCGTGACTCTGGCCAGTGCTTAGGGGCAAGACAACCCCCCACTTCTGAAGGGGGGCGCAGGGGGGGGGGGGGGCTGTTTGGCTTTGCAGCAAACAAGGCCGGCTTCGGTGGACTGTGGGGTCTAGGCAGGGGTTCTTTAGAATAATTAAAAACCAAGGGGGGGGGGGGGACCCCTCCCCCAAAACCCCCTCCCCCCCTCCCCAGACCAAAGTGACCATAGTGGGAAAAAACGAATTTTACAATAGGGAAAATCTGATCAGGCCATTTTTGGTACACCAAGTTTTGGGTCCAAAACCCCCTCCCCCCCTCCCCCCCCTGCTCAAAGGAAGCCCTGGGAGGGGGTCTGGCGATGAAGGAACGAGTACAGGGTCTGGCTTCCCGAGCAGCCTACCCTACGGGGGGGGGGGGATGTGTGGGTTGGGGGCGGGGGGGGGTGGGCAGGGATGTATTAGAACGGCCGTACACCGCAGGAGGAGGGGGGGTAACCCCCTCTGGACCCCCCTCCCCCCCCCTTCCAATGTTTGGGGCTGACAGCCAAATCCTTTGCTTCGGTGCCAAGAGGATTGAGGCTTCAAAATTTTCGGCCCGCCTTTGACCCTCGGAGGACGGGGGTCCCAGCCAAACCCCCCGAACAAAGGTAACAGGACAGGGCAGGCCGCACTCGGCGAAAACGGTGCACAGCGCAGAAGGAGGAGAAGGAAAGGACAAGAGGCAGAGAATCATTGTGGCTGTTAGAAGCCCCTGTCAGGAACATGATCCCGCAGATGCACACCCCGGCGCACAAGTCAGTGCTGGAGTCGGCAAACCCCGCATGGACTTGGGGTGTGCCTCTGGATGCACCTGGTCAACGGCACGGGCAACAGCCCGTCTCTGGGATGGCCGACCCCCGGAGTAGTCCAACAGGACAAGTCATCCGGGGGCTCCGTTGACACAACCAAAACACGTTCGGACCCACGGAGGGTCAGAATGAGCGGTGGTGAGAGGCCAATGGGCGCCGCCAAAGGCAAACAATCAGATACCGAGGCCTTGTGCCAACCCCCCCCCCCCTTTCAGACCCCCCCCAGCCCCCTTCTAATACATCCCTGGGGGGGGGGGGGTCCGGCAACAACCCCCCCCCCCCTCTCCCGTAGGGGTAGGCCGTATGCGGGGGTCCAGGGTACCCCTTACTCCCCTTCAGACCCTGTGCAATGCTCGTGTCTTGTGCATTGCACCAGGGGTTCGGTGGGTGAGTGGGCCGGTCCGTGGGGTCAAACAGCCCCCTGCCCCCTCGCCCAGTGCGGGCAGGGCCCCTGCGGGTGCTGAGTGGTCCAAAATTCTGCTTGCGTGAGTTTGCCAGCCCCCCCCCCCCCTGGCCTCGATCGGTTCGAAGGGGGGTTCCGGGCGGCATTGGGGCGACGCCTGCGCAGGCGGCGGGTCTGCAGTTGGCTCCCGGGCGGGATCCACCCGCGGTTCGCAGGGAGGGGGTTGGCGGTACGGTGGTGGCGGTTGGTGGCCACCGGACGGGTCATCGGCGCCGGTTGCCGGGCACTGTGCGGGGGACCCTGGCGGCACAACGTGGTGCGGATTGCTGCGCCGTCGGGGAACAGTGCTGCGGCGCCTCCGTCAGTAGCGGGCATCTGGAAGCTGCGTCCTGCCCCCACCGGCGCGCTCGCTGCACAGCGCTGCGCCCTCCCACACACGCCCTCCCGCCCTGAGCGATCCGGCGCTGAGATGGGGGAGGGGGGGCGATGCGCCCGAGGCCGGAAAATCCAAAGGTCATGCGGCTCATGTCCAGTCGCCAGGGCTGTCGAGCTGTCGAGGCCCTGTGTCCAGGGGCACCGTGCGCTGTGCCCACGCTGTGCGAAAAGTCGGCTGTAGCCACGGGTCCCAGGGTCCTGAATTCCGCACCCCCGACGCTGTTTTGAATGGATCATGCACGCTTCTGTAGGGGGGTGGTTTGCAGGGGTGTTCCCGGGGTAAACAACGTAACAATTGGCGCTGTGCGAAAACGCCCCCCCCCCCCAGACTTCCTTTGACCCTGCGGGAAAATGAAACGGTTTAGGGCGGCATCTTGGGTGGGTGGGTGGGTGGGTGGGTCACAAGCTCCAGACCCCACCCCCTCCTCATAGCCGAAGCCTGCTCGCGTCCAACATCCAGCTGCCTATACCACTCCTACCCGGTTTATCATGTGCACAAAGTCACGCAGCTCAGCTGCCACAGTACACAACGCCTGACCAGCGGGTCACAGGTTCGAATCCCGACCTCGGCATTCGTGTTCAATGCCACGCTGCCCTCCTGGACCCCTTAAGATCAGCCGGCTGGCACCAGGAGGTTGTTTGGGTTTTCTCGCCCTGCCCCCCACCCCCCCCTCCACTGTGCTCGCCAGCCCCGCCCCTCCCCGTCCCGCCTCAGGGCTGCCCGGCGCGGACGCAGACCAGACCCTCGCGGTGCTGGAGGGGCTGGCGTGCCTGTGGCGGCGCAATCCCGCGGCGCGCCGCCACTTCCACGGGCTCGGGGGCGGCGAGGCGCTGGCGGCGGCGGTCGCGGCGCTCCCGCTCGGCGCCGTCGCCCGCCGCGGGCTCGCGGACCGGCTGGTGGAGCTGGTGCTGGAGGAGCCCGAGGGGCCGTACGTGCAGAACGCGTACCTGCTGCCCCTGCTGCTGGGCCTGGGGGTCCGGTGCCTGGGGCCCGAGGCCGGGCCCGGGCCGCCGCGGGAGGCAGGGGCGGCGGCCGAGGCAGGGGCCGGCGGGGCGTGGCACGCGCTGGGCCGGCGGGTGCTCGAGCAGCTGGAGCACTGCCTCGGGGGGTCCCTGCACAACCTCGCCAAGGCCGCGCAGGCGGGGCTCGCGGAGGCCGCGTTCGGGGCCGTCTGGCGGGCGCCGGCGTCGGCCGCGGCGCCGCACCTGTCGCGGCTGCTCGCGCGGGTCTGGCGGTTCCGCGTGCCGGAGGCGACGCTGCGGGCGCTGCTGCGGGCGCACCGCATCGACGGCGCGTGGCAGTGCGGCCCCTGCGCGGGCCCGGGCGGTCGTGTTGGTGACGAGGGCCCGGGCCCCGGTGGCGCGGGGGGCGGAGGCGGGGGCCCGGACGACGCGGGAGGGCGCCGCTGGGCGGGGGGCTCGGACGGCCACGGGGGCGGGCGCGGGGTGGCCGCGGGCACTGCCCGGGAGGCGCGGGCCGGCCCGCAGCCGCCCACCGCCCCGCACTGCCGCGGCGCGGCGCCCAGGGCGAGGGGGGGTGACGAGGGCGGGGCCGAGGCTGCCGTCCCGGACGGCCGCGCGCCGCCGGATCGCGACGGCGCGGGGCCGCCCCCGGCCCCTGGCCATCAGGCGGCCTCCCCGTCGCAGGCCCCCGCGCTGCACCCGCTGCTGCTGCATCTGCTGCGCAGCTCCGCGCCCGCCTGGGCCCCCGAGATTGTCGTGCCCGACGGCATCGGGAGCCGGGCCGAGCCCCTGGCGGTCCCCTTCTTCAGCTTCGCCGGGGTGGACTCGGGGATCAGCCTCTGCGAGTGCAGCGCCTGGCCGGCCATGGACGCCGGGTACAGTTTCCTGGCGTGGCTGCGCGTCGAGAGCGAGTGCGCCGCGGCACCGGACATCGGCAGCCTGCGGCACGAGTGCGCAGCCGCGCCGGAGGGCGCCGCGGCGCTCGAGTGCGCCGCCGCGCCCGACGAGGGGAGCGCGCGGCACGCGCGCGGGGCCGCGCCGGACGGGGGCGCGGCGGCCGCCGCGCCCCCGTCGCGCGCGCGCTCCGCGTCCGAGCCGCGGTCGGAGTCGTCGGCGCTGTCGCAGGGAACGCTGCACCCCTCGGTCCCCATCGTCTTCAGCCTCCTGACGCCGGAGGACCAGGGCCTCGAGCTGTGCCTCGTCGGGCAGCGGCTGGCGCTCTGGTACTGCAGCGCCGGGAATCGATCCGCGCTCCACGGTCTCGGCCCCGTGCTGGACCCGGGGGCGTGGTACCACATCGCCCTGAGCCAGAGCCGCACGCACCTGCGCTTCTGGTGCAACGGCGTGCCGACGGAGCCGGTGCCCTTGCCCATGCCCACCTTTGACCCCAGCCCCAGCGCAAGCCCCGTGGCCCCACACGCCACCCCCAGCGGCCCCTGCGCTGCCACACCACCCCCAGGCACGACCCCGACCGCGGACGACGCGCGCGCCACGCCGGACGCGCACCCGGACCGCGACGCCCCGCCGGGCCCGGCGGCAACGTGCCTCACGCGCCGGTTCGTCGGGGTTTCGGCCGGGAACTGGGAGTCCGGGGCCTCCGTCACCGCGTTCCAGGGCCAGATCGCTGGGCTCACTTTCGGCGCCGCCCCGCTGCTGGACGCCGACGTGGCGCAGGCGTACGGCAGTGGCCCGGCGCACGTCCGCCGCCGGCCCGGCACGGTGCACGTGCACCCCGCCGCCGTGGCCGGGGGGCGCGTGTACGACGCCGGGCCGGGCGATGCCGGGCTCCTCGGGAGGCTCGCGCGCGGCACCGCCGTGGCGTGGCCGCAGCCGTTGTCCGCGGCGATGCAGAGGCTCGGGGGCGTTTCGCTGCTGCTGCCCCTCGTCGCACTGGTCGCCGGCGGGCCCCGCCCGGAGGCACAGAGCGCGGAAGCGGCGCAGGGGTGTGAGGCCACCGTGACGCTGTCGAGCCCGGCAAATGCATCGGATGCGAGTGACTTGGGTGTGCCGGTCGGGGGGGGGAGGGTGCGGGGCCGCCCATCGTTCCAGCTTCGGCAGAGACAGCAGCGGCTGCAGTGGCAGATGCGGTGGGCACGATGGGGAATGCAGATGCAGGGCTGGGGCCAGGCGCAGGGGTGGACGGGCGGACAGTGGCGGGGATACAGGCAGTGACAGCGGCGGGGGCAGGGGCTGTAGAGGAGGTAGGGGCTGTAGAGGAGGTAGGGGCAGCGGCGGGGGCAGGGGCTGTAGAGGAGGTAGGGGCAGCGGCGGGGGCAGGGGCTGTAGAGGAGGTAGGGGCAGCGGCGGGGGCAGGGGCTGTAGAGGAGGTAGGGGCTGTAGAGGAGGTCAGGGCTGTAGAGGAGGTAGGGGCAGCGGCAGGGGCAGACACCAATGCAAACGCAGGGGCAGTGGCAGTGGCAGAGGGAGGGGCAGAGGCACAGGCAGAGGCAGGGGTAGACGCCCGGGCAGCCGCCGAAGAAGGGGCCCAGGCAGAGGCGGACTCTGCCGCTCGGGCACGGGTGCAGCCCGACGCACCGGCGCAGGGGGACGCGGCTGCAGAGCACGTCACAGAAACGCGGGCGGATGGGGACACCCCCACGGACGCCCACGCGGAGGCACCGGGACCCGCGGCAGCGAGGGCAGGAGCAGACTCGGGCGGGCGGGCCGGCGCGCCCGCAGGGGCAGCCCACGACCCGGTGGCTGAGGCGGACGCAGTGGCAGAGGCAGAGGCCGCGGAGGGGGCGGAGACGGTCGCGGGCGCGGAGGCGCCGGCGCAGGCGGAGGCATCGGCCGCGGAAGAGGCATGCGCAGGGGCGGAGGCGCACCCGGAGGCGCTGGCCGGGGCAGGGGCGGGGGCGCGCACTGATGCGGTGGGGCAGACGCAGCCCAACAGGCAGCGGCAGAGGCGGACGCAGCGGCAGAGGCAGAGGGAGAAGCAGCGGGAGAGGGCGGCGGAGGCAGTGGCACAGGCAGCGGCAGTGGCGGAGGCGCCTGGTGCCGCGCCGGCAGGTGCCGAGGGGGAGGCAGGGACGGGGGGGGGGGCGGAACCAGCGGAGGTGGTGGCCGGGGTAGACACAGACGCAGACGCAGGGGCGGGGGCGGGGGCACCGGGAAAGGCGGGGGCAGTGGCGGAAGAGGCGCCTGCCAATGCGCCGGCGGGCGCGAAGGGGGAGGCGGGGGCGGAGGGGCGTGCGGAGGCACCGGCACGGGCACGGGCAGAAATCGTGGCCGGGGCAGACGCAGACGCGGGGGCGGGGGCACCGGCAACAGCGGAGCCGGCCCTCTTCGGAGGCGCGTGCGGCGCGGCGGACGCAGCGACGCAGGCACATGCACCGGCGGCCGCGGCAGACGCACCGTCAGGGGCCCCTCCGGAGGTGGGCGCCGATGCCGACGCCCCGCGGGCCCCCGCGGACGAGAGCGGGCCGCCCCCCGCCGCCGCCCCAGCGCCGGGGCCTGCAGGCCCTCCGGCGGCGGTGGAGGCCCTCTGCCTCGTCCTGGCCGCCCTCGCGGACGCCCTCGGGGCGCACCCGCCGCCGGAGCGCGACGCCGCGTGGCTGCCGGCGCTGGGCCGCCTCCTCGCCACCGCCCCGTGGCTCTGGGCCGCCGAGACCGTCGCGCGCCTGGGCGCCGTCCTGCACCGCTGCGGCGCCTGCCCCGCCGCCCGCGCCGCCGCCGTGCGCTGGGTCTACCTGTGGCTTCCGCTGTGGCGGGCGCTGCCGCCGGCCACGCAGCTGGCGGTCGCCGCGGCCCTGCGGCGCGACTGCGTCCGGTACCCGTACCTGATCCCGGCGCTGCGGCTGTGGCACGCCCCGGCGCTGCTCCTGGACCTCCTCTACCCCGCCGCCCCGGCCCCGGGCGCCGCCGGCTCGGCCGGGGCCGCCGCGCCCGGCCCCGGCGCCGACGCCGCCACCGCCCTCTGCCTGGCGCGCGTGCGGCACGAGTGCCTGCAGGTCGTCTCGCTCTGCCTCACGGGCCCGGACCCGGTCACCCCGTCCGAGAGCGCATGCGTCCTCGCGCGCCTCGCCGCCTGCGCCCCCGGCCCCCCCCACGAGGACCTGCTGGCCCTGGCCCTGGACCTGCTGCAGCACCGCAAGGGGCCGTTCCGCGCCCACGTCCCCGCCCTCGCGGGCCCCGCCCTCTTCGCCACCCGCCTCGCCGCCGCCACGCCCACGGCGCAGAGCCTGTGCCTGCGGTGCCTGGGGTACGTGGAGCACCGGTGGGAACCCGCGCACGCGCGGCACATCGTGCGGCAGCTGCTGTGCGCCGGCGGCGGCGGCGGGGCGGGCCTCGCGACGTACGCCGCGCTCCGGGGGCTGCTGCTGGGCCTGCCCCCCGCCGCCCGCGCGCCGCAGTACATGCCGCTGCGGCCGCACGCGCGCTACGCCCTCCGGGCCCCGGGGTTCCTCCCCGCGATCTTCGAGCTCGCGACGCACGCCCGCGTCCCGGCCCTCACGAACTGCGTCCTGCAGGACATGGCGGTGTACCTCGCCCCCACCAGCCCCGCCTGCGACTACTGGACCTCCAGCGAGCGCGACTTCGTCGCGCCGCTGCTGCGGCTCGCGGTGCACGCCCCGCCGCACGCCCGGGCTCTGGCGCTGCGCGTCGCCGCGGCCGGCCTCGCGCACGCGCTGTACTACCACGCCACCGGCGCCGACGCCGTCGACACCGCCGCCGCCACGGTCCGGCACCTCGCGCTGCAGCAGCAGCTGCCCGGCGCCGAGACGCTGGCGGCCCTGTACGAGCACGTGCTGTCGTGGTTCCTGCCGGAGAGCGTGGACACGAAGGCGACGCTCGACCCCTGCGACGCCCCGGCCCCGGCGGTGCTGAACCTCATGGTCCTGCTGGAGCGGGTCGAGGACCTGCTCTGCTACAGCAAGACGTGCACCGCGGCGCTGCAGGCGCTGCGGCCCTGCAAGCCCCAAAGCGCGTACGCGCGCTCCCCGCACCTCTGGGCCCCGTGGGGGGACGCCGCGGGGGAGGACGACCCCCCCGCCTCCATCCGGAGCCTGGCGTTCCTGGGGGAGCACGGGCTCCTCGGATCGTCGTCGTCGCTCGACGCCCCAGGGGCGGAGTTCAACTTCAGCTTCTGCAGCGCGGCGAGCGCGTGCGACCCGTTCCCCGCCGCCGGGGCCGCGGACGCGCCCGCGCCCCGCGGCAGCCCCTTCACGCGCCCGGCGGCGGCCTGGAACTACGACGAGGACCGCGAGCTGCAGCGCGACGCCGAGGGCCGGTGGGCGCACCTCCCGCTTGCGGACGTGGCCCTCCAGGCCATCTTCCACTGGGGCCTCTTCGCGGACCCCGACGCCCTCGCCCAGGCCGAGGGCTCCGCCTTCCGCGCGGGGGGTGGCCTGCGCCTCGCCCTGCGGCTCCTGCGGCTCTGCCTCCTCCACATCGGCCCCCACGGCGACCGCGCCGGCGACGACCCGGTGCCGCATGCGCCAGACGCCCTGCCGCACCCCAGCCCCCCGTACCCGCACCCGGACCCGCACACGCACCCACGCTCCGCCGGCCCGGCCCGCCCGGACGGCCCCGGCGACCGCGTCCTGGACTACTTGGCCGCGGTGCAGACCCTCGTGCTCTGGGACGCGCCGCGCGCGCCGGGGCCGCTGGTGTGGCTCGGGGGCCTGGCCCCGGGGGGGCGGGCGGGCCTGGGGCTGCGGCCCACACTGCAGCTGGTGGATATGCTGGCGCACGCGGCGACCGTCCCGGAGGCGCTGTGGCTGCGGCACGAGGCCTACTGCACGCGCGTCATGGACGCGCTGACGTGGCTGTGCTGGGTGCAGCGCCGCGTGCTGCGCGCGCACTTCGCCGACTGCCCGGGACTCGCAGCCGCCGCCCCAGTGCTGCGGCGGTTCGATCCACAGGTCGCGTGCCTCTTGGTCGTGCCCGGCTGCCTGTGGCTGCGTGCGGGCCTGTGCTTCAAGGGAGTTGTCGAGGAGGAGCCCCCCCCCCCCCCCCGCCGAGCAAAGGAAAGCGAACACTTATGACCACCCCTTATGACCACCCCTTATGACCACCCCTTATGACCACCCCTTATGACCACCCCTTATGACCACCCCTTATGACCACCCCTTATGACCAGCCCTTATGACCACCCCTTATGACCACCCCTTATGACCACCCCTTATGACCAGCCCTTATGACCACCCCTTATGACCACCCCTTATGACCACCCCTTATGACCACCCCTTATGACCAGCCCTTATGACCACCCCTTATGACCACCCCTTATGACCACCCCTTATGACCACCCCTTATGACCACCCCTTATGACCAGCCCTTATGACCAGCCCTTATGACCACCCCTTATGACCACCCCTTATGACCACCCCTTATGACCACTCTCTCTGCTGGTAGGTTGTGGGAAGCTCTGTACAGCCACGCCAGTCAGGCACGTGTCAAGTACTCCATCAAGGGCGTGGAGGGGCTTGGTCACCCGCGACATTCCCTTGACGCCGGATGTGTGGGCATGCAGACAACCAGCCGAAACGCTGATATGCAAGAGTAGAAAAAAAGGTTCCGCTCTCTAAAAAGATCATAATCTTGTGAATAAGGTAAAACGTATGTCTGAAACAACAATAACCTGAAATATTGCTAAAACTCTTTTAACTATTGGTAAAATACAGAAAATTCTTACCAATGCAACATAAACTTTTTTAACCTTTCTCATAAAACTAAGAAACCACTTTCTATTGATCCTTTTTGAGCAATTAATTCAAAATTCAAAATTATTTAGGGTCTGGCTCTGACAGTGCGTTGGTACAGTACGCACTCACAGACCAATCTGCTTCATGTTTCCTTCCCACTCCTCTTTGAAGCTGTGGTTCTTAACGGCCAACAGTGTGCATCCGTTGCTTCGTCCATCAGCTGCCCCGCCCACGTCCGCCGCATGCCGCTGCAGGTGGCCGCTTGGGAGTACGGCGACTTTTGGGAGACCCTCGCGTCGCCGGAGTGGCAGCAGCTGCACTGCGCCGCGGTGCAGCCGCACATGCGGTCCGTCGCACGCGCGGAGGCCGCGGCCGCCAAAGACGCCCTGAAGCGGCAGCAGCACGCGCAGGACCTGCTGTACGTCCGGCACCGGCAGCGAAGCGCAGGCGACGGCGCCGGCGCACCTGGCAGCCGCAGCCCCAGCCCCAGCCCAAGCCCGGTCTCCAGCCTGTGCGACGGGGCCGGCGGCTGCGGCCCGTGGCCCGCCCCGTCGGCAACGGCGTTGGCCCTGCGCGAGCGGTTAACCGCGGAGGTCGCGCGCGACGTCTGCCAGTGCGCGCTGGCACTGGAGCTGCAGGCGCTGCGGGCGTGGGAGGCGATCCTGCAGGAGCTGACGGGGGAACGGGGCGTGTGGGTCCCGGACCCGAGCGCGGGCGTCCGCTGCCTCCTGCCCAAGGTGCAGCACCAGGGCCTGCGCCTGCAGGTGTGCACGCGGCACGCCACCCCCGGCGGCGACACCCCGGCGGCGCGCGCCCGGCAGATCCTACGAGACCCGGAGCCGCCCGCCCCAGCGCGCGGTGCCCCCAGGGGGGGCTCAGAGGCGCGGTGCCCCCACTGCGGCCGATCCTCCGATGGTCCTCCCGACGCCGACCGCAGCGGCGGTCGCAACCGTTGCCTCAGTCCCATCCCCAGCCCGAGCCCTCACCCCTGCGCCAGCCCTTACCGCTGCCCCGCCGTTCAGCGCACCCCTGACCCGAGCCCCGCGCGCGACCCGCTCCCGGACCCCAGCAGCAGCAGCAGCGACCGCAACGGCACGTCAACGCCGGTCCGGCACCGCAGCGTCAGCCGCCACGGCGCCGGCATCTCCCTCCTCAACAACGGCTCCCCCTCCGACCCCCGCCCGTTCCGCGGCAGCGACCCCCCGCGGGCCCCCGCCGCCGCGCCCGGCCCCGGGACCCCCCGCGACGCCGCGCCGTCCGATCCCCCGGAGCCCGGCGCGACCGCCCGGCCGAGCCCCGGCGCCGCGGCGGCCGAGGGCGACCGGGCGGAGGGCGTACTGGAGGTGCAGTGCTGGCTGCTGTCCCCGATGCAGCAGCAGGACGGGGTGCTGTACCTGACGGACGCGGCCCTGTACTGGTACCCGGTGGAAGCCGCCGGGCCCTGCGACGAGAGCTGCTGGCGGTTCGAGGACCTCACGGAGATGTGGCCCCGGCGGTATCTGCTGCAGCGGACCGCGCTGGAGTTCTTCTTCCGGGACGGGGCCCAGCGCCTGGTCCGGTTCACGAGCGCGGCGCAGTGCCAGGAGGTGTTCCGGGCCGTGCACGCCCTCAACCCCCCGGCAATGAGCGCGCGGCCGAGCTTCTGGCCGGAGCGGCACTTTGCGAAGGCGGATGTGACGGAGGTGTGCCGCGCCCGTCACGCGGATGGCCCCCCTTTTTGTCTGCGACACGGCCTGTGCAAGCCGTAGTGTAAGTGTGTGTATGTGTGTGTTTGCGTGTGTGTGTGCGCGCGCGTGTATGTGTTTGTGGAGGGGGGCACTCTACACCGACGCGGACATCCCACATCAATTTAGACCGGAGCGATTGGAGCCCGCTTGCTGCTCTGAGAGGGGGTAGGGCTTAGCAGTGGTGAGTGCCAGACTTCGCTTGAGCGAACCAGCGGGGGTGATCGCTGCGACCGCCACTGGGGGCGTGCAGCACGGGTGCCACACCACCGGTCGGGGCTGAGCGACGGTTGATGCCGTATGGATCCCTAATGCCTTGACCACCACAACCCGCCGCCACGGAGAAACAGAAATGGTGGGGTCAAGACAGCGGCGTGGCGGACCTTCAGGAGGAGATGGACACTGCGTATTGCGGTGAAGAATGAACGGGTGACTGTCCAGGGCCCCTTAAAGAAACCACCGATGGACTACATGTCACACAGGAGGGGGTGCGCGACATGGGCACCCAGCAGCGCCACCAGACAGGGGGAGGAGCAACACAGACACACAGAATGCGGGAGCCACACCAAGAGGGACAAGGGCGGGCACAGCAGACAAGGAGGAGGGGCACAGCAAGGCGGGAGAGGCAACCGGAACAGCGGGAACAGAGAACCAGAATGGAGCGGATGGCAGAGCGTGCGCATGGGAGGCAGCGACAATAAAGGGGATGGCTTGGCCAGCCAACCCCGTCGCTACCGGGTGCCAGGGCAACCCCTGCTCAACCGGCATCAGGTGGGGGGTGTCTCCCACAGCCCAGATGGGCTGTTTGCGCAACAGGAGTGGGAGCCCATCAGGGGCAGACCAATCGTGAGGGGGAAAAGGACATATGGTGGACGGCCCGGACAGCACGTGGAGGAACAAGGCCCCTGGGCCTCACAGAAACACAGCGAGGCAGGCTATGGACGGCCTGTGGACAGAGGTGTGTGGACAGCAAAAACAGTCAAACGACCCCGGCAACAACCAGCACATCCTCAATACGCCAACTATTGGGCGCCGCTGACACGCAAACGGCACACCATGCCACATTCAGCACAGTCCCAACACGCCAACTACTGGGCTCCGCGAACGCGGAAACGACACCAGCAAGAGCACCGGCCGCAGCGGCCGACAGAAAGTAGCGACCCGACGCAACATGCGAAGGGAAGAACGGGTGACCGTCCAGGGCCCCGTAAAGGACCAACAACCAGACGGAATGTCACACAGGGGGGCTAACACGGAAGCGACACCAGCAAGAGCACCGGCCGCAGCGGCCGACAGAACGCAGCGACCGGACGCAACATGCGAAGGGAAGACCGGGTGACTGTCCAGGGCCCCGTCAAGAAACAACAACCCGACGCAATGTCACACAGGGGGTCAGAGGCCCCAAAAAGTCTATGTTCCCACGATGGGCCCCCAGTTTCGGGACCCTTCGCCAAATACCAGTTTCTTCCTGCAGAACCGTTTGCTGAGGGGGTGGGGGTTAAGGGGGGTCAGCTGAGGTCGGCTCGGGCAGCATTACATTAGAAGGGCCGTACACCATCGGAGGAGCCCCCCCAGACCAAAGTGACCATCGTGCGGAAAAAAACGAATTTTTTTTTACATTTACATTTACATTATGTTACACAATTTACAATCGGGAAAATCTGGTTGGGCCATTTTTGGTGCACAAAGGTTTGGGCCCCAGACCCCCTCCCCCCCCCTTTCTTTTAATGGCACCAGGCAAGCACTTTTATTGACCCCAACACGACACCACCCCCGCACAGAGTTGATGCAAGCAATGACGATGAATGGCTTGCGCCACTGTCTCCGGACATGGCGTGGTCACGTGCAGCACAGAAGGCTCGCTCTGCTGCACCCCCATTGCGCACACACAACACCTACACACCCCCTGACATTACCCGCTCTCCTGTACGCTCGCCCCAATATGCGTGGCTGTGTGTTTTGACCAGCTTATTCCTGTACCCACTGGGGTCAATCCTAAGGCCCACCTTTGAAGCCATGGTTGGTGGCAGCGACCAGCTCGGCTGACCTCTGACCTAAACCCCGTACCCTCCGTGACCCGGTTGCAGCTGAATGAAAGGGGTGTGGGCGAATGGGGCCAGCGCAAGCAAGCGCACCGGAGGCACCAACATGGGACACAAGCGAAAGCCGCGGCCCCGATGCAGACCATTGGTAGACCAGCAGGCGCTAAAGCCCAGAACCCGGAGACTACGACCAACCTCTAGCCCCATTCCGGGAGGTGAGGGAGCAGCACAATGGACTGGACTTGGCGACAGCCTCGATCGAACAATGGAACTGATGCGGCGATGAAGGCCGTGGAAGGCAGGAGCGGCTGGAGCTAAGTGGCGGGTCCACACCTCACCTTTTGCAGCCTTTCTTCTAATGTTAGCCTGGACGAGGGTCCCAAATGACCGCACCGCCCCCCCCACCCCCCACCACCACCACAAGCCTCGTACCAGCCGGCACACTGATTGAGCCTTCATCCCCCCCAAAGAAAAACAAAACCCAACTCGGCGCACACGCTGCCCACGCATTCGCTCTGCCGGTCCCGCAGAAGTGGGTGCAGCGCAAGATCACCAACCTGGAGTACCTCATGGTCCTCAACAAGTACGCCGGCCGGACCTACAACGACCTCAACCAGTACCCCGTCGTGCCCTGGGTCCTGCGCGACTACACCAGCGAGCGCCTCGACCTGGACAGCCCCGCGGTGTACCGGGACCTCAGCCGGCCGATGGGGGCGCTGGGGGGGCGCGGCCGCGTGCAGGCGGCGGCGGAGCGGTTCGGGAACCTGCGGGCCCAGGGGGAGACCCCCTTCCACTGGGGCTGCCACTACAGCACGATGGGCAGCGTGCTGTACTTCCTGGTGCGGCTGGAGCCCTTCACGGCGTGGGCGATGCAGCTGCAGGACGGCAGGCTGGACTGCCCCGACCGCCTGTTCGGCAGGTGCGACGCGCGCGCCCCCGTGTGGGACGGGGGGGGGGGGGACAGCGCGTGGAGGAACAGGGCCCCTGGGCCTCACGCACACAGAACCACAGCGAGGCAGGCTATGGACGGCCTGTGGACAGAGGTGTGTGGACGGCAAAAACAGTCAAACGACCCCGGCAACAACCAGCACAACCCCCAATACGCCAACTACTGGGCGCCGCTGACGCGCAAACGGCACATCCCGCCACATTCAGCACAGCCCCGGCACACCAACTACTGGGCTCCGCGAACGCGGAAACGACACCAGCAGGAGCACCGGCCGCAGCGGCCGACAGAACGCAGCGACCCGACGCAACATGCGAAGGGGAGACCGGGTGACTGCCCAGGGCCCCGTAAAGGAGCAGCCACCCGACGGAATGTCACACAGGGGGGCTGGGGGGGGGGGGGCGTTGGTCTTGCCGGGACGGGTAGGCCGGTGCTCGGTGGCCCGTCGACCCGACTGGGGGAGGGGGGGGGCGGGGGCCTTTGGGCGTTGGGCTATTCCTCCCTGTCCAAACTTGGTCTTATGGACCAACGGATTCGCCTCTTCCAGGGAGACAAGCGCGCGGCGCACCTCACTCAGCGGGCGCCCAGTCAGCCTGCCAGCCGGGGTACACGCCTGCCTAAGTGCGGGACGTGCGTGCAGTCGGATTGGGGCCATGCGGCCGGCCCACTGAGGGGGGTGTGCGGTGCGGGGGGGCTGGGGGTGGGGGGGGGGGATTGGCCGGGCCCACCCCAAGACCCAAAACGCACCCGTCCAGGCCCGAAACGACGTCCACGGCTGTGGTGGTTTGTGGGACCGCCGCCCGGGACCGCTCGGGCTGCCGTGGGAATGCCGTCGGATACCCTTCAACCGCCCAACCGCCATCGGTTCGTTCGACGGACGCCACCCGTTTTCCCCCCCCGTTTGCTCGGCGGTCCCGTGCGGGCTTTCCAGGGAGAGCGCGTCGACACGCGCGGGGCGCCGAGCAACCACAACCGCAGCCGTTGAGCCCCCCCTCCAAAGGATGTATTAGGACGGCTGACAACGGCTGATCACCGTAGGAGGACCCCCCTCCCCCCAACCAAAGGCAACATTTGGCACTGATCTGGTTTGCGCTGCAGTGCAGCAAGGCAAAACAATGAACTGAGAATGGTGACGATGACCATATGCCTGTGTCACGGGGGTATACGCGAGCTCAGTATCCGTTGCTCATGGCTCACCCAAAGGGACCATCGCGGGAGAAAACGAAATTTTACAATCGGGAAGATCCGGTCGGGCCATTTTTGGTGCCCACACTTTTGGGTCCCAGCCCCCCCCCCTCCCTCTCTTCTAATACATCCCTGGGGCACCCCTTCCCCTTGGCTGCGATTCTCGGTGGGATCCAGCCCCCCGTGCCCGTCAGCAGACTCGGACAAAGCCCTACGACGACTGAGTAGTACCCGCCCCATTACCATCGGGAAAATCCGGTCGGGCCATTTTGGGTGCCCACACTTTTGGGTCCCAGCCCCCCCCCCCTCCCTCTCTTCTTATACATCCTTGCCCCCCGCCCCCCCCCCCCCCGTCACCTTTGTCATCCTTTCACACCAGCACAGAACGCTGCTGGTGCCCGTTGACTTCAGTGTATTGTCGTCAAGGTGTTCCCCCCAATTCATCGGCCCGATCCAGTGCAAACACCGCCCCGATTCAGGAGGGGGGGTTGCAGTGGCACTGGCGGTGGCAGCGGGGCTTTGCTGCGCGTGCGGCCTACCCGAAGGGGGGGGGGGGCTGCCCGGGTTGTTTGGAATTCTCTGCGTGGGTGGGGTGGTCTGACTACCCCCCCCCCCTCCCGGGCAAGGGCAAGGGCAGGTGAAGGGCCAGGGGCATACCTCGCCTCCCCGAGTCTCCGCTCCCACGCCCCCCAGGGCGCGCCCCGCCCACGCCCCCTCCCCGGCCCTTCCCTTCCTCAGCCTCGCCAAGACGTGGGAGGGCGTCACCGGCAGCACCATGGCCGACGTGAAGGAGCTCGTGCCGGAGATGTACACGCTCCCGGAGATCTTCACCAACGCCAACCGCCTGCCGCTTGGGACGCAGCAGGACGGCGTCCCGGTGGGCGACGTGGTGCTGCCGCCGTGGGCGGAGGGTAGCCCCCTCCGTTTCGTGCAGGTTTCGCCCCCCCTCCCCCTCCCCCCTTCGCCAGGGATGCGCTTGAAGTGTGGGGGGGGGGGGGGGGCACACCCCCTCCCCCATTTCCGGGCGGAGGTCAGGTCCGTTCCACCCGCTTTCAACTGCTGCCCCCCTACCGTTTTGGAACCGCCAGCACTTGCCCCACAACCGCTTGTCCAACCGCCGGTACCGCTTTTGCCGGTGCTCTGGAGACAACCCTCCAGCCCAGCCTCTCCCCTCCCCTCCCCTCCCCCACACCCTCTCTCTCCTTCCCCTTGCTTTTCATCCCCCGCCCCGGTCCCCGGCCCGAGCCATCGTCACCCACAAAAGAAAGCAGAACGTCTCCTTCCATCGTTTCCGTGGGTGTCTGGGGGGGGGGGGGGGGGGTGGCGATGAGGCCCGTGCCCAGTCCTGCGCGTAAAGGGAGGCGCTGCCAGCTCATGCCGCTCCAATCACTTTGGTGGGCCCTCAACGGCTCAGATGAGAGCTGCCTCCGAAACAGCTGCCTTCATGCCTCATGGTAGAGCCCATCCATGAGGGCATGGGCGAAGGCGTGGAGCCGGGCCCAGGACAGATGCTGCACAATAGCAACGACTCGCCATCATCCGACAGAGGGCCTCACTGGTCGCCACAGACGACCACCCACAACAAGTGCAACCGTTGCGTGCAGGCCGGACGCCTTCCGGCCGCCTTTCGAACCACCAGTCGGAGATAATACAAGTACAGCCGGCCGAAAATGGTCGAAACGGCCGGAAAAAAAATAAAAAAATACAGCCTCCCCAAAAAGGCCAAGCAATTGCTATGCAGTGGGATCAGACAACGTTCACAGCAGAAGAGCTCATCAGTGGGACATGTTCCATAGGCGCCTTCGCTGTGACAAGACAGGGCCTATGTGTACTCGGCTCAAGGGAGCAGTCAGTAACGGTTGTCTCCAGAGCACCGGCAAAAGCGGTACCGGCGGTTAGACAAGCGGTTGTGGGGCACGTGCTGGCGGTTCCAAAACGGTAGGGGGGCAGCAGTTGAAAGCGGGTGGGACGGACCTGACCTCCGCCCGGAAATGGGGGAGGGGGTGTGCCCCCCCCCCCCCCCACTTCAAGCGCGCCTTGGCAACCACTTTCGAAAGCCCCCATCGGCCTCCGGCCCCTGAAGCGCATCCCCCGGCGATGCGCGGACCACCCGCCGTCGGTGGCGCTGCCGCGCCTTGTTGCTGCTGTGCAGATCATGCGGCAGGCCCTTGAGAGCGAGTTCGTGTCCGCCCATTTGCACCAATGGATCGACCTTGTGTTCGGGTACCGCCAGCAGGGCCGCGAGGCGGAGAAGGCCTTGAACGTGTTCCACCCACTGACCTACGAGGGGACGGTGGATTGGCCGTCGCTCCAGGACGCGTGCCGCTGCGTCCGTGACAGCATCGAGACCCAGGTCAATGGCTTTGGGCAGGTGTGCCCCGTGGTGCATCCGTCTGCGTCTGCCCTCTTTCCAATCATTCACTGCCTCAATGCCTCCGCTCCTTCCTGGACGTGCCTCGTCTTTCTCTCTCACGCTCTCATCCCTCCCTCCCTCCCTCCCTCTCTCTCTCCCCCCGTCTCTCCCTGTCTCGTGCTCCTTCCACTCCCTCTGTCATGCACTTCACGATCACCATCCCTGTGGCCTACCAGCCCAACCCCTCCCTCACTCACGCACTCACTCACCCGGTCACTGCATGGGTGCATGGGGGTGGCACAGATGAATGATGAAGGATTTGATCCAGGACATAACATCAAGCTATGGACATCGGAGGTAAACCCCCCCCTCCCCTTTTAAAAGCCGGCACGTGCTTTTATTTTGCTGCGTGCTTTTATTCTTTGCTGGCTTTTATTTTTACGGTCCATGATTTTGCTACGTTCTGTAGCTCAGTATGGATGCTTCTCTTGCAACTGTTGCTGAGGCTCGAGAATGCATGTGTTTGGCAATCAGTTTCACGGTTTTTAAGCTTTCATTTGAGGGGCAGGGAGGCTGAGATGGTGCTGCGTGCTTTTGTGTTGATGTATTTAATAAACGCCGGTGTGCATGCTTTTAGTTCAGCTGCGTGCTTTTAAAGGGGCGGGGGGGGGTATTGGAGACGGTGACCATCTGGATCTCGCAGTGCCTCGCAGTAGTGTTTTCCACGACAGCCGGTTGTCTCCTTCGTGTTTTCCCGGTGTGGACATCGGAGGTGTTGCAGAAGGCTGTTCTCTGTGTCTGGTAGTGCCACGCAGGAGTGTTCTCGCCCGGCACAGACGGCTCTCTCCCAATGTGGAATCTGACTGAACAGGCACAGCAACACAACACAACCACAACGATCTCAGGGTGTGTTCTACCACTGCGCGGTCCAACGCTGCAGTCCAGATTGGGGTGTCGGTAGAGGCACAGTAGTGTGCACGCATACCCAGCCTTAGCAGAGCGAGTTGTCCGTGCGGGAACTGGTTAAACCGGCCAAAACAACCCCCCCTCCCCCAGTTCAATCCCATCCAATCCAATCCAATCCAATCCAATCCAGTCCAATCCAATCCAATCCAATCCAATCCAATCCAATCCAATCCAATCCAATTCAATCCAATCCAATCCAATCCAATCCAATCCAATTCAATCCAATCCAATCCAATCCAGTCCAATCCAATCCAATCCAATCCAATCCAATCCAATCCAATCCAATCCAATCCAATCCAATCCCATCCAATCCAATCCAATCCAATCCAATCCAATCCAATCCAATCCAATCCAATCCAATCCAATCCAATCCAATCCAATCCAATCCAATCCCATCCAATCCAATCCAATCCAATCCAATCCAATCCAATCCAATCCAATCCAATCCAATCCAATCCAATTCAATCCAATCCAATCCAATCCAATCCAATCCAATCCAATCCAATCCAATCCAATTCAATCCAATCCAATCCAATCCAATCCAATCCAATCCAATCCAATCCAATCCAATCCAATCCAATCCAATCCAGTCCAATCCCATCCAATCCAATCCAATCCAATCCAATCCAATCCAATCCAATTCAATCCAATCCAATCCAATCCAATCCAATCCAATCCAATCCAATCCAATCCAATCCAATCCAATCCAATCCAGTCCAATCCAATCCAATCCAATTCAATCCAATCCAATCCAATCCAATCCAATCCAATCCAATCCAATCCAATCCAATCCAATCTCCAATCCAGTCCAATCTCCAATCCAACCCAATCCCTCCCTCCCTCCATTACTGTTTCTCACCCTCCCTCGTTCCCTCACCTTGTCTACAGGTGCCGATACAGCTATTCCAGAGCAAACATCCCAAGCGACAGCCCCTGCCCTGGCACGCACGCCCATATCCAGCCCCCTCCCACCGCACCCGGGCATTGCGCACCCTGGTCGGCCCTCAGCCCCTCCCCAACGCAGGCCTGCAGGCTCTCAGCCCCGCTGCTGGACGAGCAGTCACGCTGTGGACCCTCTCGCTGGAAGGACAGCGGAAGCTCCACAGCGCGATGTCCCCGGCGGATGGGACGTGGGACCGGGGGCAGTGCATTCAGGTGCCGCGCTGCGGGCCCGGCCCCGTGCCGGCCGCGGTGGCTTCGTACTACGGATCCACCTTCCTGTTCTGTGCCGCACCGGACGCTTGTACCGTGCAGATTCTCGACGCCAACCGCCCCGGTCATCCCCCCGTCCAAACCCTGACGGCGCATCAGGTGTGCACAAAGTGGCACCATGCGGCTCCCGTGTCTGTAGTGCATACCGCGTCTCGGGTCGCTCTCTGCCTATGCCTGTCTTGCCTGCTGTTTCCCCGCCCTTTGGGTTTTCCCTACGCAGCCCCACTCCTTGTTTCTCCACGCCTTGTTGTTGTTGTGGTTGTGGTTGTGGTTGTGCTGGTGGTTGTGGTTGTGCTGACGATGTTTGTTGTTGTTGGTGGTGGTGGTGGTGCTGCTGCTGCTGCTGCTGCTGCTGTTGTTGTTGTTGTTGTTGTCGTGGTGGTGTTGGTGGTGTTGGTGGTGGCGGTGGTTGTGGTGGTGCTGGCGATGTTTATTGTTGTTGTCGTGGTGGTGGTGTTGGTGGTGGTGTTGGTGGTGGTGGTGGTGGTGGTGGTGGTGGTGGTGGTGGTGGTGGTGGTGGTGGTGGTAGTGGTGGTTGTGGTGGTGGCGGCATGGTGGTGGGTCGGGGTGGGCCGGGGTGGGCGGCGGTGGCGGTGGCTCTGGCGCGGGTGGGGGCGGCGGCAGCGTGGTGGTGGGGCGCTTGCGGCGGGTGGGGCGGCCGGGGCGCCTGGGGCGGGTGGGGCAGGTGGGGCGCGTGGGGCAGCCGGGGTGGCCGAGGCGGCCGGAGTGGGTAGGACGGATGGGGCGGGCGGGGCCGCCGGGGCGGGTGGGGCAGGTGGGGGGTGCTATGTTGTGTGTCGTGTGTGTGTGTGTGTGTGTGTGTGTGTGTCTGTGTGTGTGTGTGTGTGTGTGTGTGTGTGTGTGTGTGTGTGTGTGTGTGTGTGTGTGTGTGTGTGTCCCTGCCCTGAATGTTTCTCTGTGTGTGTGTGGCTGGGTGGTGGCACCCAGCACACGATAAATCTAGGCGATGGCGACGGTGGTGCACGAGCTCCTCCGAGGGCGGTTTTTGTGGTCTGTTGCGCGGTGCAGGACTGAACGCGGGAGATGGTGAGGTACACTGTCCAGAACTGCATTTGCTCATTCTCTACCAACAGACCGAAAGACGTCTAGGACAGCTCTGCTGTTCCTGAGGAGTTTTCCTTCAACCGCTTTTCTTGCTTTGTTCTTGTCTCGCGGTTCTCAACGTATGTGTGTGTGTGTGTGTGCCTGCCTGCCTGCCTGTCGCTCTGCAGCGCCGCATTCTGTGCTTGTGTCTGGCGGAGGACGGCTCCATTTTAGTCACCGGCAGCGAGGACACCAACATCGCGCTGTGGGGCGTGCACTGCCCGCGCCAGAGCCTCCGGCCCCACGCCACCGCGCGCCGCACGCTCCACGGGCACCGCGCGCCCGTTGCGTGCGTGGCCCTGTGCCTGGGCCAGCGGGCCATCGCAAGCGGCGACGCCCACGGCACAGTGCTGCTGCACTCGCTGCGCGGCGACTGCGAGGGGACCGTGCACGCCCCCGCTGCGACGCTCTTCGCGCCCGCCCCGCGCCCGTTGCCCGGTGCGGCGGCGGCAGCCGTGCTGTGCTGCGGTGCCGGCGCCGCCGGGTCCGGCCCCGGCGCCCCAGCACCCGCGGCCCCAGACGCCGCGCCCGGCACCGCGGCCCCAGACCCGGAGGCTGCTCCGGCCTCGGCCCTTGTCCCTCCGCCGGGGGGCCACGACCCGTCCGCGGACCGCATCTCCCACGTGCTGCTGGCGCCCGGCGTCGGGGCCGTGGTGAGCGCCCAGGGGCCGGTGGTGCGGGCGCACACCCTCGGCGGCCAGCTGGTCGCCGAGTGTGCGGTGTTCCGGGGGGTGCAGGGGGCCTGCCGCGGGTTCGAGGCCGACTCCGCCGTGTTCCTGGACTGCGCGGGGGTCTTGTCCCTGCGGCGCCTGCCGGACCTCGCCGTCCTGGCGCAGCACCGCGTGCCGGGCGGGTGCAGCGTGGCGGTGCTGCCCCGGGAGCGGCTGGTCGTCGTGGGGCTCGACAACGGCGACGTGGTGCTGGTCGCGGGCGACGCGTGACGCCCGCCGTCTCTCTCACTGAGGGATCAGCCACCGAAGAGAGGGGGGGTACTGAGGGTGCGAGGGACAATTTGTGCGCCTGGAAATCAGAAAAACACAAAAGGCACGTGTTTTGGGGGGGGGGGGGGTTGGCACAAGGCCTTGGTGGTTGGCTCCGTTAGCCTGTGGCGGCGCCCATCGGCCTCTCGCCCTTGAACCTTCTGCCATGACAAGCAGGCATCCGTATCGCTGCGGGCATCCACCTGCCTCGGGGGGGGGGGGGGGAATCCAGAATGCAACTTCTGCCCATGGCGTCCTCCCCTGACGGCCTGATCAGTGCCCGGGATGCGGTCATCACGAAGACCCCGTGTTTTTTTTTTTTGGGGGGGGGGGTGGATGAGAAGCACGGTGTCAATGGACACTGTGTTCTCTGTAGGTGCGCAACGCAAGTTCGCTGCAGCTCAGTACCTGGGAGCCGTCCTGCATTTCCTGCGACTCTTCTTCTTCCGGACCGAAAGGCGGCTATGGTACCACTGATCAGGGGTTGCCATTAGGACGCTCAGAGTTTTTTTTTTATTTTTTTACTAAGGCAACCACTCTCTGATGTTTGGTGGCTACCCACCAACCGCCATCGGTTACCCACCAACCGCCATCGGTTACACACCAACCGCCATCGGTTGCCCACCAACCGCCATCAGTTGCCCACCAACCGCCATCGGTTACCCACGAACCGCCATCGGTTGCCCACCAACCGCCATCGGTTGCCCACCAACCGCCATCGGTTGCCCACCAACCGCCATCGGTTGCCCACCAACCGCCATCGGTTACCCACCGACCGCCATCAGTTACCCACCGGCCGCCATCATAGGGCGTATTGGACACTCCGAGTTTTTTTTTTTTTTCTCTTACGGCAACCCCTGCCACTGATGAGGATCTTGTTGTGCTGACGTGTGCTTACTCTTGTGACCAGTACACCACGCGACTCCAAACGGGGGGAGGGGGGCAAAGGATGTATTAGAATGGCTGACAGCCATCGGAGGAGCCCCCCCCCCCCCCTCCGTCCCTCCTCCGGGCCCCCTTCCCCAAGGGGTGGCCTGTTCTGGGCCATAGTTACGGAGGCGCCGGGCACGTGTTGTTTCCCATTTCATTTTTTGGGGCATCACTCCGCTCCCCGTCCAGCTCCGGGACCCCCCCCCCCCCCTGTGGCAGAGGCGCAAATTCCTTTTGCAAGACTACTTTTGTCCGACTTGTGTACAGTCAAAATGATCAGCGCGACGCGCTGATCATTCTGATGCCCAAGTCTTGGGATCCGACCCCCCCCCCCCTTTGTCGAACAGCAGACGGGAAACGCCCTTCTTAGACTTTTTTGGAGTGTTGTCGGCGTGTTTTTCACCTCTCGGTATTCTGTTGTGACGAAAATTGACGCTTTTGTTTGGGATTCGTTTTTTTTGGGGGGGGGGGCAGGGGGTTGTTTTGGTATTTTTTGGATTCTGCTGACACAATTCCAAAAGGCGTGTTGGTGGGAAGGGAATTGCTTTGATTTGCGTCTGGCACGGGGAAGGGACCTCAGAGGCGGCCCCAGAAGCGGTGAGACTGGCGGTTGGCGGAGGTTGCCAAAGCGGTTGGGGGCGGTTACTGTCGGGTACAAATGCCATTGAAGCTGGCACTTGATGTTTGGGGGGGGGGTAGGCTGGAGGAGGGGGGGGGGTACCTCCCCCCCCCTTCCATTGCATCCCTTGCGGCGGGGTTTGGGGGGGGGAATGCCATGAAGGCTCAGTACAGTGCCAGTGGGTGATTCCGGGGGTACGCAGTGGCGTGGGTGTTCCGGAGGAATCTGTCCGCATTGCTCGTCCCCGGACACTGGGGAACCGTATGTTTTGGATGTCGATCCGTCGGCGTATGGGCCTGCGCGCAGGCGTGCGTGATGGGCCATCAGCACCAGCCGGTGTACACGGTGCGTGCGTGGTGGAGAGAACGCTCGGGAGGTGGGCGGTTGGCAGTCAACCCGCGGCGGTTGGTACCGCTTCTGCAGCCGCCCATCCACCACCCTCCGCCCCCCCCGGACTGACTGAGAAAAGGCGTGTTGGGGGGCGTGTGTGTGTGGTTCGTTGGCCGTTTGTGCATCAGGGACTGCCGCGCGCGCTGCGGAACCGATGGCGGTTGTTTTCAGGCCGTCGGTTACTCCTCCAACCGCCGAGTCGCTTGTTCACAACCGCGTACCCGTCCGCATCCCGCGATACGTTACGCCCACGGGACGGTTTCGTCCTCTCATCGCGGTGCTTTGCTTGCGCACCCCCTTTTCCAGTCCCCGCATTCGGGAGGGAATTTTGCGACAAGTTTGTACAGCGCACCAAAGACTACGAGGCTCCTGTGCTCCGGGTGTCCCCAGTCAAACGCGGATGAGGTCGCATGGGCATCTGCAGGTCATGGAGAGGGAAGGGGTCTCTGTTGGGGAGGAGATGCGTTCTTGAGTTCTGTTGTCAATAGCGCTGTGGTGGCATTCCAATCCATGGACGGCGACGGGCAGTCACCCGATGGGGATCGGCGCAATGGCGTCTCGCAGTTGTGTGATGCTCCCGGCAAATGTGGCTGCGGGCCCGCCGGCGGCGGTTACCGGTTGGCTGAAGGCGGTTGGCCGCTGCCGGTTCCGAAATTTTTGGCCCGGCCGTGGGGGGCCGAAATGGCCATAACTTGGTCTAGGCGCGCCGAAACATGGACAAGAGACGCGCTTACAAGCTCTTCGATTTGGTCCCGTCGAAAATCGGCCAAAAATGCGCGTAGCCCCGGGGGATCGCGATTTATTGCAGTTTTTGACCTTCGCAACCCGGAGCTTTGTACAAGCGCCCGGCCTGCCCCCTTCCTCAGCCAGGCTGGGGTAAAAGAACAAGTGGAAGAAGGTTCGCCGTGCGAAGAAGAAGGCCCCCGCTGTTTTGCAGTGGAATCCCCTTTTTGGGCGCCTCGGCCACCGCCGTGCGGGTCCTCGGTGCAGAGGTCCGGGCCGCTCTTGCCGACAGCCTTTCTCTTCTTCTTCCCTTAGAACATGGTTTGCCCCGGCGGTAGACCGGTATCCCCCCCCCCCTCCGCCCCTTGTCCTGACCCGGGCTTGTCCACACACGGCGGCCCGCATCATTCTAGTGGTTTGGTACTTAATCCTGGGTGCGGACCATTTCTCCATCACTTTTTGATGCCCGATAGTATCCTGGGTGAACTCAAGGTATCTTAGTGCCTTCACCTTGGTATGGTATGAATCCTGGCGTTGTAGAATCTTGTGACACTCCTGGTCATCTTCCCCGTGTTTCCGCACTTTTGGGTCTTTTTGGAACCATCGTTTTCGCGGGTCCAATCCAATAGAGAATGCGGTTTGTAGCGTTGTGACGGCTGCGGGACGGGTCCATGTGGGTGGTCAAGTATTGGTGTGGCTGTGATTCCATGTGCTCGTGTGTTCGGGGGTGTGTGCTGGCGTGTGGGGCACCCTTTTGTAGCCGTGAAGGTCGAATCCCGGCGTGCCAAGTTGAGTGACACGTGCAGGAGGTCCAGATGGGTCGTGTTCAAGCCCGGATGGCTCACCCCGCCAACTTCCCTCCACTCCTGGAGTACCTCCTGTTGCCTGGGCCTGCGGCATGTTACGGGCGAGGCAGGCACAAGGATCCCGCATCGGCGTCCGCTGCCCCGCGAAAAACCGCCGACCGGCCGGCGGTTATGCCAAGGTTTGTTCTTCATCGAGCCCCAACTGCGGGCGAAGGCTCATCCGTCTTCTCTGCACCGATCGCAAACCGCACATGGATGTGGTACTGGAGGATGTGACGCACTGCGTTGCGGAGTGCCCCGGTGGCCATCCCCATGCCCCCACACAGATATTCCGTCAAGTGTAAATCAACGAGGGTCGGCTGTCTCTTTCTGCGTTCAAGTCGGCCCTGTCTGGCAGCCGGCGCTATTTTCCCTCGATTTTGGGTGAAGGAAGCAGGGCACAATGGCGAGGCACGACACTCAAAACGGACAATAAATTTTGCAATGACCCCTCCCCATTCAAAAGTACGGTTCGCAAGGGGTACAATTTCCCCTGTTCCACGACAATTACCCAAATCGCGCGCCGCAGGCGCCGCAGGATTAGCACCCCCCGGTGTCTGGATCTGCCGGCGCGTGGGTCTTCCCTGTGACTCCACTGACACAAGTGGGCGGCCACCCAAGTCGCAATGGCTCATTTGTGCTGCCTCCCACTGAGCGGTCCTGCCCCCCACTCCGCGTGCAGACCCCTTTCGGATGATCCCGGCAGCAGAGACCTGAGACCCGATGTGGCGCGGCGCGGCCGCGGTGCGGCCCCCTACGGGCCTGGGCTGCCCCCTACGGGACACGCAAAACCCGAACAAACCCTCCGAATCCTGGGGCCTACGCGGCTGTGGGCCCTGCGTGTGTCAGTGCATTTGCGGTACCCCCCCGCACAGCCCTCGATGGAGTGCTGGCGATGCGTCCGCCGTGGCCGTCCATTTGTAGCTTCGCGGACTGGCCACGGAGCACAGGAAAGGGGTTTGGGTGGTGGGTGGGGGGGGGGGGAAGGCTCTGTGGTGTCTGAGCACGCCGCACCCCCCCCACACCCCGGCCCTCTGCCACACGAAGTCACCGAAGGTACGGCCGGGCTCCGGCCGGGCGTGTCCGTCGGCGCCGACGGACGCCGGAGGGACAGCTTTGTCGATGGCAGGCTATGGGGGAGTATCTGCCGCGCGCGCGCGGTGCGTGCGCGGTGCGGGTACTGGGGTTTTTCCATAGACCCTTTCATCCAGAGCCAATCAGGGGGAATGGTAACGCCTCAGAGCCCAGCAGGTACCATCTACAACTCCTCTCCTGGTAGACAACTCCTCTCCCGGTAGACTATCTCCTGGCGCTATCAGACAGGTCGCGTGCTCAACCCATTGAAGGTCAGCCCCCCGGACCGGCCATGGGGCTGGGCGACCACTGGAGGTTGTGGTAGCACCGTGCCATCCACTGAACGACCGCTTGGGCCACTCAATCAGGCAGCGGCCCATGGTCTAGTGGCAGAAGGTTCCACCTCCCGGGGGGAGGGGACGAAAGGGGGGGGGGGGCGCTCAAAGGGCAAAAAAAAGTTTGTCCCTCGACTTCGGGCGCATCAAATGCTTTGGTTTTCTTCCTGAGGAGACATTTTCTCATGTGGGTAAATTGGTGGGCCAGCAGGGGTTGGCCAGGACCCCAAACGAACCCCCCCCCTTGCCCTTGTTGGGTCCTTCAGCAATGTGCCGTCGCCGTCAACCCATCGATATGTCGGCCTCTGGCCTCTGGGCTGCGCCTCGGGCACTGTCCATAGTATTTAGACATGTCGCCGTACTGTGGGACCCGGGCACGTGTTCGGGACAGCCCTGGTCCATCTGTGCCCGCAATCTGTGGTCGTGACATGCCGGCCGCCACCAATTGAACGCCAATCACTGCTCCGGTTTGGGGTCTATTTGAGCGCCAGTTTGAGTCTTCAGGGGGAAATTGTCGACATTGTGTGTCCGAAGTCACCGAGGAAAAGTATTTGTAATTGTTGATAGCAGGGCAGTTGTCCTTCCGCTCACAAGTGCTGCTTCTGCCCCTCGGCATCCCTCCCTCGCTGGCGCCGGCGATGCTTCACATTCAGTCATTTCCGTGATCTTGGAGTTTGGAGGGTGTTCGCCACCAAATGTGATGTGGGACATGTGCCACAGTGCCACAAGGTGTTCTGGATCACCAAGTGGGGGAGTGTTAGCGCGCCGGGCATCTTTTTCCTACCATTCCCCACCCGTGCCTGTTTTTGCCCCCACCTCACCAAACAATCTGGAGTACCTTCTCGCCGTGTCTAAGAATCTGGCCCTCCTTTGCACCCAGTTTATGACGATGGCAAGGGAGGTGGTTGGAAGTGGTGGGAGTGACATTTTGTGTTGTTGAATACTCATATTTCGGCTGATGCAAGGTGCGTTGCAGGGAAGGTTTGCGGTCTAGTGCGGTCTACTTGGGGGACTTCCCTAGGTGAGGATAAACTTGGAGCTAGAGATAAGATCCTTAATACAAAGGTAGCGCGCCGGGCGTGCGCCGGGCAAACATTCCCCCAGTGTTACCCATTGGTGGTGCGCAGCATGTCCAGGCAGTTTGCCCTTGGTTTTGTTTCCTTTTTTTGGTGCATACACCCACCGCAAGCATTGGGCCGCGCGTTAAACTCCTTCGCTGCGCACTCCACCTTCGCAACCCACCCTTCACGCAGTCCATGGCAGCCAACTGTCACCTCCATTCCCCCCTCATTCTGTTTACCAGCGGTTCTCGTGGCAGACCATTGCACTGCCCCCTGCGAACCGCTGCAGATGTCTTTGGGGGATGCCATGCGCCCCAGTTCTGCGGAGGTTTGACGGCACACGCTGTGTTGCAGCACTGCACATGCCAACTCCCTGGGTTTCGAAGGAGGGCCACCTGAGTGATATGCTGCAATGCCTTGACCGCACATCGCCATTTGGGGGCGGGGCCAAAAGAAGGGATTGGGTAACCTTTATTTCAAGAGGTATCTTGAGTACCATAAAATGAGCAAAGTACGCCAGCTCATCTTGGTATCCCCACACACACACAAAAGAAGGGGGTTGGGTCCCAGGCTTCTTACCTTTTCGCTACAATCGCTGTTTGTACCATAATGCCATCCCCCCTCCGCTCCGGCCGTTGGGATGGCCGGAACGTGCCGGAGTGTTCTGCACGAATGCTGTGTGTGTTTCAGGTGGCCCTTGAAAGGCAATATGATAGATACAAAATCGCACATTCTATCCCTCCTTCTCAGAGTTGTGTGTGTTTGACCCCAGGGAGACCGCATGCCATCAGAATTGTCAGCATATTCCCACTTGTTACCCTCTGATGTTCTCGAATCCGTTAACAGTCAGGACAACGGCTGTGATCTAAGCAAGAGGCATCACCACAGGATGACTGCTTCGCTTCGCCAAATTGAGGTCTACTTCCTCTGAATTTCGAGGTTTGCAACAATTGGGCGACCATGCCATCGTTGCATTGGTCGCCGCCAGGGAGCAGCCAACATGCTGCACTTTTCTCGCCAGAACGTGGGGGTGATGACGGGCCTTTGACCCACATGTGTTGTGTCATATGAGCAGTGAACCACTTGTGTGTTGCATCATATGGGCTGCGCCACCAACACGAAGAAACAATGTCCGCTGCGAAGTGTCCTTGTGCAGTGCCTGTGTCCATGCATGCAAAGCATTTGCATTCAATGGAGGAACGTGAGTGCACCGGGCATCTTATTAAGCCGAAATGCCCCCGACCACCACTATACAATCGCTATCCAAGACGTGGGACACCAGAACAGCAGAAGGCAGGGGTCATGTGGCCACTTTGACTCCTCTCCAGTTTGGGGACCTCGAGAAGGCAGGCCGTGTTTCTTCTCTGAATTGGGGACCCCGAGGCAGCAGGAATTACATCGCCATTTCACTTTTCCCCAAGATGGCAGGGGTTATGTAGCCGTGCACCTCATGTTTGGAAGACTGCTGATGGAAGCAACCGAACCGCCATGCGAGATGACGGAGGGGATGAGGCTGAGGTTTGCGCATTGTGCTACCAGTAGCACACCACCACACTTTGTAGTGAATGGAATGAAAATTGTTGCATGAAGTGTCTAGACCCACACACTCGTGGGGACAAAACTGCTTCTTCGGCACAACACATGTCCCATTTGTTGTGCAAAAGAATTTCAAATGATTGGTCTCATGCTGTGTGCTTTGTAGGGAAGGAGGGTAAAACTGGGGCTACAGGGGGCGCCCTTAGCGCAATGCGGGCGCAGTGCAACTATTTGGGCGTCTAGCCGTACTGGAGACCCATACTTTGTGACACTAGGGGCATCATTGTTGCCCCTACCATAGGTTTTGATTCTTCTTCCACATGGGGGATACAGCATTTTTGGATTTTCACCCACTTTCACCCATTTCACATTTTTTTTTGCTCATCTTCACCATGGACTCCCACACTTTGGTGTGGGCCCTTGGGGGAACGTTAGCGCGCCGGGCGCGCGCCGGGCATCTTTTTGGACCCGTGCCCCTCTAGTGGCCTTTTAGGGGGTGCGCTAAGGGGGCGCACTTAGCACAGTGCAGCTATTTGGGCGGCTGGCTGTACTAGAGACCCATACTTTGAGATACTAGGAGCATCATGGTGACCCCCGGCGTAGGTTTTGACTTCTGATTTTGTTCCCTTTGTTGGGGACCCCCAAGAATGCAGGGGTGACGTAGCATTTCTGCCCTCTTTTGGGCCCCAACCTTCCGGTGCTATTGAGGAAACCGGGACAATCTTTGAATCCACGCTTTGTTGCGTGGTGCATCATGGTGACCCCCGGCGTAGGTTTTGTGTTGCCAAAGGCGCTCCATCGTCGCAGTTTGTGATGAGTGCAAGGAGCACTATTGTAATGAATGTATTGACACCCACACTTGTGGGACCAATGTTGTTTGTTAATTACACTACAAATGACAGTTGGAGTGGTTGAATGCACAGATCCTGCTTTATTTTGCAACGTGCTTTGTAGGGAAGGTGTGCAGTGCAATGTGGTCTACTTGGGGGGCTTCTCCATGGGAGGGTAAATCTGGGGCTGAAGTCGGGATAGTTAATAGAAAAGTAGCGCGCCGGGCAAACATTCCCCCCTTGAGTTGGGGTGATGGACTCTCAGCTTTGGCGTGGCCCCTCGAGTTGACGTGACGGACTGCCCGATTTTTGCCTGACCACAGTTGAATGCCCTATGCGAGGCCGCATCCCTGCTGATGAGGAAGTGGTTGTACCACAAGTTGAAAACAGAAGTTGACGTGGATTTCCTCCTGCAAGAATAATTTTGAGGGTGTTTGGAAGGGGTCGGTATGTGGGTTCTTCATAGGGGAATCTAGTCTAAAAGTAGTGCACAGTGCGCGCGCAGTGCAAGGGTTCCCCCACAGTCGGGATACTTGGCACAAACGTGGGCAAACACTCCCCCGGTGTGTCTCCCACCAACGAACAACATTGGCACATTGCAACGCCGGCGACGCTCGCAATGAGTGCAATGCTGCATCATTTTACAGTGCTTGGCAATGGGGCTTGTTGCGTGCCGGGCCATGTCCACGGACCACAACGCTTACGAAGTGCAAGGGTCAGAGGCTTCATCCCTCACCCAGTTGGGTCCCGTGGTGGACAACATCTGGTGTCCCGCAAGGCAGAAACAACTGTGTCAACTTGACAAACAAAATCCAGCCCTGCTCTGCCAAACCCCAATCCTCTGTGCCATCCCTCCACCCACCCACCCACCCACCCTAAAAATGGGAGAGAGGGGGCCAGTGACCATGCCAGTCTTTTACGCGCACTTCTGCAAGGCTCATGCGAAGAACGTCCGTCCCGTCGCTGTGGGCTATCTTCTTCGACATCACTTGTGCCATCGATAGTTGCTGCTTGGTTTCAATCACTGGCCATGCCTTCTGTTGATGCCCCTGATGGCGCAGCGGTGTATCACAGATTGACGGCCATCCCCCACATCAACCCCCGTCTGGGCTTCCAGTCCGAGAGCGTGCGGCATTGTGGCCCCCTGTCACGGAAGCGCGCGTGGGGCGGTTGGAAGCCCTACTTCTTTGTGCTCAACGCCGAGGGCCTGTACTGGTTCGATCCTCGGAGTTTTCACTTCAAGGGGCACATTCTGTTGGACGGCGCCAGCCTGGGCCATGACGCGTCGGGCAACGAGTTCGAGGTGAAAGTCGCCTTCGTCGTGAGTCTCGCCGACCTGCGGTACAGAGAGCGCGTGCGCTGCCGGGCCCGGAGCGCCCGCGAGTGCCAGCAGTGGCTCGCGGCCCTGCGGGCCGCGGCGGAGGTCCCGACGGTGGTCCCGCCGCCCCAGCCCCTGCCCGAGCCCGCGGAGGCCGCGGATGACAGCGACGGGCCGCCGGCCGCCGACCGCCCCGCGACCCCCGACCTGCCGCCAGACGAGCCGGGCGAGGACGGCGGCGCCGAGCTGGCGTACCAGGGGGACGCGGAGGCGCTGGTGCCGCGGTGCGCCCTCTGCGGCGGCGACTACCAGGACGCCGCCCGGACCCCCAAGCTCCTCGACTGCTTCCACACGTTCTGCGGCGCCTGCCTCGAGGGCCTGCGCGCCGCCGCGGGCCCCGGCGCCGCGGCCGTCCAGTGCCCGCGGTGCGGCACCCCCACGGCCCTGGGGCCCGCGGGGGTGGCGGGGCTCACCAGCAACTTCATGCTGGACGACCTCGCCGTGCCCGCGGGGCCGGACGTCGCCAGGGGCACCCCCTTGGCCGCCGTGGCCGAGACGGTGGGGGCCACGTGCCCCGTGTGCTGGGCCCCGTACGCGCTGGCGGACGCCTTCATCCCGCGGCTGCTGCCCTGCGGCCACAGCACCTGCACGCGGTGTCTGGAGGGCATCGTCAAGCGGCACCCGGAGGACGCCCTCTGCGTCATCTGCCGGGCCCGCGTCCTGGAGCCGGGCGCACGCGGCGTCAGCGACCTGCCCATCAACTACGCCATGCAGCGGTACATGAACGAGCTGAAGAACAGCTCCAGTTTCGAGCAGTGATTGTGTTGGTTTCGGCCGGGGACCGCCCTGCCTCGGGAAACAGCTCCGGTTTCGGCTCCAATTCGTGCGGAGCCCAGTAGACGGGGCAGTTCTTAAGGAACCGCGTGCTGCGCCACAGGGGCAAACAATGGGCCCCCAAAGGCCAGTCAGGCACAGCACTCGGGACTATAATGTGACGTGGGTGTGTGCGGCGTGCAGAGGGAAGTCGGTGCAGAATCAGAGATGCTGCATGTTTCCAGCTGCATGCTGGTGCATCACAAATTCATAATTTAATGATTGAGTTTTAATGTGTAGTCTAATCTGATAAATTCCATTTCTCCAGAGGTCACGAATTCATGCATGTCTCTGCCCTTCACTGCGCCATGTTGTGGTGGACCAAGCAGCGATGCCAGCAGTGTCCCTGCACACCGTGACCTTGTCTGCCCCCTTCCCCTTTCTTTTGCTTCTTCCCTGTGCCCAAGGCCCAACAACAGTAGGCTGTACTGCAAGCAATGTGGAAAAATGATGGTGTGACCCAAAAAAAAACCCCACTTTGTACCAAAAAAAACTTGCTTTGGCGCAAAATGTACCCCCTCCCCGCCCGGCTGAAATGTACCAAGCCCCCCAAAATGTAATGAAAATCCACCCTAGGGTTTTTTTTGGCACAAGTCAGGGGGTTTTGCAGGGTTTTTTTTACATTTTGCAGGGGTTTTTGGTGCATTTGGGAGGTTGGTACATTTCGGGGGTTTTTTTTTGTACAATTATGGGGTCTTTTTTGTACAATTATGGGGGCTTTTTGGTACATTTCAGGGGGATCAAGTACACATCTGGAGGTTTGCAGGACATTTCGTCCGGTTTTTGTCGGACGTTTTCTGGGCTGCTTTGCGTACAAATTGCCCGCAGGAGGTGGCTGTTTTGGGAGTAGAAATATGACATGTACAGGTGGGTGCGGCAGAGCGGGAGGCGGGGGTGCTGTACGGGGCTGACCTAGAATTGAGCCTCCAGAAAAAGAAGCAACCCATTGTGAATGATGTACCACAAAAGTACCAAAGGGCACACTGCAAAGGCGCGGGGGGTGCATTGGTGAATTTGCAACTGGTGGAAAGTAAAAGACCCCCCCCGAAGGGGAGAAAACCCCCCCTGGGGTTTTTTTGGTATTATACTTTCAGGAGAAAAAACCCCTCCAGACCCTCCCACTCTAAAACCCCCCAAAAATGTTTAACCCCCGACCCTGGGGACAAAAAAACCCCCCACCTAATCATTTTCAAACAACAAAATTTAAAAAAACAAACTAAATCATTTTCAAACACATTGTTTGACGGAGACTGCGCGCCTCGTTTAACGAGGCTCGGGGGGGGGAGTTTGGCGCAAATGAGGCACACCGGGGGGGGGGGGTTGGCGCTAACCAAGCGTGCGGGGGGGGGGGGGGGGCTGGCGCGCTAACGAGGTGCGCGCCGGGAGGAATTGGCGCAATAACGAGGCACGCGGGGGGGGGGGGGGAGGGTTGGCACTGATGAGGCGCGCAGTCCGCATACAAGTCCGTGCATACACAAGGTGGTGCACATACAAGCCGGTGCATACACAAGGCGGTGCACACAAAAGGCAGTCTGTAGCCACCGCAGGAGGTTTGTTATTTAAGGGGCCACAAGCAAGGCGGTACAGAAGGCGGTACGCACACAAAAGGTATCTGGTATGCAGAAAATCTTTTGAATCAAACATATACTGGGTGCAGCTGCCCGTAGACAGAATATATAGAACCTGTGATTTCAGATGTGACTAAAACATGATCACCCACAGCATAGTTTTAAAACCTGCACACTTGACTAAACAATTTTGTAATCGAACCACGGGCCAAAGAGTGTAATTAGTGCACCTCGAGTGCACCACAATAAATGTGCCAATGGGGTACTGGGGTACTTTGCCACCCGTGCTACGCAAAAAATATTTGCCCGAAAGAGGATCAATGCTCAAGTTATGCGGACCGAACTCACCAACATGGTGCTGCGGACAGCACTATCACGGAGGTGGTATATATTTACCACAAACCCGCAAAAAAACTAAGTTGTTCTCTGCTCACTTTGTTTCCGCATCACTTTTCATGTCTGCATATCTCAAACGGAAACGGGACAAGCACTGTGATTTTTGGTTCACAAGGAGATGGGCCATACCTCCCCCTCTCCCTGTAGGGTGACAGCCCCCCAACCCAAAGTATGGGAGAATACAATCACAACCATAAAACATACAGAGAGCAGATCTTGCAAGACGGGTGGGTGGAAAGGGGTTGCTGCAGTGCGGTAGCACTCTTTGTAAAGCCGGACGGTTTTTAGTATAAACTGGCAAAAGGCAGAGAAAAACTCCTCCAAACAGGGAGACAAAACAGCCCCCAACAGGGAGGAAAAACCCCGCAAACAGGGAGAAAAACTTCTCCCGAAGGTACAGAAACCTCTCCCCGGCAAGCACCCCAAAAGTGTTGATAAACCCTCACCCAAAACCTCCCAAGGTTAGGTGACAAAGCCCCTTTTTTGTAGAGAAAAAACCCGCAGAGGAAGGGTCTCGCCTGAACTGGAAGGGTTTGTTCTCTCCTAAGAGAAAATACAAAAACTCCCAAAGAGGAAAAAATACTTTCCTAAAACCTTCCTGGAGGGGTTCGGCACCCCCCCGGAGGGGTTTGGTATTTTACCCGTACAAGAGAAAAAATCTCCGGACCCCCCTAAAACAGGGATAAAACAATTCCTCTGTTTGGGGTGAAAACCCCCTTCGTTGTAATAACCTCCCCAAAATGGTTAAAACCCAACCCTTCTCGGAACCAAAACCTCCCCAACCTAATCATTTTCAAACGCCAAACTCTGGGCCCAAAACCCAACTTCTCTGACAACCCCCCATGCAAATTACACTTTCTAGTCTTCATTTCCAATTTCTTCTCTTCGCCAAAACTCATTTTTGTGCAACTCTTTTGTTGTTAACCCGTCAACCCCTCTGCACTCAGCCATAAACGGATTTTAGATTTCTTCAGCCATGCAACAAGCAATTTTCCACAATGCAACAAGCAAATGTAATGCGTAATAGTGACCTAGTGATCCGGCGAACACATGATGAATTTGTCCCACTGCATCAAGCGCAAATCACCGTGTGCTAAAAATAGCACACAAAAGTACTGAGATTTCGAGTGTAGAGTTGAAGGGAGGGTTGAGACCTTCAATTGCTGGCTTACCTCACAAATTGAACAAACAGGCATCTGGGTTCCATGCATCTGCCAATAGCAGATGCGACACTACGGATGTACTAGCAGCACAGCTAATTTGGTATGTAGAAAATCCTTTGAATCATACATAAATTGTCCATAGACAAAATATATGGAACCTCTGGTTTGAAATGTGACTGAAACATGACTACTCAGAGCAAATCTCCCAAAACCTACACACTTGACTAAGCAATCTTGCAATAAAGTCACCGTCGACAGAGCATAATGTGTGCACCTCGAGTGCAACACATTAAATGTGGCAGAGACTTTGCCACCCAATCGAAACCTTCTCGGTTTAGGTGAAATAGCGCGCCCTCTATGGAGAAAAAATTTGCCCGGGGAGGGGGTCACCTAAGCCGGGTGGCTTTTCCTTTCCTGCCGACCATGCAACAGTGCAATTATGAAAGGGTAGATGGCACCAAAAAAAAGGAAGCGAACGGTTGCAATGAACAGTTTTTACCCGTAAAGAGACGGACCCAATGGGAGATGTAAAAGTTTTGGAAAGTGGTGGAGTGGGGGAAACACCGAGATAACCTAAGTAGATAGGTAGGTAAGGTAAAATGACCAGTTTTCAGTCCAGTGACCAGTTGTGGGTCCAATTGTCCCAATTTTCAAAATAGACAGAAAAACAACACAAAAACCTTGCCTTTTTGTTTGCAAAATGTTTCTTGGCCCTGCAAAATGTTTTCTTTCCATTTTCATACAAAAACCTTGCTTTTTTTTTGTTTTT
This sequence comes from Eutreptiella sp. 'Long Island Sound 2002', assembly GCA_964036045.1. Taxonomy (NCBI): domain Eukaryota; phylum Euglenozoa; class Euglenophyceae; order Eutreptiales; family Eutreptiaceae; genus Eutreptiella; species Eutreptiella sp. 'Long Island Sound 2002'. Next base: position 5,897,359 of record OZ038403.1, read on the forward strand.
GAAATATGTTTCTTGGCCCTGCATGATGTTTTCCTTGCCTTTCTTACCTTGCCCTGAAGCAGCGACGCACTGACACAAGCTGCAAGGCTGCAAAACTGTGTCGCACTTTTTTTGAGGTTTGAGGTTTGAGGTTTGATTTTGCGGGTACTAGACGCCTTTCGGCCCCGGGGGGCCACCTGGTCGGGCCAGGTGATATCCTCCCCACCGGGTCCTAGTGGGGGGCCCTCCAAGACGCACCTCCTGCCTGGTGGCAGAGTCCCCCGGGTTCACAGGGCTCGGAGCCCCGTCCCTCCCCGGCTTCCCCGTTTCGCCACTCCCCGGTCAGTGCATCAATTCGCAGCCGTGGCTGCGGGCGCTTACCCACCGCGTCGCCCCCCTAATGCGTGGTCGCCCGGGGCGCCGGCGCCGCCGGGCCCGTGCTACTGGCTTGTCGCCAGTGGGACCCCCTTGGGCTGGCGCGGAGGCTGCCTAGCCTAGGGGTTGGGGCATGGCGCAGTGCGCCACTACTGCCTTGGCGGGTGCAGTGCCCCGTCCGCGTGTGTGCGGCGCTCGCGGCCGGTTCGGGGGGCTCGGGCCGGTACCTGGTGTTGTGTCTCTCCCGTTTCCCCCTTCCCGCCCCGCGTGTCCCGCGCTGCGTGTGGCGGGCCGTCCCGTCCGGGTGTCCCTTACCCTCGCTCGCTGGTACGCCATTCCACGCGGTCTGTGCGTTCCGCGAGCTCGGTCCGATTGCCCTTCTGGTAGTCCCCGCGTGCCCTTTGCGTGTGTGTGCGCTCGCGCTCCCGCGGCGTCCGCTCCCCCCCCCCCTGGGTGGTGTGGCGTGCGCACCTCGCGCGGTCCCGGCACTGGGCGCTGGTAGGGCCGTTCCACGTGGTCCGTGCCCCTCCGCGTGTCCTGCCCCGGTCCCTTGCTCCGTCTGGCGTGCTTGGGGGGGGGCGGTCCGGTCCCGGTTCCCCCCTACTTGGCTTGGGGTTGTGGGGGTGGCGGAAGGGCGTCCCCGGGGGGGGTGCCTTCCACTGTTGCGAGGGGCGTCTGGGGTCAGGCGCTCCCCCTCCCCCGACTGCCCGCCCACTGGGCGGGCTGTTGGGGTCCGCTACCCACGTGCTGTGGGCGCGGGCGTGTGGGTGTGGGGGCCCTACACTGTCCCCTTGGCCTGCACGCCCTGTGGGGGCTGCGTGCCGCGGGGGTGGTGGGGGGCCGTCCCCCTACCTGGCTTGGGGCTGTGCGACCCCCGTGGGGCGGGTCCGTGGCGTTCGTGTGCCGGGGGGCGGGCTGGGGGGGGGGGGCGGCCCGTGCGCCGTGCCCCCCGTTTGTGCGGCCGGGGGGTGCCTGTAGGGCGGGGGGTCGCTCTGCCTCGTTCCGTCCCTCTGCCTTCCCTGGGCGGGCAACAAAGCGGGTGTCACTGGCGTCGTTCCGTCCATGGGGGGCGTGGCCCCCCATACCACTCCGGTTCGTGCTCGCCCGCCTTCACTGGGCGCGATCTGTGCGGCGTCCTGGCGCGTTGGCGCGGGCTCGCTTGTTCCCCGCGGTTCCTGTGGGAGCCGGCGGCTGGGGCGGGGGGGCGGGCCGCGCTCCGGCTCCTCTCTCGGGCGGGGGGAGGGGGGACCATCCCCCCTGCCTCGGGGGGTGGGGGGCGGTGAAGCGGTACCCAGAACCTATGGCCCATGGCCCGGAGGCCTGTGAGCCGTCACACCCATGGCCCGGAGGCCTGTGAGCCGTCACACCCGTGCGGAAGCCGTCGACACCGGCTGTCAGCGGGATATCCCTGTTCTCTAACCCGCGGAATCTGGAATCCGATTTCTAACCAATAAATCGATGTAGAATGACCATAATTTTATTGTCTTAGGCGATTTTCGGTCGGAAATCGGTGAAATACCCGATTTCTACCGCGATTTCTAATTGTCGTGAAATCGCCGCCTGATGTCGCCTGTTCGCGCGCCTTCGTCGCTTCTCCGTGGCAAGTTTTGTGATTGACTTTTCTCGAGTACCTGTGAGGTTCTAAGAGAACTTAAGGGCTGAATCTAGAGGGTATTTAATGTACTTTCATCTGGTGTGTTCACCAGAATTTTTCGCCGTTGCGTTTTCGAGAAAATCAGCGCGCAAGGCTTTCCGTCGATCGTGCGAACTCATGCTTCTCAAGGACCATGAGTTCGGACGGAACCCTACATCTCCCCCCTATGTCTTTCATCCATGCCCCTTTCACGCGGGCATATCATCTTGTATAGGGAAGCAGGCAATGGCGGTGTTTTAGGCAGCCTATGGGTCTCGCAAACCCAAGTCGTTTGCGTGCGCAAACGCTAACTTTGTGGCCTTGTGAGCATGAACGTTAATAACCGAACACAATGCTCACAAGACCAAAAGCCCTAGGTCATTTTTGATTTTCGAGCCAACTCAACGTTGGCTCCACGCAATTCAATGTGTACCAAAACTCTATTTTCGAAAAAGGGCAAGTTTTGATCGAAAATTAGGCCAAAATGGCCAAACCCTCGAGGCTCGTACTCGAAGCCTATGGGGAGTTGAGCCTCGAACCAAGGCAATATGTAAAGTAGAGACCACGAAGGACATCGTGGATGGCTTGGTTGATTTGTACAACCTTGTCTTCTATTTTATATAATTTCGCCTTGTGAGCACGCGTGCCATATTGCCTCTTTGCACACGCGCTCATATGCAAGCACTATTGACACGAGTGGGCGGAGACAATCTAACCATGGTGTGCATATTAGAAAGCACCTACTATGGGCCTAATCCAAAAGTGTTTGCTCATATTTTTGTTCCACAATGACCCAAAGATATGTTCATGCCAACATCGCCGATATATGCACTTTTTCCCATAAATGGTGTGCTTCAAGGATTGAGGTGTTAAAAATGCTTTCATTGTGCTTTGAACCTCAACCCTTGTTGCAAAAGGGAAGCAAAGCTTCGGTTTGCATCCATGCAAAAGCCCGGGGCTCCTTTCTCTCGTGATACGGAGATACAATATTTGGAGGGACCACTTTTGGGCGAATTTTGGCCGTTTTGCCCAAAATGGCCACAAACTCCTTCTCCCCCTGATTTCACCCCCGAGGTTGCGTGCGCCACTTGACCAAGGGTAAGGGCAATTCGGAGAGGGCACACAAACCCGCATCGAATGGGGTGTTTCCCCATGTGGCCTCTCCTCTCAACGGGAGAGTTGTGAGTCACCCAATTTAGGGTATGTTGCCATTCTGCCCCATTTGTGTGTCACTTTCCCTCCAATGGGAAAAATAGCTAGAGGCGAGCATGAGGGTTGGCAAGTGGCATATATTGGGACCTAAGTCCCATGTGTTTATAGCATTTTTGGTTGGAAGAATCCTCGCCGTGGCCATGGAGATATGGAAACATGAGTGCGGGCCATTTTGGCCATATTTCGCTGTTTTTGCCATTGTATGCCATATTGGAATTACCATATCTCCATGGGGCACGGGATCTAGCCAGAAAGGAAGGGGGATTATTGTAGCATATGACCAAGCGTTGAACACCACTGAGTTTCGTATTTGCTCCTCCGGCTCATCCGGAGTTATTCAACTTTTGGTGCGATCCATGATCCCCCCCTACGCACCGCATGTTGCTTTCTGCCCCGTCCGTGTGGTTATCCCCTCGGTGAACAGTAAGCAGCCAGCGTGACAGCAAGCGATAACCCAGGGCATGGGACCAAAGGGGATATCAAGGGTTGTGAATCAAGGCTTAGCGCGTCAATATCGCCAAGGTTTCCTACCCTGGACGGTGGCCCGAGACGGCCGACTTTGCCATTTTGGGCATCCTGACCCCACTTGGTGAACCCGTGGCGCCCTGATGCCGGGACCTCAGAGGGAACCAGGTTGGGTGAGGGCTCCAGGGAGTTCCTACTCGAAGGGCATAGGGTCAGTTGCCTCGTCCCTACCCCTGGCGGGTCCGGACGAGGGGTCAATTTTGGAGTTTTCGAAGCTAATATCAGTTTGGGCTGAAACAGCCCATTTTCAGCTACCAACTCCTAGGGGATAATGGCGGGGCCATATCTCTGGCTCAGAGTGGAGTTGGGACCTGCCGTTAAGGGAGCATAGGGAGCGACTGTTGGTTGGCCTTGGAGCCCCTTGGTTCCCAGGAACTCGCCTGTGGCTGGGCGGAACACCTCCCCTATTGGCAGGGTTTCAGGGTCCGGACTGAGCAGGGCATGGGTTGTGTTTGAGCCCCCGCCCCCACCAGCCACTGAGAGGGTCGGACCTGGGATTGGGATACGAGTTGGGACTGAGTGTCTATTGTCCTGTGATGCCCTTACCCCAGTCCAGTCTTAACCCCATGTGTACACATCCTGATGTGTTGCTGTACATACTTTTGTTCCCTCGTTGCAGAGTGGCAAGGATTCTGAAACGCTTTGTCACATGACATGAGCGCATTGATGCCCCTGTGAGCGTAGTGCTTTGCCTGCCTGCTCACCTGTGCGTGTCCACCGCAGCGTCCCGTGGCCAGGCCCCCCACGGGAACGCGTCAAAAGCGTTTCACCGCCGCGGGGTTACCCATCCCTCGCGTGCCACTCGGGGCCACCAACCCCGAGCAGCGCGGCGCAGCAGCTCGCAGCTCGCAGCTCGCAGCGCAGCGCAGCGGCTCGTAGCGCCGCCCAGCGACAGCGCCGAGTTCGTCACGGAGCCCGCAGCGCCGTCCAGAGCATCGCCCTGACCGCGCCGCGACCGTGAAGGAGGTGGACAGACCAGGACTCCCTCATCAGCGAGTCCTATCGGCCGACCAGCAAGGCCGCACACCCAGTCGCGTCAACCACCTCCACAACCACCGGCCGAACAGCACCGGCCGCACTCCCAGTCCAGTGCTGCAGCACCCGCCTCAACAAACACCACCAGGACCAGTTCGTTGAGCGGAACGAGTGCACACCAAGGACCTCAAGACCAAGTACGCCCCCCGCTGCTATGGTAAACTGGCAAGAAGCGGGTAAGACGTGGCCGTGGCCCCACCCCCATGCAGCGCACCTGCTGCGTGGGTTGGTTTGGGACCAGCACTACCGCCACAGCCACCCCCAGTGCGAAGGCGGCATGCCCGGGAGCTTCGAGCTCCGCACGGACATGGCCCCCGACCGCCTGCAGGCCGTGGAGGACTGGCTGCGGGCGGAAGGGTTTGCCTTCCGCGTCCAGCAGAGGCGCTGGAGGACCTGGACCCGGCCAGACAGGCCCGGCGAAGGGCTGCGCCCCGACGGGATTGAGGAGGACGAGAACTCCAACGAGTACCCGTCGGGCGCCTCGATCAATGTCTCCATGTGGGACATGATCGAGAAGAACTTCCTGGAACCGGGGAGCGAGCGCAGGCTGCAGGGCAGCAGCAGCAGCGCGTCTCCGGGGAAGGAGAAGCGGTCCGCCGGGGACAGGAAGCGGGACCGGAAGTGGCGGGAGTACCAGGAGTCCCTGGCCGCCGAAGCCGCCCAAGGCGCCAAGGGCGGAACCCCAGCCCCCAGTCCCCAAAGGGCCAATGGCGGTCACCACCCCGGCCACACCACTCTTGGCGACTACTTCCAAGTTGCCAAGCAGACCAAGGCCAAGCCCCGTCCGCTGCTCCTGAGGCCCCAGCAGGCCCCAGCAGGCCCCAGCAGCGACGTGGAGTCGGCCCACCGCGGGAGGATGCCGGCCGACCAGGCCAGCTCCAGCAGCAGCGTCGCTCCCGACCAAAGGGACGTGGCGCGCGCCTGTGAGCGCGCCTGTGGGGTGCCCTGCAACCTTCGGGTTGCCCGGCAACGGGCCACGCAGCGGAACGCTGCCGTGGAGGGCGCCGCGGGCATCGCCCAGCAGGAGGCTGCGGAGTGGGCGCATGGCATGGCCATCCACGCCACCACCGTGGCGGCCATTGCGCCCGGACTCACGGCCACAGCCGCCCGTGAGGCAGCGATTGCCCAGGTCAAGAGTGAGTGGGCGGCAGCCGACGAGGAAGCCCGCCTGACGCAGGAGGCCATTGCCTGCAAGGAGGCCGAGGTGAAGGCGCTGGAAGAGGCGCTGGCCCGAGAGAGGGCAAAGAAGGAGGCGGAGGAAAGGGCCCACGCCGAAGCGACGGCTAAGGCCCAGGCGGACGCCGCCAAGAAGGACGCCATCGAGGCCGCGCGACGGAAGGTCGCTGAGGAGAGGGCCAAGACGGAGGCGGAGCTGGCGGCGTTGGAAGCGGAGAAGGCGCGGCTGCAGCAGGCCCGGGATGCCGAGGCGGCTCGTGCTCGGGAGGAAGCCGAAGTGCGGGCTGCCGCAGCCACCGCCGCCGCAATGGAGGAGGCAGAGGCCAAACTCCGCCGCGAGACTCCCCCGGGAGGATCACGAGTGGAGACCCTTCGAAAACTTTTCGAAGGGGACGCCTCCTCCAAGATGATGCTGGATGAGGCGGACACGGGCAGCAGTGGGAGCAGTGGCCCCACTGCCCATCGACGGAGGAAGGGCAAGGGGGAGACCCCCGAGAGGCCGCGGAGGCCAGCGGGTGGACACCTCCACGACAGTGACCCCTTCTTCACCGCCAGTGACGGGGATGAACGAGGCCGCCGACATCGCCAAGTGGTGGCTTGGACGGGCGGAGACGTCCCCATGGAGCCGGAAGGTGAGGATGAGGATCTCCCTCCTCCCTACCGGAGCTCGGAGTCTTCCGAGACCGAGACGCCCAGGTGGGGCGACATGGACGAGGATGACGACATGGACTTCGACATCACGAAGAAGCGCCCATCCTCGGACCCACCGAGGCGACCCGGCGGAGACCCACCGGGACCCCCTGGCGGAGGACCATCAGGACCCCCTGGAGGACGCCCACCAAGTGGACCCCCTGGAGGCGGACCACCGGGCGGGGGAGGACCCCCTGGACCGGGCGGACCCGGCGGAGGCCCTCCTGGAGGACCCCCTGGGGACCCCGACGACCCACCAGGGAACGGCGACCCGGATACCACCTGGCGGTGGATTGTCTACCTCCGCAGGAGGGTCCAGTTCCTCGAGCGCGAGGTAGACACGGGCAAGGGCGAGATGACTCGCATCGCCAGGGTCGCCGCGCGCGCGCAGAGAGAGCTGGACATCGCCAGGGGCGAGACCAGATCGCTGAACAAGGTCATCAGCGGCCTGCAGCAGAGGCTGGACGCGCTGGAAGCCCGTGGGAGCGTCGGCAGCGACCACCCACCCCTGGAGTCTGGCTCGTCGGACGACGGCTGGGGACCCGGACCAGGTCCAGGCAGACCCCACGCCCCCGGCGGAGCCCCCAGGAGTGGCCCCAGCGCCAGTGCCCCCTCTCTCACCGCCCCCTCTCACCACAGCGCGGGCCGCCGCAACGAGCGCGTGCCGCCCGGCATGGCAGTGAGGATTGGCGTGATGAGTGGCTCGGCGCGGAGTACCGCAACCGCCGTGCTCCACCGCGGACACCAGTACGCCCCCGGCGCCCCGCACCAGCCCCGGAGCCAATCCCAATGGCTGGTGGACGTTATGGTGGACTCAGGGATGAGGTCCCCAGAGGAGACGTGGAGTGGGATGTCGGCGAAGGTGAGGACCTGGACCTGGACCTGGAGGAGTTCGACATCAGCCCGCCGCGTGGTGTACGACGGGAGGCCGCTCAACGCAGCCGCCGGCGCCGTGATGAGGAGGCATACATGGAAGGGGTACGGCGTGAACATCTGGGTTCAGCGTACATGGAGGAACCGCGGCGTAGCCACAGGGATTCCATGGAGGAGATGGACGTGGCGGCCGTGGGAGTCCGTGGGCGAGGCCGATGCGAACCTCGGTCGACCTCGCGGCCGGCGTTCATGGTCTCTAAGGCCGCGGATGCCGCCGTGTGGGAAGACTTGAAGGACATCAAGCCCCCCATGTACGATGGCAACCCCCTCAACCTCGACCGCTTCTTGGAGAAGCTGGACGATTGGGGGTTGACCGTTACTGAAGACATGGCTCCCGCGGATGCGGGGAAATATGTCTTCAGACGGTTCAGGTACCGCCTGCCGGAAGTGCTCCAAGAGCTATACTTCGTGGCGACCAAGGAGGGGAAAATCAACACCCTCAAGGAAGCCAAGAAGTGGCTCAACGAGCAGGAGCGGGTGGACGCTCCGCAGGTGGCTGCCAAGCGGTGGAAGTCCATCAAGCTTCAGCATGATGGACGGGAGATCCGCCTACGGGATTGGCGAGACTTCCGAGGGCAATACACCCTCTTCCGCCGCAACGTGGAGGACTGGAACGAGGGTGACGAGCAGGCTCGCCTGCTCTCCATGCTGCCGGAAGCATGGATCAAGAGGGTCACCAAGGAGGAAGCCAAGAGGGCCAAGTCCAACCACACGGTCAAGACGATGCTCCCCAAAGAGTATCATTCGAACGTGGTGGCTTGGGCAAGGAGGAACGTGGCCCGGGATGTCAAACGGCACTCCCTGCGGAACGCTCTCCTCATCACCGTCTCGGGCGATCGCGAGAAGACCGCGATGTGGCGCCTTGACGAGTGTGACGTGAGCGGCCAGACTGAAGCGGTACCCAGAACCCCATGGCTAGGCTACGGCATACAACCGGTCTCCGGTCCACTAACCCCATGTACGGTAGGGAAGACGCCCGTTGACACCCGGTGTGAGCCCGGCGGGAGCGTGTTCCGTGCCGTAAAGCCCCGCATCGGCAACCGATGCACCGCCAGCGGAGATTTGTATATCAGAATGTCAGGAATCAACAGGGTTTGATTTTCATATTGTTTCCGTCAATTTTTACGCTTCCGTTCTGATATTCACTGTTTTGACTGCTGGCGGTTGGATCGCGACTTTACCGTAACCGCCAGTTTAACTGTTAATAATGGAAATTTTAGCGCTAACCGTGACGAAGGCTCTAAAGTCTTCAGGAGTTGCATTGTTGCATCCGCAATTTTCACATCTTACACTCGCAACCTTAATCCGAATTTTTCGGGATGTCGAAATCGGATTTTCGACTTCGACATCCCCGCACTTGATTTGACCTCTTTCGAGTGGACCTACGTGCTTCCCTATGCACGAATCAACTTTCCTTTTATCTTGCCCTCCATTTGTCTTAGAGATACGGGCAAAACAAAGTTGATTCGTGAGGCCACTTGTGAGGGTCATATCTCGTGCCGCTTGCGAGCAATGACAACAAGGAAACGTGGGATGTATTCACAATACTCCCGACGTAATTTAGGAAGCATTATATGCCTTCCGTCTCCACACGTGCGCGCTAGTGTAATGGATCATGGTCAAGAGGGTAGAGTTTGCGTTACAACTCATTGGCCATGATATTGCGTGCGTTAAGATAACTTTCGAGTGTAGCGCGCAAGTGTTGGTGTTGCATAGGAACTCTCCTTGAGTTCCTATGAGCGATTGACACAAAGTTATGCCCTTGGAGGGGCATGACATATCGTGGGGGGAGCTACCTTTTTGGGCAATATGGAGTATGTGCCTTGTGTTGTGTTGCGTGCCCATTTGGCGGGTCCATCGCTCCAAGCCAAACCCGCCAATGGACCTCATATTGTGCAAGCCCCTTCTCCATACTCCCTACGATCAATTGCAAGCCTAACCTTCGTGAAGGGAAGCTTGTGTGGCGATCCCGAAGCGATGCGTTGGGAGCAAGGTGTGTGTTTTGCAATTTTCCATATTTTCATGTGCCCACTTGGGAAGTAGCGCGCGTAACCTTTCAAAGCGCCCCAAGTGGAGCACATATGCGGAATCGAAGGTCAATGGTGTCAAGTCATTGTGTTTAGAAGGATTAGTTGATTGCACAATCCAAGCCGAAGATATTATAATATAATTGTGCACCTTTCAAGGCACTTTTGTGTGTCTTTGTACCAATTTTGCCGTTTTTGGCCCGTCATGATGTCAAGTGGCGACCGTGTATCTCAACGTTGCGCTCAATTGACATCATGACTCAAGTATGTTATGAGGGTACATACTTCGGTGCCCAACATATCTTGGACCCGGCGAATAACTCCTCTTGGGCTTGGCACACCGTGGCCGCCATGTTGGCAATTTGGGACTATCCCAAATCATGGGCTCACTTGGCGACCCTGCCATTCCCAAAACCGGAAGAGTTGGGCGACGCCCAAAAGATATGTTGGACACATACGACTTGATACCAATCCTATGGCACACTCCGGTCCAAGTCGGGCATGTGCCTCATTTGCCCCAACCATGAGTGTGCGCATTTTCGGCCATTTTGAGCAATTTTCCACCTTCGCTGCCCGCCGTGCACTATGTTCTGCCCACCCGTGCACGCCGGACGCATGGACCAATGGACCATATATGACATGGGTGATATGTATATTGGTCCCCTTGGTTCGCACACCACGTGGGGGAAGCGGAGCAACCTTCGTTAAGGCGCTAGCCCAAAGTGAGTGTGGGCAATTTTGCCATTTTTGCATTTGTGGACCCAATTGGGATCGTCACCACGCCAAGTAGCATGGAGATCTTTAAGAGCCAAGAGCATGGGAGTCTCCGTTGGACTCCCGGTGGATCGCGTATGGAATGGCCGATCCGATCTCCAAGCCGGCGTGGAGATATACTATTGAGAACACCCCGAATTTTGGCTCATTTCGAGCAGCCAAAATGACCCCATTTTGGGACCCCAATTTCCCCCTTCTGTGTGGTCCATTGGCGGCCCCATTTCTCTATGCCCACAGGGAGCCCGGACCTAATTCCAAGTTGTACACTCAGATATAAGTCCTAGGTCCTGCCTCCTACCCTGTGAGTCATTGGCCTTGCCCTGGCCGGGCGAGCCACGCGTGGGAATGACGCCAATTTTGGTGATTTTGGCATCATGACCCCACTTGACGAACAGGTGGTGCCCTGATGCCGGGACCTCAGAGGGAACCAGGTTGGGTGAGGGCTCCAGGGAGTTCCTACTCGAAGGGCATAGGGTCAGTTGCCTCGTCCCTACCTCTGGCGGGTCCGGACGAGGGGTCAATTTTGGAGATTTTGGAGCTAATTTCAGTTTGGGCTGAAACAGCCCATTTTCAGCTACCAACTCCTGAGGGATAATGGCGGGGCCATATCTCTGGCTCAGAGTGGAGTTGGGACCTGCCGTTAAGGGAGCATAGGGAGCGACTGTTGGTTGGCCTTGGAGCCTCTTGGTTCCCAGGAACTCGCCTGTGGCTGGGCGGGACACGACCCTTATGGGCAGGGTTTCAGGGTCCGGACTGAGCAGGGCATGGGTTGTGTTTGAGCCCCCGCCCCCACCAGCCACTGAGAGGGTCGGACCTGGGATTGGGATATGAGTTGGGACTGAGTGTCTATTGTCCTGTAATGCCCTTACCCCAGTCCAGTCTTAACCCCATGTGTACATATCCTGATGTGTTGCTGTACATACTTTTGTTCCCTCTTTGCAGAGTGGCAAGGATTCTGAAACGCTTTGTCACATGACACGAGCGTATTGATGCCCTTATGAGCGTAGTGCTTTGCCTGCCTGCTCACCTGTGCGTGTCACCGCAGCGTCCCGTGGCCGGCCCCCCACGGGAACGCGTCAAAACCATCCGTCAGCAGGCTATCCCGGCGAGGATCAGCTGCGACGAGATCCTGGAGTGGGTTGGAGAGGAGGTGCTCAAAGAGTACCGGAACCTCCACCACACCCGCGGGTTGAGGCCCGGCGACCGCGACGTCAACTACGTTGGCGAGGGACCTGGCGGGGAAGCTGCCACGGACCCAGCGGGAGCCGACGGCGATGAGACTCTCGTCGACGATGACGACGACGATGAGCCCGCCGAGGTGGCCGTTTGCGCCTTCGTGGCCAACAACCTGAGCGCGGGGAGCAAACCGGGAAACTGGAAGCCCCTGCAGCAGGGTTGGAGGAAGAAGGAGAAGAGGGACCCTCGCCGCATTGGCGACCCTCCGCTGTCCTTTGGGGAGTTCATACGAGCTCACCCTCAGGGCTGTTTCGTGTGTTATGGGAGGAAGAAAGGCTTCAACCATGACCACCGAACATGCCCCACCCACCAGGCCGACACGGAGGCCTACAAGAAGGCGCACGGGTCGAAGAAGCGTGCACCTGCGGGTATCCGGGAGGCCAAAGTGGAGGTGGACAAGGATGAGCTCTCCAAGCTGGTGTCGCAGGGGACCGAGTTGGCCAAGGAGATCCAGGAGATGAAGAGGAACTGGGTCCCCAGGTCGGACAACAAGAACAAGGAGAACAACCAGAACAACCAGAACAAGGACAAGAACAAGACGACTAGAAGGGGAAGGAAGAAGGGCGTCAACGAGGTTGATGCGGAGGAGAACACCCCTACTTCCTTACCCCTAGCACCCCAGGGGTAACGCGGGGATGCACAGTGCAAAAAACACCCCTACTTCCACAACCGACGCCCCCTAGCGGAGCCCCTGCAGCCAAGGGCCCCAGCTAGGGCGGTCGCAGGATGGTGACGTGGGAAGCGCCGAACCATCCCAGTCGGGAGTCGATAAGCACAAAGGGACTGCCGCGGGCGGAAGGCCCGGTCCGGCACCCAGTCGCGGAGGCGGGGTGAGGGCAAGTGAAGGCACGAACCCTTGCACCCGTCCCTCCTTCGCGACCAAGAATGTGTTTGATGTACTTCAAGATCTATCCGAGAGTATCGGAGGATCACCCGGACCGCAGCTGGATGCTGCAGATGGGCAGCCTGAGCCCATTGTCCACGACCTGCACCAGTCGCTTGTTGAGCTTCTGGAACGGCCGGATATCCTGAGTTTGCACGCCGTGCGCCGTGTCGGTCGCGAGCGGCAGTTGCATCTTAAGGTCCGTGCCCTATGCGGGGAAGTGGAAAAGGTTTTCGACGTGTTGGTTGACACGGGCGCTCAGGTCAGCTTGGTCAAGGCTGGCCTACTTCCGCCAGAGTGTCTGACCAACAGTCGGAAACCTGTCAGGCTGAAGGTGGCGAACAACCAGTACATGGTGGGAGGCACGAAGGAAGCGGCCATCGGGCTGCAGTTCGTGAACCATCGTGAGCTGAGCCGCCCAGACCTCGGCAAGGAAATCCTCCTGCACGGTCGCTTCTACGAGGCCGAGATGGACTGGGACATGATCGTTGGGTACGACTTCATGATGGAGACGGACTCCGGCGTTCTCCCGGCCCAGGCCTCCATGACCCTGTACCAGGACGACCAGCTCTCGTGGCTTTCGTCACCTGAGCACCATGTGGAATGCCAATGGATCCACCCCGAACGCAATCAGCTCGAAGTGGCCGCGCTGGACACTGAGCCAACTGGGCCAGCGAACCAGGAGTACGGCGTAATGCCGGAAGTGGCGAGCCGAGTGGTTGCGGACCTGGGAGCTTCGGATCTGGCCCTGGATGCGTTCTCTTCAGGAACCTCCGCCCATCTTCGGGTGTGTGAGAAGTACTGGAGCGCACAGGACTCCGCCTGGAAGAAGCACTGGGGTCCGCATCAGGGCTTGATGTGGATCCATTGCCCTCGATGGGACATTCCAAGAGCGATAGCGAAGATTCGCAAGGACCGCTCCAAGGCAGTGCTGGTTGTTCCTATGGGATGCACCGAGGAGGAAAGTACCCGACATTGGGTAGCCTCATTGACCAACATGACCTCAAACAAGGTCGTCCTACCAGCTGGAGAGAGTGTCTATCAGGACGAAAAGGGACAGCCCATGCCACCCCAGAGATGGCCAACGGAATTCCACTATGTGGATGGGGGCCTTGATCAGGCCGACACCACGGACTTCGTCTGTGTCAACCGTATCATAGCAGAGCCATGGCGACAATGCTTTGCGGTTCCCCCCGTTGACATCGGAGAATCGGAAGACCCCCTCACTGAAGAGGAGCTGGATCTGGTTCAGGGGTATATGGATCAGCCCTTTCACGACTGGGGAAACCAGCGTGAGGGCAAAGGCCAGGACAAAGCCTGGTGGGAAGTGGACTCAATCGTCTCCGGTTCCTATGATGGGAATACCTTCGTACAGAGGGTGCTGGATCACATGTCCAGCCAGGACGAGCCGCCTGGCGGTAACCCACCCACCTACGGCGACCTATTCCGAGGCAAGACCAGAGATGGCCCATTGGGCCACCTGGGAAGACCGCCTGAGCCGAAGACGAGCGGGGTCGCTACCCCTCAAGTAAGCTCCGTGGTCCAGGTACCCGGAAAAGCCAAGGCGGAGTCCGATGATTGCCCCAAGATCCAGGCATTGAGGGCCAGGCTGAAGCAGAAGTATGGTGACACCTTCTTCAGCGGAAAGCCTGTGTTTCCCCCACCGGTGCGTGGACCGTATGGCGAGGCCAAGATACGACTGAAGCAGGACCCCCGTGTGTATCGTCACCGGGAGTTTGCCCTGAGGGGCGAGATGAAAGAGGCCATGGAGAAGATCCTCCGTGACTTCATCGAGAGAGGCTGGCTTGAGCCGTGCCACTCCGAGTGGGCCTCTCCGTGCTTCGTCGTCCCCAAGAAGGTGGCCGGTGAGTGGCGGCTCGTGGTCGACTACCGCGGCCTAAACGCCCAAACGCAGCACGACAGCTACACGCTGCCCCTCATTGAGGATATGCTGCAAAAACAACACCGGCGGAGGATCTTCACGGTGATTGACCTGAAACATGGTTATCATCAGATGCCTCTCGCCGAGGAGTCCCGTGCCTGCACAGCCATGAGCACCCCACTTGGACCTCTCCAGTGGAAGGTGATGCCTATGGGCGTTACCAACGGCAATGCGGCTTTTCAGCGGATGCTGGAGAACCTGCTTGAGCCGGTGCGTGACTGTTCGGACCCCTTCGTGGACGACGTGATCATCGCGTCCGGGGACCCCAGTATGAGCTACGAGGAGCTCCTGGAGGCACATGAGAGGGACGTCACTCGAGTGCTGGACCTTCTGGTTCGGCACAAACTCACGGGCAGCAGTGACAAGGCCACCATTGCGGTAAGCAAGGTGGTCTTCGCTGGCCACGTAGTCGGGAACGGGCAGCGAAAGCCCATACCTGGCAAGGTGGCTGCGATTGAGCACTGGGAAAAGCCCAAGACGGTCTCTGAGCTACGGGCGTATCTGGGGTTCTGCAACTACTACTCGGGGTATATGCGGCAGTCACACGCGCGCACTTCAGATTGTCGCATAGTGCTGCGCATTACGTAATGTAGATAAATGAAAGACGCTCAGATATTGTGTGTTTGTATGTTACAATTATCGAGATATCATGATTGTTGTATTATCATGTTATTCAGGGACTATGAAAGGTCTTAGGACAAAATCAGAACTGCGTCCCTGATTTGAAGGATTGGTGTTGTGCTCTGGCCTGCTACAATTTTGTCCTAACTGGGAAAATTTTCGGACATCGTTGAGATTGAGGTTGCGAAGAATTGTGGCCGCTGTGGAGAAGTTTAAAGCAGCAGAGCAGGACGCAGAGATCTGCATTTACGTCCGAAGTTCGGGAACAAATTTTTTCCCCCTTTCACCGCATATATGCACAGGGCAGTGCTACAACCCGCCGAAGAGGACAAGTTGAGGGTTAACGTTACCGAAGCAGCGGACGCGGCAGGATGCTCGACGGTGAACACCAGCGAAAGCTTCGCAACGTGCTGCGGGAGTTGGGGACCGAAGAGTCTTGGTATGCAACTTCCGTTCGTGAACGTGAATATCATGAAGGGGCCTTCCTGAGGATGTGTCAGGCTGTAGCGCTAGGCGACGCGTATGATCCAGCGCTGGATTTGGGTTTGCCGCCAGTGTTGGGTGGGCCAAGAACGTCAAGGCCCTGGGAAGAAAAGAGCTGCAGCGTTCGAGGACTTCGTGTGTTACGAGCGCTGGGTTGCGCTCAGAAAGCAGCGCTGACGAACGACGCTGGGTGCAGCGCTGACGAGCGTCAGCATCAGCACGAAGATGACAGCAAAAACCAGGCGGCGTCCACGAAAGAGTGCCCAAGTCGTCCCGAAGGTTTGGAGTTTGCGCAAACGCAGGCCGGAGCGCACGAAGCGACGCCGCTGAGGTCCACGAGTGGCGCCACGGAAGAGAGGCCGACGCGAGAGTCCACGAGTGCCAGTGGGACAACACAACCGCAAACACGAGGACTTCGAATCCGAGGACGACGACGAAAGGAAAAGGCGTCGACTTGAAGGTGATATAACAAAATTTTCTAAAGGTTCTCCGTTGAATTTCTGGCATATATGCACGGGAGTGCGCTCCTAGCGTTCGAGTGCTTGCGCTCACGCGTGTGTATGCACATCCACGGTGTTTGAGTGCGTGCGCTCTGCTGTGTGTGTGTGTACCAGTGTATTGAGGATCTTGGAAGTGGAGTTGTGACTGATCCATTAGATCAGGTGCGTGGGTCTCACTGAAACAGTAGTGAACGGCACACACAGCGCAAGGGTTGCGTCAGGGTGTGTGTTTGTGTTCTGCATGGCAATGTGCCAGTACGGGTTTGCAGCACACCAGCACTGCATTATGTAATGTATCGGTGACCAAATAAAGAGGGTGGGCCACCCAAGGAATGGGCAGGGCCCTAATAAAGGTTACACCAGCTTGCTTCCTCCTCCTTGCCTATTTTTCAGGTTCATCCAAGAATCACAAGAGTTCAACAAGTCAACAAAGTCAAAATGACGTTGCCATGGTATGCCACCATTTTCTTTGGGTTCCACGCCTTTTTGCATTTGAGGCCAACCATTGTGACTTCTGCTCAGGAGTCCAATCAGCATCAATAAAGACAAATGAAGGATCCAGAGAACGAATCTCAGAAGTAATCTAACTCATATATGACTTCAGTGAATGGGCTTTGTATATTAGCATTCATGTCTGTTTGTTTGAAGACATTGCGTTGTGATGCACAGAGATTTGCATTTGTATGTGCAAGCACTTGCCTGGAGCCCCACTGAATTTTGTAAAATAGACTTCTGAGATTTTTCAGCATCGGATCCCCATCACCAAAGACACCCATTACAAGAAAACAGTGGAACTGGTGGTATACAAACATGCAACATGAAAAAAAAAAAAAATTGCATGAAAAGACAATATCAGTTTTGTTTTGGGTATCAAAGCTTTTGGGTGTGACTGCCACTCTTTTATATAACAAACAAATTGTGGCTGAGCCCAATGGTACAAGGGTATCATTGAGCTTGGGAGGGGAGTGCGGCAGTCACACGCGCGCACTTCAGATTGTCGCATAGTGCTGCGCATTACGTAATGTAGATAAATGAAAGACGCTCAGATATTGTGTGTTTGTATGTTACAATTATCGAGATATCATGATTGTTGTATTATCATGTTATTCAGGGACTATGAAAGGTCTTAGGACAAAATCAGAACTGCGTCCCTGATTTGAAGGATTGGTGTTGTGCTCTGGCCTGCTACAGTATATCAAGATGTATGCCGAGTATGCAGCCCCCATGACGACCATGCTCAAGGGCAACCGAGAGGAGACCAAAAAGGGGTCCAAGAAGGCTCTGGTCTGGACAGCTGAGTCCGACCGTGTCTTTGAGGGGATGAAGCAGGCGCTGCTATCCGCAGTGGGTCTGCACCTCGTGGATCCCGACCGAGGGTTCGTCCTGCGCACCAACGCTTCCGACTACGCCGTTGGCGCTGTCTTGGAGCAAGTGCTTGACGATGGGAGGCACGTGCCCGTGGCCTTCTGGAGCCGAGTCCTGGCGGAAGGCCAGAGACGGACGTGGACGCCCCGTGAAAAGGAGGCGTATGCCATCGTCATGGCTCTCAGGAAATGGGCTGGGTACATAGCCCTCCATCCCGTCACCGTCTGCACCGACCATCAGAGTCTGCAGTCGTGGCACAAGGAGCACGTGGACACACCCTCAGGTCCCGCCTCCCGACGGGCAAGATGGCATTAGACCTTGGCCAAGTTCGACCTTACGGTTTTGTATATTCCTGGAAAGGATAACACCGTGGCGGACTGTCTCAGCAGGTGGGCCTATCCCGCCAGCAAGGGCATGACGGATATCTCTGCCCATGGCGATGAGGCTGAGACCGCTGAAGCCAAGAAGATCATTGAGATGGAGCGCCTGATGGAGGAGGAGGGTATTAAATGCTTCGTCGTCATGGCTGCGGATGCCCCCCTCGGAAGGAGGGTGAGCAAAGCGGTCAGAGTACTCGCCCCTGATGGAGCTGAGTCCGACAAGCACCTCTTCCCTGAGTCTTGCCTCCAGGACGACTGGACCGACGACTACGCCAAGTCTGAGGCCTTTGCGGCCGAGTATAGGGCTGTGACCAACCCCGACGACGGGCAGAAGTGGCCAAAGGGGCTGACTGAGGAAGATGGCAAGCTCTACCGGAATGGTAAGCTGCTAGTACCGGAGTCCCGGGTGCTCGACCTGTGTGAAGCTTGGCACCACCACATGCTGCACCCAGGGGTCAAGAAGCAAGCCCTTGACATGCAGCGCCGGTTCGAGATCGACCACATCGTTCTCTACACCGCCATCAAGAAGGTCAGGAAGGGTTGCTCGGTCTGCCAGGCCTGCAATCCCGATAACCGGAACGTCAAGGGGGAAGCCCAATGGACCCCGGTTCCTGACCAGCCCATGGAGAGCGTGGCCATGGACGTCTTCTCCATGCCCGAAGTGCACATTGGCAAGGAGACCTTTGACTGTGTGGTTCTTTGTGTGGATCGCCACAGTGGCTACGTAGTAGCCGTTCCGGCACGCAAAAAGGGGTTGCTTGCCAAGGAAGTGGCAGTCATGATGATTCGTCATTGGCTGACCGTCTTTGACATCCCCCGCACCATTTGCAGTGACCGAGGGCCCCAGTTTACTGGTGGCTGGTTCAAGGCCATGTGTTCCCTCATGGGAATACGTCATGCCAAGAGCGTCGCCTATCTCAGTCGGTCTAACGGCCGAGCTGAAGTGGCTGGACGGCAGCTGTTCGAGAAGCTGCGCAAGATTCACATCACCAATCCACGTCGGAACTGGTTTGAGGAGATGTGGCCCGCTCTGAAGGCCCATCATGACACCCCTACTCCAGGTGGTTTGTCCCCTCACCAGATTCTGTTCGGCAGGGACCCCCTTGGTCGGGGACTTCCCTTGTCTGGTGATGGTATGGCCATGGACGCCAAAGAATTCTTCGCGCGGCAAGAGCAAACGGCGCGGGACATCCGCCAGCAGCTCGAGAAGGAGCATGCTGAGCGTCAGAAGTCCGCCCCGAGCTCTAAAGCGCAGAAGTTCAGGGTGGGAGACCCGGTGTGGGTGATCAGACCCCGCCCTATGGGCACCCACCGCACCAAGACCTGGTTCACACCCGGACAGTTGGACCGCAGGATTGGTGAGGACACCTACCGCATCAAGGTGGGTCACGGACAGTTCCGGGAGCGCCACGAGAGTCAGCTCCGTGTGCGGGAACCCGACCTCCGTGGCCAACATGTGTCCCTGAGCTACGCTGCACATGAGGCTGATTCGGACGACGACTATGCTGAGCAGGACGACTATACAGTCGAGAAGATCCTGGCTCAGCGTCCGAACGCCTCGGCACCCGGAGGCCTGGAGTTCAAGGTTCGTTGGCGAGGCTATGGGCCGTCCCACGATACGTGGGAACCCGTCTCCTCGTTCGTGCCGCGGGTCAATACACCCTTCATGGAGTACATCCGCAAGCACAAGACCAAGATCCATGTCTCGGACTTGGCAGCACTCACCCGGGCGATTGCAGCCAGGGGTGCCTGATCAGCGCCCTGAGCTCTCCCCTGATGCAGTTTGAGCACTTGTGTGGTCGACGGATCGTCCCTCACTTGCTTGCTCTCTTACATCTTTCGGTGACCTGCCATCAGAGTGGCCATATGCCCCCCCCTGCTGAATCCAGAGGAGGATGGCCCCTGTCTTCAACTTCTATTCGTCACTCCCCCCCCTGCTGAATCCTTGGGAAACCAGGTAGGGCGACTGACCTTCACACTTTTTGAGCTCTTGGAGCCTTGAAGCCCATACGACGTTGCGCAACGGATGCCGTTGTCATCGGCATTGCGATTTTTTGGTGTGTGGTCTGGTTCCATGGCACTTGCAGAGTCCAGACCAGTCGACGTGTGTCTCGAGACTATATATGGCCTGAACTCAGGCGTTTTCCTGTCCACCCTCCTGCATTGCCTTATCCTAACCAGGGCGTGGTTTGGCGCTCTGTCCAGAGTGTGTTTATGCGCCTATTACCCCGCTTATTGCTTGTCTTTCTGTTCCCCAGGATATGTGCATTTGTATGTCAGCCCATCACTGAAGTGTGGCCTGTTTTTCCCCCTGACGGGATGCGAATCGACTACAAAGGCGCCCTGAGTCGCCGTTTACATGTTCTTACATAGGGTCCAGCTTGGACCAGTACCTAAGTACGGATTCTTCTGTTTGAGTGCCCGTGATACCGTGTGCCCTATTCGCTGTGATGTGGAGATCCTGATGGCGCCAGGCGGGAAGCCCAGTTGCCTGACTACACTCCCAGCGGTCCGCCACTGTCAGTCCCAGTGTGAGCCTACCGACTCGCAGACGCACTTGCAGTCGGATGGCGGCCTCCGGTGCTCCTGACCTCGGTCAGTCTGCCTGGGAAACTGGTGGTTTGAGGAGTCGACGCCTCCGCCCACACTGCATGAGGACTCCCTCATGTATGGCCTTCGTGGTAATAGGGCGAGGGAAAAGACGGCCTTGACGCCCGATCCCTTAAGGAGGAGCTCGTTCGGCTGTACCACTCTGGACTCGCGTCGTGGATATGGACATGGTGCGCCCGAGGAAGGACCCGTGGGGACTCTCCCCCAGCCGGCGGGCCTTGGGAAGCTTGGGGTAGCCTGATGGATCTTTGTGGTCGCTTTCGACCTGTGGGACCACCTCGGTCGTCGTGTGACGCCTATGTTGGCCGTGTATGCCACTGCCACTGTGGTAGTGACCGTAGCAGCCGGCACCCGGTGCGCCTGGTATGGGTTAACGGGTCCTTTGGATGCCGAACAATCGCCGCCAGGACCCGGGACTTGATACTTGATACTATACTTGCAGTTACTAACAGCTACAGCACCGTACCTGTCTTCCTGTGGGATTTGGGCGGCCTAACCTGCGAATCAGCCTGAAGTGAGGATGGGACGCCCCCCCCCCTTCAGGGGATGGTCCTGGGTACCCGCTGCCATGCTTGGGTATTATCGAGCCCCCCCCAGGGTTTGCTCTAAGGAGGGGGGTGAAGCGGTACCCAGAACCTATGGCCCATGGCCCGGAGGCCTGTGAGCCGTCACACCCATGGCCCGGAGGCCTGTGAGCCGTCACACCCGTGCGGAAGCCGTCGACACCGGCTGTCAGCGGGATATCCCTGTTCTCTAACCCGCAGAATCTGGAATCCGATTTCTAACCAATAAATCGATGTAGAATGACCATAATTTTATGGTCTTAGGCGATTTTCGGTCGGAAATCGGTGAAATACCCGATTTCTACCGTGATTTCTAATTGTCGTGAAATCGCCGCCTGGTGTCGCCTGTTCGCGCGCCTTCGTCGCTTCTCCGTGGCAAGTTTTGTGATTGACTTTTCTCGAGTACCTGTGAGGTTCTAAGAGAACTTAAGGGCTGAATCTAGAGGGTATTTAATGTACTTTCATCTGGTATGTTCACCAGAATTTTTCGCCGTTGCGTTTTCGAGAAAATCAGCGCGCAAGGCTTTCCGTCGATCGTGCGAACTCATGCTTCTCAAGGACCATGAGTTCGGACGGAACCCTACATCTCCCCCCTATGTCTTTCATCCATGCCCCTTTCACGCGGGCATATCATCTTGTATAGGGAAGCGGGCAATGGCGGTGTTTTAGGCAGCCTATGGGTCTCGCAAACCCAAGTCGTTTGCGTGCGCGAACGCTAACTTTGTGGCCTTGTGAGCATGAACGTTAATAACCGAACACAATGCTCACAAGACCAAAAGCCCTAGGTCATTTTTGATTTTCGAGCCAACTCAACGTTGGCTCCACGCAATTCAATGCGTACCAAAACTCTATTTTCGAAAAAGGGCAAGTTTTGATCGAAAATTAGGCCAAAATGGCCAAACCCCCGAGGCTCGTACTCGGAGCCTATGGGGAGTTGAGCCTCGAACCAAGGCAAAATGTAAAGTAGAGACCACGAAGGACATCGTGGACGGCTTGGTTGATTTGTACAACCTTGTCTTCTATTTTATATAATTTCGCCTTGTGAGCACGCGTGCCATATTGCCTCTTTGCACACGCGCTCATATGCAAGCACTATTGACACGAGTGGGCGGAGACAATCTAACCATGGTGTGCATATTAGAAAGCACCTACTATGGGCCTAATCCAAAAGTGTTTGCTCATATTTTTGTTCCACAATGACCCAAAGATATGTTCATGCCAACATCGCCGATATATGCACTTTTTCCCATAAATGGTGTGCTTCAAGGATTGAGGTGTTAAAAATGCTTTCATTGTGCTTTGAACCTCAACCCTTGTTGCAAAAGGGAAGCAAAGCTTCGGTTTGCATCCATGCAAAAGCCCGAGGCTCCTTTCTCTCGTGATACGGAGATACAATATTTGGAGGGACCACTTTTGGGCGAATTTTGGCCGTTTTGCCCAAAATGGCCACAAACTCCTTCTCCCCCTGATTTCACCCCCGAGGTTGCGTGCGCCACTTGACCAAGGGTAAGGGCAATTCGGAGAGGGCACACAAACCCGCATCGAATGGGGTGTTTCCCCATGTGGCCTCTCCTCTCAACGGGAGAGTTGTGAGTCACCCAATTTAGGGTATGTTGCCATTCTGCCCCATTTGTGTGTCACTTTCCCTCCAATGGGAAAAATAGCTAGAGGCGAGCATGAGGGTTGGCAAGTGGCATATATTGGGACCTAAGTCCCATGTGTTTATAGCATTTTTGGTTGGAAGAATCCTCGCCGTGGCCATGGAGATATGGAAACATGAGTGCGGGCCATTTTGGCCATATTTCGCTGTTTTTGCCATTGTATGCCATATTGGAATTACCATATCTCCATGGGGCACGGGATCTAGCCAGGAAGGAAGGGCGATTATTGTAGCATATGACCAAGGGTTGAACGCCACTGAGTTTCGTATTTGCTCCTCCGGCTCATCCGGAGTTATTCAACTTTTGGTGCGATCCATGATCCCCCCCTACGCACCGCATGTTGCTTTCTGCCCCGTCCGTGTGGTTATCCCCTCGGTGAACAGTAAGCAGCCAGCGTGACAGCAAGCGATAACCCAGGGCATGGGACCAAAGGGGATATCAAGGGTTGTGAATCAAGGCTTAGCGCGTCAATATCGCCAAGGTTTCCTACCCTGGACGGTGGCCCGAGACGGCCGACTTTGCCATTTTGGGCATCCTGACCCCACTTGGCGAACCCGTGGCGCCCTGATGCCGGGACCTCAGAGGGAACCAGGTTGGGTGAGGGCTCCAGGGAGTTCGTACTCGAAGGGCATAGGGTCAGTTGCCTCGTCCCTACCCCTGGCGGGTCCGGACGAGGGGTCAATTTTGGAGTTTTCGGAGCTAACATCAGTTTGGGCTGAAACAGCCCATTTTCAGCTACCAACTCCTAGGGGATAATGGCGGGGCCATATCTCTGGCTCAGAGAGGAGTTGGGACCTGCCGTTAAGGGAGCATAGGGAGCGACTGTCGGTTGGCCTTGGAGCCCCTTGGTTCCCAGGAACTCGCCTGTGGCTGGGCGGGACACCTCCCCTATTGGCAGGGTTTCAGGGTCCGGACTGAGCAGGGCATGGGTTGTGTTTGAGCCCCCACCCCCACCAGCCACTGAGAGGGTCGGACCTGGGATTGGGATACGAGTTGGGACTGAGTGTCTATTGTCCTGTGATGCCCTTACCCCAGTCCAGTCTTAACCCCATGTGTATATATCCTGATGTGTTGCTGTACATACTTTTGTTCCCTCGTTGCAGAGTGGCAAGGATTCTGAAACGCTTTGTCACATGACATGAGCGCATTGATGCCCCTGTGAGCGTAGTGCTTTGCCTGCCTGCTCACTTGCGCGTGTCCACCGCAGCGTCCCGTGGCCAGGCCCCCCACGGGAACGCGTCACCGGGGCCCCCGCGGCTTGCGGGCCGGTGGGGGGTGGGGGGGGGGGGGGCGCGCCGCGGCCTCCCTGCTCCCCCTCTGGGTGGCGGCCCGCGGTTTCCCACCCTGGCCCCCCTCTTGTCGTCGGCGCACTCCCCCCGGGCGTGCGCGTGCGGTTGGGGTCGCGGGGCCGCCCCGGAGGGGGGGGGGGATGAGGGGCGGCCCGTGGACCGCTCCCCCGGGGGTCCCTGCAGACCTGAACCCCCCCTCTGCCCTCCCTGAGTGGGCTGTGGTCATGGGAGGGTCATGGGGGGCGCGGCCTCCATACTGTTCTGGTGCGCCGCCGTGCGCCGCCCCCAGGCTTGGTCCGCGCGCTGCTCCGGCGCGCTGGTGTGGGCTCACCTGTCGGCCGCAACCCCCGCGCAAGCAGGCGGCTGGGGGCGCTAGGGCGCGCGGTGTGCAGGTCCAGCCGCATCCCCCCCTCCCGCGTCGCGGCCCCTTCTGGGGGAGGGGGGGCGTCCCCTCGGCTCCGGGGGGGCGGAGGGTCGCTCCTGTGGCCCTCAAGCTGGGGGCGGGGAGCGGGGGGGGGGGTGGGTGGGCCGCTCCCCCGCCCCCCCGCCCCGTCGGGCGTCGGCCTGCCATCCGTTGTCTCCGGCGTGCCCCCCCGGGGTATACTCGTGCCGTGGGGGTTGCCGGGCGGCTGCGGGCGTCGGGCGCGGTCCGGTCGGCCGCCAATGGGTCAGTGCGGCGAGGGGGGGGGGGGAGGGGGGGGGATCCCCCCCGCCCTGGTTCGCGCCCCCGTCTTCCCCGGGCCGGCCTCTGAAGGGGCCGCTCCGTTTGCGCCGTCCTGGGCGCCGCCGGTCCGCCGTCGGCCGGCAGCGGGCAGGGCGTGCGGGCGCTTGCCTCGGCCGTGGTGCCCCCTCACCCCGGGTGCAGCGGCCTCTTTGGGGGGGGTGCGGGGCCGCCGTTTCTTCGGTCTGCCTCCGTCCGCTCTCTGGCCTGAGAAGGAGGGGGGGGGGGGGGTGGGGGGGTCCTCTGGTCCCCTGGCGCCGCCCCCTGACGGCCGAGGGGGGGCGGCCTGGCGGTCCCGGCCCCGGGGGCCAGCCGTCGACTGGGGGGTCGCACTCTTCCCCCGCCCCCCTCTACCTAGAGTCGGACCCTCGTGCAGGCCCTCGCTGGGGCCCCTCATCCCACCCGCCGTCGTCGCGCGGCGCTGGCCGGCCGGGGGCGGCCGTGAGGGTTAGCGGTCAGCGGTTAGCGGGCTGTGGGGCAGTAGGTTCCCCCCCGCGCTCGTTGTCTCCGCCCTCCCTCCCGCTGGAGGTGGCGCGCGCTCCTCCGTCACGCCGTATCGTGGTGGGGGCGTGGGTCGGGGGGCCCAGGTCCCACCCCCACTTTCCCGCGTCCGCCTTTGGGCCGTCACCTGCGCCGCCGCTTGTGTGGGGGCTGGGGCTGTGGTGGCGGCAGGTTGCGCCGGCGGTAGCGCCAGTGGGCGAGGGCGCTGCGCAAGGCCCGGGGGAGCCAGTTGTTGGCGTCCGCGTCCGTGATGCGCAGTACCGCTCCCCCTTCCAGGAAGGCCGGCCACGTCGGCCCCCTGTCGGGCCACGCCGCCCGGATCACTGACCTGAGGACCCTCTCGTGGTCCTCTGGGGCTGCCCACCCCCCCGGGGGTACCTCCCGGTTTCCTCCGTCCCTCCAGAGGAGCACGGCATCGAAGGGCCAGTTCCTCAACCCCCTGGTGGTCCCCTGGTTGGCCCAGCTCAACCACCCGTACACCTCCCCCACCAGGGGGAGGGCCTCATCCCCCAGAGGGTGCGGGACCGTGCCCCAGTCCCGGTCCGAGGGCCGGGCCCCCTCTGCCCCTCGCGCCGGCTCCCCCTGCTGCCCCTGTGCCTGCGGCGCCGGTGCCGCGCCCCGCCCCCCCCCCGCCGAGGCCATCCGCGCCGGCTCCGCTCTCGGCGCGGGGGGGGCTGGATGGTGCCGGGGTCGTGGGGGTTGGGGGGGGATGAGCTCGCCGGCATCGGCGTCAATGTTGTAGAGGTGGTGGTGGTGGTGGTGGTGGTGGTGGGTGTGGTGTGCCGGCATCTGTTGGATGCCGGGGGGGATGCACCTCACCGGCTGCACGTCTGGCTGCGGGGGTGCCCCGCCCCCCGCCCCCCTCCCTTCGACCCGCCCTCCCCCCCGGGCTCCCATGCCCCGTCCCGCCTGTCCCTTGGGGCCCGTGGCGCCCTTGCCCTTGCCCTTGGGCCCCCTTCCGGCCCCCTGTCCGTGCCGTGGGTCCCGCCCCCTGTCACCCACGCCCTGGCCTGTCCGCTCGCCCACCGTCCCTCGCTCCGCTCCCTGCACCTGGGCGCCCTGTCCGCGCCCCTGCGCGCCCTTCCCGTGCCCTGGCCCCTTCCCGGCCCCCTGCCCTGAGTCGCGCCGTCCGCTGCACGCGCTCTGTCCCCCTCCGCTACTGCGCCCTTGCTCCCTGCCGCGCGTGCCCTGGCCCGCTCCTTGCGCGTGCTCCTGGGCACTTCCCCTATTGCCTCCTGTCCCCCGCTCCGCGCTCCCGTGGCTGGCACGCAGCTCTACCTGCGCGCCGTCCCCTCCTTCCTGGATCACGCGCCGGGCGTCCCGCTACCTTTGCAGCTGCGGCAGCGTGACGCCCGGCGACGAGCGCTCGGGCGCCGGGGGGCGGACCTGCCGCGTCCGCCCCGAGGGGAAGGGCTTGGGGGGGAACGGCTTGGGGGGGCTGGTGTGGGTGTGGGTGGGGTTGGCGTGGGCGCGGTACTTCGCGCCCTCCCTGCCCACTGTTGCTGCTGCGGCGGCCGCCGGCGAGGCGCCCGTGGCCCGTGCGGGGTCCTTCCCCCGCTCTCGTGGCGTGCTGGGGGCCGCGGCGTGGCCGGCCAGGCGGTGGCGCGGCTCGCCGGGGCCGCGGGGAGGGGGTTTTCCTTTCCTGCCGACCATGCAACAGTGCAATTATGAAAGGGTAGATGGCACCAAAAAAAAGGAAGCGAACGGTTGCAATGAACAGTTTTTACCCGTAAAGAGACGGACCCAATGGGAGACGTAAAAGTTTTGGAAAGTGGTGGAGTGGGGGAAACACCGAGATAACCTAAGTAGATAGGTAGGTAAGGTAAAATGACCAGTTTTCAGTCCAGTGACCAGTTGTGGGTCCAATTGTCCCAATTTTCAAAATAGACAGAAAAACAACACAAAAACCTTGCCTTTTTGTTTGCAAAATGTTTCTTGGCCCTGCAAAATGTTTTCTTTCCATTTTCATACAAAAAGCTTGCTTTTTTTTTGTTTTTGAAATATGTTTCTTGGCCCTGCATGATGTTTTCCTTGCCTTTCTTACCTTGCCCTGAAGCACCGACGCACTGACACAAGCTGCAAGGCTGCAAAACTGTGTCGCAGTTTTTTTGTTCCTCTGGGATTGTCGTGTTGACGAACACACTTCCCTCACACTTGTCCTTAAGAGCTTGAGCAATATGACACATAGACTGTGGGGACAAAGTCTCCATCGGAGTCGGAACTGTCTTCCACGTCCTGGGGGGGGGGGGCGGGGTTCTGGGTGTGCGTGCGCCACTGCACTGTCGTCTGGGGGGGTTCCTGCCGTGCCCTCTTTGCCCTTGGTTGTTGGTGCTGTGGCAAAGCCCGAGGCCTTGCACATCCTGTTTGGCGCCTTGCTGCAGGCCTTTCCTTGTTCCTCTCCTGTTCTTTCTCATAATTGGCCGCTGCTTCTCTGAAAGACTGCGAAGTGACAAAACCACCAAGCCTCATGTTCCATGGGTCATGCCGAGTAGCCATGTTGATTGCTCGACTAGTCGCCTGGCACTAGAAATCTACCTTCTGAGCTCTCCGGGGAGATGCTTCAAGTGAAGGTAGCACAGCTTCAGCAGCAGGTTCTGCAGCAGATGGAGGCGGTGCTTGATAGGCCAGACGACAAGGATCCAAGCTGGCAAGAAAATTTTCGGGGGAGAATGGAGCGATGTCTGCCCCCCTGGACCCACTCATGATGACACTAGGGGTGACACACTGCATCCAAGACTCAGTGACAAATTTCACAAACAGAGAGGGTGTGATGCTCTTGCCTCTGTTCTTCGCGCGCCAGTCGCGCTGTCTTTTTTCAGCACTGCCTTGAAAGGCTTAAAAACACTCAGGTCCAGAGGTTGGACCACATTAGTCAAGTAGATGGGGAGTGCCACAAGGTGCACTCCTAATTTTACAGCCTCCTCAATGATGGCTCTTGTTCAATGGGTTTTGCTGCCATCCACAATGAGGACCATAGCCTTATGGGCGTTTGCAGTTGGGCTGGTGAGGGAGGCAAACTCCCTCAGCCACTCCATAAAAATGTCCTCTGAGGACCAGCCTGTTTTGGTGGCTTTCACTGAGATAGGGCAAGCCTCATGCTGAAACAGGTCTCCTCTGGTCAGCGCACTAGGCCACAACAAAGCAGGACGAACATAAAAGCCATCAGCGCGTACACATGCCACCAGGGTCACGTGTCGTCTGTCGTAGCCTCTCCCTCCTAGCGCAAGTTTTAGTACCTCTTAGGACATACACTTTCAGGCTGCCTGTGTCGAAGTCAATGAACATGCCTGACTCGTCTTCATTGAACACATACTGTGGGTCGTACCCCAGTTTGGTGAGCGCCGGACTCAGGGACTCATTAAACCAGGTCGTCCACTCATCC
This sequence comes from Eutreptiella sp. 'Long Island Sound 2002', assembly GCA_964036045.1. Taxonomy (NCBI): domain Eukaryota; phylum Euglenozoa; class Euglenophyceae; order Eutreptiales; family Eutreptiaceae; genus Eutreptiella; species Eutreptiella sp. 'Long Island Sound 2002'. The sequence goes on from OZ038403.1 coordinate 5,925,855, forward strand.
TTCGTCAGATTCTTGTCCAGGCGCACACTCTCAGCATGCTGCGCAAGGCGACCAAACACCTCAAGGTGGCGACGAAGGAAGAGGCGCCACCACTTCTCCATGCTCTTGAGCGTCAGCATCGTTGACGGCCTGTCATCTGTTCGCACGCTGTCATTGTACATCCTGGATGCCTCGCTGATGATGTTGTCCCTTGTCGGTGGCCTTCCTTGCTGGCGCTCTCGCTCCAACCATTCAACCAGCGCACTCTCGTCCACCAAAGGCTTGGGCCCTCTGCGCTTGGGCTGCAAGGTGTCACCCACACTGCAGAGACACAAGATTTTTTTGCACTGAACGGCGCCTTTTGTGGCTGGCCAGGCCGCTGCAGAGACACAAGATGAAGATGGCAGATAGCAATGCAAGGTTAGATCCCAGATGACGAACAGGGCAGAGACAAGTCCGTGCTCCGTGCTGTGGTGTACATGTGGCGATCAACATCGCGCTGTACATCTGAGCCGCTGACGGCGTGCTCCCTTGATGCTTGTCGCTGGCTCATCTGTCCAGCAATGGCAGCGGCGGCGGCCTTGGTAACCTCACAGACGTCCTTGGGAAGCGGGTAGATGCGGCACGGGGCGGCCTTGGGGCGTGGCGGCTTCCTTTGCTTCTGCTGAGGCCTTCGAGACCTCCTTCGCTCCCTTGAGGTTACCTCCATGAGCCAGGCCTTGGCACGACCCTTCGCCGCCCGCATCTAAATATTTAAATAAAAGGAATCCAATTTAAAAACAAACAAACAGGCACTAATTGTTAATAAAAGCGTGCAAATCAGCGTAACACATCTCTTCTTGCCTGGCCGTGCTTCGGTCACCACCCCAAATCCGGTGCGATTCCGGTGCTCGGCAGAAGTGAGATTTCCCCAGCCACTAATGAAATGCAAGTGAGGATGGATTTAAAATCAAAACTTTCATTGTTGATCTACCTACATGTCCAAATTTACCATCCGTCAGTAATCGCAGCCGCCAGGCCCAACGCTAAATCTTTGGCCTCATAACTGGTTATTTTACCTTATGCCGAATCACCAAAGAGGCAACCGTGATCCCCCAGTATCGCCTTTGTGATGAACAAGAAGAGGGTCCGCTGCAGAAAAGTGCTGAAGAGGAGGGTTGACTTATCGTGAGGATGCACTGCGGCTCCCTTCCCACAGGATCTGAAGACAAAAACCGAAACAAAGCGGCTCACCACGCATGGAGAAAGGTTTGACCGCCGGTGTGGTTCAAAGTCTCACATCCAGTAAGAAAAAGTGCTTTTCCATTGCTTTGGGACATACTCTAGTTGTATTAGAGATGCACTGAGCATCCATGCATTTTTATCTTAGTATTGGTCCAGCCAAAAGTGGTGAGAACACATTTTGACCTATGGAACCAAACACCCAATCAGGATATGGAGTGGGCCCCTTAATCCCCTTTCAATCAGAAGTAAAACATCTTTTCCTGAGTTGACTGAGCACTGACATACCTAAGGTAGAGCCTATGAATTTATCTATGTTTTTCCATGAATACTTATCTGCCCTAGTGGTATGCACCCTAGGGGGTTAGGCACCTCTTTTTGAGAGGTCCTGGGTTCAATTCCTGGTCAGCCTAACTAAGTAGGAAGATCCCATGTGACATGGCAGTGACCTCATCGCCACATACCATGCCACCTCAGCACATATGGGACCCAAAACAAAGAGTGCACATCTCCTAAGATGGCACTATGGAGAGAGAGTGATCCTGAGGCAGTTTTCCAACTCTTTTCCAAAAACATTTCAGCTATCTCTGTGAATATGCATTCATTTGTATCCTGAGTTGCAGTTTCTGTGAATATCTAATCATCTTTCACTGTTTACACTGCAGCCCTTCATGCTTTGATCCTGAATCACCTTCTCTTTGCATACTGTTGGCTTGGGCTATCCTGGATTGAGTTGGCTTTACTGTATTTCAACAAATAAAAGCTTTTCATCATCCAAAACCAGCAGCAGGACACCCTACAGCAACAACAAGCAGCAGGAGAAGCAAAAACACAGTGCTGAAAACACTATAAACCTTTCTGGTAGCAGAGGCAGCCTGTCTCTGTGCACCGGCAGCGACCCCGCGCCGTACAACCAGTGCTCCGAGCAGGCAAACATAAGCAGAAGGGTGGATTAAGATGGATCCAGGAAGAGTGGACGCCGAGGTGAACCCAGCGCCAGCGCCAGAGACACCGGCAAGGCCGGCGCCTGACGCTGTACCTTCGGTGGAGCCCTTACATGGGCCAATGGATACGGCGGAGGACTCCTTGGATGGCCTCCAGACGGCCTTTGGGGCCCTGTCGGTGAAGGAAATGGTCTCTCAGCCTCAGCCTGTGAAGAGGAAGAGAGGAAACGAGAGCGAGAAGGATGCTGGAGAAGGAGCAGACGAAGGAGAGGAGCAAGGGCAAGACCCGACGGATGTCCCTACCTTCGAAGGCGCACCAAGCGCTTCTGGCCTCCAAGCATCACCCTCTCCCATAACCACCACACACCCAGCCGCCGCTACATCCACTTCCACAACCAACCAGCCTATGGCAGAGGGCACAGGCTTTACTGGCATGCCTCACTACCCCGCCTATGGCATGGGCCCACCTACCACTGCGCTGCTTGAGGCAACTACTGCCAGTGAGCCGGTGGCTTCCAGCTCTGCGCCGCGTTGGTATGCGGCTGACCATCCCCATCCACTCCACGCCACTGGAACCTACATGGAAGTTCCTGGGTATGCTCCTGGGTGTGCACCTGGGTATGCACCCCTGAGTGGGTTGAGGAGAGGACCAGAGTCTCTGGGAGGCAGGAGTAGAGGATCGGGAAGATCCTCCAACAGGTCCCTGACGCGGTCGGAGATCGATGAGGTGCTCCGAGGAGCCACTTCGCAAATCGTGAGCGACCTCACGCAAGAGATCAGGGAGAAACTGCAGCCCCTGATGATCCCGTCCCATGCGTCACCTACGACAGTGGGAATGTCACCCCACCGAGTACAGGCTAACCACCTGGCGGCAGGGTTGACGAATACCCTGGGGAGCCTGAGGAGCCGACCGATGCCGACTCCTGCAGCAGTACCAAGAAGCCCATTCGTCCCGAGGACAGCCCAGCCGCCCTACAGTCACGTGACGAACTCGACGAGGGCCGAGCTGGACCAGCTGGGGCTGACAGCCCTAAGGGCTATGGTGGACGTGGAGCCTTATGGCTCCAGTGATCTAGGCGGAGACCCCTCCGATGATGGGCCGCCTTCGATGACTTCTTCTTCGCCATCGGATGACGAAGACCCTGAGGACCCCGAGGACCCCAAGGGTAAGAAGAAGAAGAAGAAGAAGAAGAAGACCCGACGCCCTGAAGGACGCCGAGCTCAGGAGGCGAAGGCTATTGCCACCTCCAAGATAGTGGTAAACCTGCCTGAATTCACAGGCAAGGACCTCAGCGAGTTCGCTGAGAACTTTGGCCGGTTCCTACGACTGACCGGCCAAACCCACGCGAGTGGGCGAGTGAAGTGCGACCTGCTCCTGCAGTGCTGCAAGACGAAGTACCTGGAGAAGCAGGTCAGGCAGATCGTCACCAACTCCGCCACCTTTGCCGACGTGTTGGTTGCCCTGGAGAGGCAGTACCCAACCTACGAGACCGACCTCTCCATCAGGGCCGAGATCCAGAACCTGCCCGTGCTGCCGAACAACCCCAAACCCGGCAGGGTCTCCGAGCTGTTGGCGGACCTGGACCACTGGGCTGGACGACTGACGCCCGGTTCCTACAGCAGCGACGACCTGCTGTTTTGGTTGTGCTCCAAGCTCCCCCGTGAGCTATGGGACGAGTGCCGTCTGACGGCTGAGCGCAAGGCTAGATCCCTCCGCTACGAGGATCTATGCGTGCTGCTCCTGGAGATGGCGCTGGAGAAGGAGAGCGACCAACACCTGAACCATTACCGTCCTGGTGGTGGAGGTTCTGGAGGCAAAGGGTACCAAGGGTCCCGACCTGGGCAGGGGACTACCCCCAAACACGCCCACGCCCGCCTAATGGAGAACGTGAAGGAGCTATTCTGGTGTGATGCCAGAGATGAACAAGGCCACCTGCAGCATGCCTCCGACTGCGAGCAGCGAGACTGCTTTGTTGTCCAGGGGAAGCAGCAGGAAAAGATCACCGGCGCCAAGGTGAAGCTGCCGGATCATTACCGCTGCACCATCACGTGTGCATTCTGCGGTAAGCGGAAGCACTATGAGGACGAGTGCTACCATAAGCAACGCCTATCGGCGAAGCTTAAGGGGGAAGATCCTGGCAAAAGCTCAGGCAAAGGTGGAGGCAAGGCCAAAGGCAACGACTCCGGCAAGGGCAAGTCGAAAGGACGTGGTCAAGGTGGTCAAGACAAGGGTCAAGGCGGACGAGGAGGAGGCGCTAATCGCCAGAACGACAACAAGAACAAGGACAAGAACGGAGGTAACCCCAACCCTAATCCAGGGGGGAACTCCGAGCCCTCTGGAGGGCAGTCTGGACCTACCACACGCTCACAGACGCAGGCCCAGCAAGAACAAGGAGCCAAGCGGGAGCATGAAGGTGGTGACGACGGCAACGCCAAGAAGAGAAGCCGTTTCATGAGGATGGCCCGCAAATTGCGGAACAAGGGGTTCCAGGTGACCTGTCCCGCGGAGTTCTGACGGGGACGCTCTGGTGGCACCCAAGACCTGGTGTTTTGGGTACGTATCCGACTAGGGGGACGTGAATACCTGGGGGTACTGGATACTGGAGCCACAATATCGATAGTGGCCAAGAAAATTTTACCTTGTGGGAGCCTGAAGAACACCATGACCACCGCCGCTATACGGATGGGGGATGGACATGTGGTGCACAGCTGCGGGGACTGCGAAGTGGAGGTACCTTTGGGCTCCAGGACTATCGCCCATCGGTTCTATGTGATGGACACTGATGCCTTCGACTTTGTACTGGGTACTGACTTCTTCGTGCAGCACTCCCAGTGTAAAACGCAAGCACCCAAAAGGCTGCCTTGCATGTTTACATGTAAACATGCAAGGCAGCCTTTTGGGTGCTTGCGTTTTACACCCAGATACAATCCCTGACGCTGCAAGCGCCCTACCTCCTGTACGTGGACCACGGCAGTGGCAGAGAGTCTGTGCCACTGGAGCAGTCGGAACATACCTCGAGTTACCTGAGACTATCGAAGGAGGAGCCCTCGAACATGATGGCGGCCTCCAAAACTGAGGACTATCAACTATTGGGGGAAGTCCTAGACCAAGGTCTGAAGGAGTTGGGTTACTCTCGAGAAGACCTAAGTGTGGAACTGTTCGCCAGCGACAAGCAGCATGTACTGGACCTATACTGCAGCAAGGGGAAGAACTGCAGCTACAAATTTTACTGGCCCTCTTTCGGGATGGCCTACGGGAACCCCAGATTCAGTGAACTGGGGAAGGTGCTGACCAAGGTGGCCTTGGAACGTTCCCGTATGGTCCTGTGTTCCCCCGATTGGGGAGCCCATGGGGGCAACGAGTACTGGCGAACCCTCCTTGATAAGCTGACTATCAGCTCTGTGCGGTTACCTGATGAGGCCATCTACGTGCCTCTGGGACGCAAGACGCCCATTGGGAAGCCCGGATGGGGGAGTATGCTCAGCGTGGTGGACGGAAGTCTTACCACCATCCCCTGGGAAGACCTGGACCCTACTCTGGTCCAGGCTATACAACGAGAAAGCGATGGACTCGCCTTGGGTGACCTGAAGGATCGTCTACGACCTCAAGATGCTGTTGAAACTACACCCGGAGGAGATGAGTACGTCGTGACTGACACCAACGCCCCCAACTCTCCCTGTCATGTACCTGTTCCTGATGGAGTCTCTGAGTGTGGACTATCTGAGCTACCTAGCTCTATCCGCTCAGACGACGAAACTGAGCACGACGCCTTCTTCGTGCAGACTGCGGTGGAAGAAGTGGAGAACGCCGAGTACGTCGCCCCACTAAAACCCCTACTCTCCATGAGGGTGGAAGACCCCGTGGATGAAGAGCTGGACCCTCGATCCAGGCTCAGGGAGTATGTGGACTCCAAGAGGAAGTTGGTGGCGAAAAAGCTATGCTACGCGAAGCCTACCCGCAGCTCGTGGCCACTGAAGCAAGGACGTATGGGAGACCTATCCCAACTGAAGGAGGACCTCGAACAGAAGATCACCACCTGGCAAAGGGAGGTAGATCTCAAGCTCATGAAGAGCGTATGGGGTGCCCATGTGAGGACCCCAGATGAGGACGACCTCTCGGAGGAATGTGTATGTGAACCCCCTAAAGCGTGCCTATGTTGCCATCGTCCACCGGAGATGGTTGAGCAAGACCTTCTGTATGCCTACCAAGGGCTGAAGGATGCTACCGCGGGCGAAGAGTCGGTGGAGGACCACCTCCCGACGTCTATTCAAGGGGCAAGCAACTTACACTCCGACGAGGACATGGAGGACAAGATCAAGGTACTGGACCCGCGGGTACAAAAGCTGATAAGGACCTATCTGGAGGTGTTCGGAGAACTACCCCCTCCAGCCTCATGCGACAAGCTGGTACAGATGGACCTCAAGCTGAAACCCGAGTCCGTGGGTCACAAGATCCGGAGGAGACCCTATCCAGCTCCTAAAGAGCAGGCCGACGAGATTGAGCGACAGATACAAGAATGTATCGACGCTGGCCTAGTCCTGGAGTACAAGGATGGGGACTACCCCCTACACTGCAGCCCCTGTTTCCTGGTGGCTAAACCTGGGTCTACAGCCAAACGGCTGGTAGTGGACTATGGAGAGCTGAACAAGAAGACGCTGAACCACTCAGGGTCCATTCCCAATATGGAGTCTACCCTGGAGAAGATAGCCTCCTGTCGCTACAAGACCAAGATGGACAAGCGAAGTGGATTCTGGCAAGTGGACCTGACGCCCAACGCGCAGGAACTACTGGCCTTCATCACCCCTCAGGGGAGGGTATTCAAGTGGAAGGTCATGCCATTCGGCGTGGCTAACGCCCCCGCTCTGTTCCAAGAGCTGATGAACAAGATCTTGTCCATCCTACGAAGGAGACCTAAGGTGCAGGAGCTCATATCCCGTGGGGCCCAGATGGAGGCTCACATCGACGATGTATGCCTCGGGACCAATACCCAGGAGGATCACCTAATCCTCTTGGGTGAGTTCTTTGCGGTCTGCCAGGAGAACCACACACGACTCAAGCTGGAGAAGTGTGAGTTCATGCAGGAGACCATGCAGTACCTGGGGTTTGACGTTGGCTATGGGTGGTGGACCCCAGCGGCCTCTAAGGCCAAACCCCTGATGGATGCCAAGGTACGACGCGAAGACCCCAAGAAAGGACTTCATGATGTACGCAGTTTCATTGGGGCGTGCAACTTCTATCGCCGCCACATCAAAAACTTCACCTACACCAGCGCGGTACTGACTGACTTGATCAAGAAGAGTACTACTTGGCGCTGGGGCCCACAAGAGCAACAAGCGTTTGACGAGCTCAAGGACAAGGTAGCCAACGCTAAGTGCTTGGGCGTGCCTAGGGCACAAGGGGAGATTATCCTGGTGACCGACGCCAGCAATGTGGGCGGTGGTGGAACGCTGTTCCAATGGCAAGCACTAGAGAAGGAGGAGTTCGACTCGGCCATTTCCCAATGGGGGACGGAAGGTCTCAACCGAGATGGAACCCTCAAGCACAGCTACCCTGACGACAAGTGGGTCCTAGTACCTCTGGGCCACTGGAACTGGAAGTGGAACCAGGCCAGGGGGAACTACTCCACCTATGAGCAGGAACTGCTCGCGGGTATGCTGGTGCTATCCTCACAAGCACGACTGTTGGGGAGTAACCCTGTGGTCTGGCTATGCGACCAAGAACCGGTCCGCAGTTTCCAGAAGGGCCCCCCACCTGAGAAGGCCAAGCTACGTCGCTGGTGGACCTACCTCAGTCAACTACGGCTGACGGTACACCATATCCAGGGAGTGAAGAACGAGTGTGCCGACTACATCAGCCGCAACAACTTCGACGCCCTGATTGGTGCCCGGTCTGAAGCGCTGGCTAAGGAAGCGTTCAGCCGTATGGACGTACACCTGGACCTGAACATGACCATGATACGCCCCCTGGATGGACTCCAACAATCGGAGTACCTACAGGAGTTTGGGGATATCTACCGGCGCCTGGAGAAACGCCTTGAACCCCTCCTGGTCAACCAAGACCAGTGGAAGCGGGACAAGAGCTACCTCTGGCACGAGGACCGCATCGTGGTGCCTAGTGACCGAGTCCCAGCGCTGCTGAAGTGGACCCATGAGTCCAGTGGTCATGTGGGTGCTGACCGTACCCTGAGGTTGTTCAAGCAGTGGTTCCACACTACGTGGACTGACGACCAGCTGCGGAAGACGCTCCTGCCTATCGTGGACAAGTGCCCGTGCAGGTCCTGTAAACCAGGGGATATCAGGGACAGAGGTCTCTACTGGACCCTGCCCATCCCTCACTGTGCTAACAGTGTTCTATACGTGGACTACACGGAGATGCCGAAGTTCGGGGGCTATGACTTCGCCCTCGTGGTAACCTGTGGGTTGACCAGGTTTACCAGGGTGTTCCCATGTACCAAGCACATTACCGGAGAGGAGACTATCAAGATACTCCTGGAGGAGTGGTTTTGTGTCTATGGGGCGCCCAAGGAGATCAACTCCGATGAGGACGTACGAGTACGCTCAGATACTGGCTGGTACAAGAGGGTCCTGAGGTCCCTCAATGTCCAGGTGTCTACGGGGATTCCCTACTCTCACACGAGCAACCCCCTATGTGAGCGACAGATTCATGTCCTGAAGGAGAACGTCAGGATATGGTGCAAAACTGAACGCACCAGAGACTGGGTGAGACTACTCCCCGTCATATCCTTGATGATGAACTCCCAAGAGAGTTCAGCTACTGGCTACTCGCCACATGAGCTATTCATGGGGCGCCCGGCGTGGTTCCTACATGCCCCCTATCCAGAGGACACCCATTCTTCTGTGGGTGAATGGGTCCAAGAGCAACAAGCGAAGGTGGACAAGGCCAAGGCTATGCTCCAGAGAGTGAGGGAGCGTCAGTGGAACAAGAAGAACAAGCACCGTGTACCGGCCACCTACCAAGAAGGGGACTGGGTGCTGGTGCACCACAGTCGACTACCCGCCTGGCCACGCTCTACCAGCGATGACCCATACTTCGGGCCGTACAAGATCCTATCTGTGGATGGGCATCGTATCACCGTGCGGTGTTCTCCCCGTCTAGGGGGGACCCTGGTGTGCGCCGCTCAACACCTGAAGCGCTACCATGATCCTGAAGACCTCTGTGGGGAGGAGTGGGAGCTGAACGACGAGGAAATAGCCGCTCTGGACCTACAAGGGGCTGCCAGCCCTATGGAAGTTGAAGGTGAACTCCCCGACATGAACGCCGAGGAGATGGCTAAGGAGGGCTTCTACCTGGTGAAGTCTGTCCTACGCCACCGCTATCGCCAGGGTTGGCGCTTCCTCACCCTCTGGGAAGGGTTTGGAGTCGAAGAGGCCACCTGGGAGCCCTTCTCTGCATTTGTTCTACCTGAGGGACGCCTAAACTCAGTTCTGGTTGACTACTTGTCCCAGAACAACCTTGGTGAGTTGTTGAGGCTCGCTGAGACGCTTGCCTCCAAGAATAAAGCTAGGGACTGAACCTTACCCTTACCTGCCAAAGCGTATGTGTGAGTGTGCTAGTCCTAAGGTCCTGAGAGCAAGGCGCAGAAGTGGTGTCCTAATTATACCCAAGTCTGCGCCCTTGCTGAACCTGGAGGGTTGGCTTATTGATGCCACGGGGTACGCCCCGGGTCTCCCCTCCCCTATGCGCCCAATTTCTGTGCTGGCGCAAAACCTTGGGGGAATACCCAGAGTGTTAATCCAGGTATTGTTTTCCCTACCTACCTGTCTACTACAGGGAGGGGTGGCCAAAAGCTATGAAGGCATACAAAACGCCTGTTTGCTATGTGGCCAAAAACACTAACCTAACCCACTGTCACAGCCCACCAACCCAGCTAAAATTGCAGGAAAAGGGTGGGACAGTGACACGCCCCCTACAGGTCCTACACACCCTACAGTGGCACCATCCTGGTGGGCGAGCGCTGGGCAACTGGCTCTAGCCCCCACGCAGGACTACCACTCCTACACGCACACTCTACTTGGCGTTGCGAAGAGGGAGTTCTCGAGGGTCCTAGCGACCCACCTGTGAAATGACAAGAGAACACAGCGCTGCTAAGCAACTGTGGCCTCACAGGGGACGCCACAACGCGTTTCCCCTGCAAGGGCTTGGAGGGAAGGAGTGCTCTCGTGTGCAAGGCGCAGATGTCGATGAAGTCGGACTCCCTGCTCTGCCACAGGCGGAGCGGAGTTACTTGTTTGTGTGATCTGCGCCCCTGTTTAGCAGGGCATAAAAAAATGCTGCTGCACCACTCACCCTACCTGCCCACCTGTAAAGCAAAGGCAAATGAAAGGGCGTTTGCGGCGGAGGAACCAAGACACACTCCAGGTATTATACCCTTCTCAGTGTGCCCTATAATACGCTGTCCGCAAACACGCTGCATGGAGCAGCTACCCTTATCAAGCAAGCAAGCGTTAAGGGACTCCTCAGGTTCTCTTAAAGAATGTACCGAGGAGCCCCTGGGTAGCCTAAACAAGGTTTACCGTGCGCACTTCGCGTGGCCTACCCTTTAATGCGTGTGTGCATGCACGACTATGCACAATCACGTGGGCAAACCTGCCCATCTCCACAACGATCTTGACTCCACCAGGGGGTGGCCCCGCCTGGGCGTACCTACCTTACCTACCGCTGGGAAGTGAAGCAAGGTGAGAGGACAAAAGGGACGCACGCGAAGAACGTTGCTATGCATTTGTGTGTATGACTAATCACCCTGATCTGACCGCTAATCATCTGCAATCTTTCTAATCAATCCCTCTACCGCGTCCTATCGTGGTTATCGTTGTTAACGCTGCTACACGACTCGTTCACGGAGACACGAGACGAGCAATGTGTATGCGGCATGCACGACGAGCATACCTGTAGTTTATACCTGATTCATTGAAGTCTTTTCAATTGATTTTCGAATTCTTGAATTTTTGAAGCTTCTATTAGTGTGGGTGGAATTTGTATGTTTGTTTATTAATGTGTGTCTCGTCATTTTCAAGACTACGTGATACATACGTTTATAATTCCATTATTTTTCCATTTTCCGGCGCTTCGCTAGGAGCCGCTCCTGCGCGCCGCCATTTTGTACGTATGAATTTCTGGATTTAAAAAATCCAGAGATGACTATAATTTCTATAAAAATGTGCTGAAGATGCACAATTGGATTCTGCTCAGGTGTGTCGTTTCAGAAAAATTCTACGCCGTCATTTGACGGATTTTGGTGTCGTCGCTTCGTTTTTGCGTGGATTCGTCCATAATTCTCCCATTCCTGCCTTTGCAGATACCCACGCGCAGCCTCGCTGAGTACGCCGTGTTCGGGCCGAAACGCAGGTGCCTGGAGAGACTGAGCAGAACCAAGACCCCACCAAGGGGCAAATTAATTTCTTTTCGACTCCCTACGCCCTAAGACAGGTCACAGGTCGCCAGCAGGTTTACGAGAACCCATGCGAGTGTGTATAATGTGTCTTGCGTTTGGGTTGTGTCGACGCTGCGTCTTGGAGGAAGGGATGCATATGCACATGTTTGGCATGCTCCCAATCTAACCCAACCAAGCCACAGGAGCCCCGGCAGCGCCATGAGCGCTGAGTCTTCTGTAGGAAACTGTACAATCAGAGCAGCAAAAGGACGCCAGCCATGGTGAGCGCCCATTTTTCAGTGTGAGGGAGACTGTAGGTATTTTAAAGTAGATGTGGAAACCAAGGAAAGGCCAAGAAAAATTCCCTTTTTCCTAAAATGCGACAGTGGTGGCCACCACAACACAAGGGGGGAGTAAGAAAAAGTGCTTTTCCATTGCTTTGGGACATACTCTAGTTGTATTAGAGATGCACTGAGCATCCATGCATTTTTATCTTAGTATTGGTCCAGCCAAAAGTGGTGAGAACACATTTTGACCTATGGAACCAAACACCCAATCAGGATATGGAGTGGGCCCCTTAATCCCCTTTCAATCAGAAGTAAAACATCTTTTCCTGAGTTGACTGAGCACTGACATACCTAAGGTAGAGCCTATGAATTTATCTATGTTTTTCCATGAATACTTATCTGCCCTAGTGGTATGCACCCTAGGGGGTTAGGCACCTCTTTTTGAGAGGTCCTGGGTTCAATTCCTGGTCAGCCTAACTAAGTAGGAAGATCCCATGTGACATGGCAGTGACCTCATCGCCACATACCATGCCACCTCAGCACATATGGGACCCAAAACAAAGAGTGCACATCTCCTAAGATGGCACTATGGAGAGAGAGTGATCCTGAGGCAGTTTTCCAACTCTTTTCCAAAAACATTTCAGCTATCTCTGTGAATATGCATTCATTTGTATCCTGAGTTGCAGTTTCTGTGAATATCTAATCATCTTTCACTGTTTACACTGCAGCCCTTCATGCTTTGATCCTGAATCACCTTCTCTTTGCATACTGTTGGCTTGGGCTATCCTGGATTGAGTTGGCTTTACTGTATTTCAACAAATAAAAGCTTTTCATCATCCAAAACCAGCAGCAGGACACCCTACAGCAACAACAAGCAGCAGGAGAAGCAAAAACACAGTGCTGAAAACACTATAAACTTTTCTCATCCGGGAGGTTGTGCCTCCACACAGGCACACGATTTTTGTATCCTCTGCCTTTGGGCGGAGCCTCTGGAGGCTCACCGAACACTAGACGTATCTCTTTCTTGAAACTTCTGATACCCATGGCTACCTCACCCACGCCTTCTCGGAGGCCCGTTGGTGGGCAAAGTAGTTTTAGTCAGCTTGATACATAAAAGCATGTCTTGCATTTTTGGCTTCATGTTGCTATCAATTATCGCCCTACTCAGCCTGTGGTGAGTCGGGGGCTGGGGTACCCTGATTTCTAAAGGCAATGATGTCTCATGTGTGCATAAAATGTTTCCAATTGTTTTCCTAAAGGATTGTCTCCAAATTTTTTTCTTGTGTTCAACATTTTCAGATTTTTTGTGTCAGCCTCAAACTTCAATTTCTCTGGGCCTTTAGAGAGTTGGGTGAAGATCAAATATGATGCAAAAATCTGAAGTCATTCGGTACACCATGCAGACATTCACTTTGTGCAATCACAACACAATAGGCATTTATGCAGAATTTTCAACACTCTGGTACTTGTTAAAAGCAAAACGTAATGCTCTTTTATGTATTTGCGGCTTTTCAGAGGCTTTGGCTTTTCCATTCCTCGTCACTTGTTATACACAACATTATGCCATTCTAAAAAGCATCCGGTACTAATGTAGAAAATTGTTGCGTGTACAAAAGTACAAAACAAAATACTGCAAGATTTCGACGTTTCAGCAAAGGTTGAGATTTGACAGGAAAATTGCATCAATCAAGTTCTAAACCCTTGTTGTTCCAACCTTGAATCAATGTATGATAGCACGGTTTGTGATTGTTTGCAGTGGCGTTGATTCAAAATAACTTGGCTTAGCCTACATAGATAGATAGATATCTTGGTAAGAGACAAGTTTTTTGACACCATTGGTGTCTATGTCCGGCTGCATTACAAACTCGGCTGCAATCATTGACAAAGTGTTTCTACCTATCACATTCGCACTGTTGCAGCTGCTTGGGTAGTCTGCTGTGTACTAGAGTGCACATGAAGCCCGTAAGCTAGACATTGTCATGGGAGCCGCGCAGATGTAGTGAAGCGCGATAGTGGCGAAGATACATGTGGACGGTTGACGAAAGATATTAATCACAAGGACACATAAGTGTAACTAACATTCAAGGACTGCCCACACCCAACCCCCCTCACCAATCTTTTTCTTAGTTTTCGTGAAAGTGTAGTGGTAGCAAAGCCTGGCGGAAGAAGACTGCTCTTGTTATTTATACTACTCTACATTATTCCAGCTAGCCAACCAATTTTTGTCCTCTTCTATTGGGAACACCCGAGAAGGCAGGGGTAATGTAGCCCTCCCGCCCACACATGGGCCTCCGAGAAAGCAGAGGTTATGTACTCAGAGTGCATCAACACACACACACACACACACACACACACACACATGTCACAAGGTAAGCATTTTCCAATTTTGCAAATGTGTCACGTTGTGCACAGAAGTGGAAGTGTTTTAGATCTATGGCAAGTATCGCTCCCCCTATCGCCTTAACTCACTCAAAAGCCGCAAATGGTTTTTCACTTTTAAAACAGTTTGAAAACTCCGTCACTTTATTACACGTGACCATGATAAGGATCTTTTTCAGAACTCAAATAAACGATTGTGCAAAACGGGTATGCGGCCAAAGAGTGCAATGACTTTGTGCACTTCTGTACACAAAAAAAGATGCGAAAAATGTACTTAGTGCACCGAGTGTTTGTGTGTCTAGTGAGTGAGACTTGCATGGTTGGAACGCACGGAACTGAGGCTTCAAAGGGATGGCTTTGCATTGACCGAGGCTCCTAGAAAATCGTCTTTTATTTCAAATATAGATCTGTAAGAGAGTGTCAGCAAGAAAAAGGTACACCCAGAAAATAAGTTAAAGGTGACAGTCTTGCGCCGCCGGAGCCGGCAAAAGCTCGGACCTTCCCGCTGAGCTGGCTACGAAGGCAGACAAGAAGGAAAAGTGAAATGTGCTTGCAATGGGGAGAAGATCTGGTGTAAAGAACAGGAATATTGCAGTAGTGGGTCAGGAGAACATCAACAACACATGTAGCAAAAAAAATAATCTGGGCCTTTGTTTGAAAGCGCATGCAACTTTTAGCATCAATTCGCCTCTCCACAATGCCCCCCATGGAGTGGGTACGCACATCGTGCCCTATGCATTCCGTGCTCGTTTGTGCAGGCAAAATGTCTCAGCTCTTCACGGCCCGTCACTATAATGAGGTATGTGTCGGATAAAATTACCCTTAGCATCTACGATTTTACACTTAAGGAGTCCTCGTTCGACAGCGGACTGGCACTGCAGCCAAGGTCCAGCAAATCAACTGGTAGGCTGCTGGCCTTCTTTTTTCATACGACTTGCGTTGTGAAGAAGCCAATTTGAAAGTAGCCAAACGACGTATTTTTGTTTTCTCAGCACCCATTTACCTCTGTTTGTTCAGATTGGAAGTTCCTCAAGTTCTAATACTTGGGTCGCTGGCCTTGCCGCCTTTGCCGTCACTTCAGTTGTCTGCTATGTGGCGTTGAGTGCCCCCGCAGTGCAAGACTCTGCACTTTACAGCCTTCCTACTGTCAATACTGCTGGACTGGCTTCGAGGTCACTGACAACAGGTGCTTACCCGCTGCAAAGTTCCCGCACATCGACTATTATGATGGGCGACAGTACTCCTACCTACCAAGCGCAGGTATGGGCAAACCTTTTTGTGGCTCTCTGAACAGTTGCATACTGCGTGCGACAACACAGTACCTTTCGTTGTACCAGGCTCCCCTGTCTTCTACACCATATTCCACCATGAACGTCGCACCTGTTGCACAAACGCCAAAGCCCCTTCTGGCAGCGGCCTTTGGATCCTTGGCGCTTGCCGTGGGAGGACTGTTTGCACTAATGAAGAGCAAGGCGAACCGAGCCCCAGAGTTCCCACGGCCTTTGGATAACGTCACCATCAACCTGGTATTCATTTCCTCTACGTTGCACTTGTTGTTTGTCGTCGTTGCATGTAGAACGACTTCGTTTAACCTGCTGGCGCAGACCAAGTGGCTTGTTTTCCGTCTCAGGGTGCCGATGAGTTTGATTTCGAGCCCGAGGAAGCCACTACGCGCTGGGCACCCGGAATGGTATGCACCAGCTACAGCCCTGTTTTTGCGCCAAGCCCTTTTCCACTCCTTTTGAACTTGCAAAACTCGCAAAACAACTCTGCCGAACGGATTTGAGAACTGCAATCTTCCTGTGGTTTTGCTGTGCTGGTGCGCCAAAATTAGTGCAAAGTTCACCGTTGCTTTCATGTGTTGATGCTTCTGTTGCCATCTTAGGGTTTTGGTTATGCTCCGCTGCAATCCGGTTCCGTGTTTGGGTTCGATGGCGACGAAGAAGACTACGATCCAAGTATGCCACATATCAAGTGCATAACCCGTCAAGACCCCTACTGAGGCCGCAAAATTCTCTGGGCCAGCCCAAACCAGGGACAGGGCATCCGTTTTGACAGCTACCCACAGGATGGCAGAACTCTTAGAGAGGCGTATCTCGCTGGGGGTGTTGTTGCACGGCGCGCGCACGGAGCGGTACGTTTGGGGGGTTTCCGAGGATTTTACCCTGCGTTGAGCACCTTTCAAAACCACGATGGTGGGAAGTGCGAGAAGCTTCTGGATGGTGCCCAGAGTCTTCTGGATGATGGCTGGTAAGTCGTGGCGTGGCGGGTTCTGGATTGTTGCTGCTTATTGATGGTGGCTCCGGGATGGTTCCTAAACGGTGCCAAAAGCAATGCCACGGAAATAGACATGCAAAAACTTTGCACGGTGCACGCACGTATCGTGCAACTCCCTCACTGACGTCTGAGCCCAAGATATGTCGTGAGGAGTTGTTGTGTTCGACGAGTCGGCGTGCTGCCACCACACAGCTCACGTCGTCCCAATACCACCCCCTAAAGGATTTTTTCCCAGTCTGAGGCCTTTTGCCTAGCTAATCGAAGTACCGTGTTATGGCTCCTGTGGCTGGGGTTGAAGTTGGAAAGGCGAAAAGGAAAATTTTTCCTTTCGAAAGAGAAGGGTGTGTTTTCCTTGGCAACCTAAGGGGGTTTTTGCTGTCGCCCACAAAATTTTGTTTGCACAGGTGAATTGGTGGTGATGTACAACAGAAAGAAGGGGCTTGGCTGCACTAAGGGTGGCACCAACAGAAAGCGTGCTGGTGTCAGTGGATTCCGTGCCAGGAAAGCGACTGTTGGTGGCCGCAAGGTTCTGGCCAGACGCCGCGCAAAGGGAAGGAAGGTCTTGTGCGCTGCCAGTATGCAAGCCAGCAAGCATCGTGCCGGAGGCGGAAAGATGTGATCTTAGACGAAGTGGCAGGTGCACAGGTGTGTGTGTCTGCACGTGCGCGAGCGCTCCATTGTTGTGAGGGTGTTGCATACTGCTGAGAGCGCTCCGTCACGAGGTGTGTCGTATGCCTCGGTTGCTGCCAGTCGCTGTGTGACATCCATTGCGCTTCAGCAAACTGTTGAAACAGTGCGTTCTTGCCAAGAGAGGATATTTTGCAGACCGACTGCGTGTGTCCGCATGCGGCAGGATTTGCATGTTTCGATTTCTTGGGTTGCAAATCACGTGGTATCTTTATGGTTGTGTTGTTTCCAAGTTTCCTGTTTCTGTTTCTTTTTAGATGTCTTCAATTCTGACCATTAACCATCATCCATGGGTGAAGACCATATCACGAATTAATTTGCCAGTTACCACCATCTCTGAGAGTCGCTGGTAGCGAGGGCTTCCAAGAACCAACGTTCAATTTTGCAGCCCCCAATTTTTCGGTGCTTCCAGCATTACCTGAGTACTTCTGCTAGCACCAGTCATATATGATGCATTCTTTCCTTGGCTGTCGCTCCCTGCCAGTGCCCGTGGGGAAAGCCCCTGGGATTCTTATTTAGTACGTGCTTTGCAACTGATTGAGAAAAGCAGTTGGGCAATTGTTGGAGTTGAGCAACGACCCCAATTATCATGTAAGCATCAAACCGCTCTCACAGCTGATGAGGAAGGCACCGGCATATGGCGGACCCCATTGGTTGATTTGTCGATAGTGTAATGGTTCATATCCCATGACTCACGTGACAGTTCAGCTTTTGTGCTCTGTAATGTGGATTTCTTCTCCGAGCATGTTGAGATCATGGATGTGGATGCGTTTGTGCTCTGCTTTTTCAGGCCCCCAATGGGCAAAGCAATACAAAAACTGCTGCTCAACACTGACAGTGACGTAGATTGGATTGGATGGGATTCTGGTCTGCGCATCATGGAATGAATATAAGCAGTTGTGCAGGGGACGGGAAAAAATTGTTCAAAGTGCATTTTGCGATGTGGTGCGACATGCATGCCAGCCAATGGGAAACAACAAGGGCTGGAAGGGCACACTAAGGTTGGCCGGCGTGAACCATCATTAGTTTCCCTCCAACATTGAGCCATTGCGATCAAGTTCCCACTGAGTTCCCACAGTATTTTCTAGATTAATGCAACAAATAATATACAAACAAATTCACGATTTTGTTTGTGACTGTGTAATTTTTCCATTGGT
The DNA here is from genome assembly GCA_964036045.1 of Eutreptiella sp. 'Long Island Sound 2002'. NCBI lineage: Eukaryota > Euglenozoa > Euglenophyceae > Eutreptiales > Eutreptiaceae > Eutreptiella > Eutreptiella sp. 'Long Island Sound 2002'. Next base: position 5,944,178 of record OZ038403.1, read on the forward strand.
TTACAATGCATCACTGCTAGATGGGTATTTGTTTCAAACTGAGCCATTGTTGTACATGAATTGAGAGGTTTCTCTTCCTCTCCTTTTTCAAATTGTGCACTTAGCATAAGGGTATGTGTGAGGCAATCACTAACTTGGAAATCATTGATGTTGTTCCAAAGTATGTTGAAGGAGTGCAGTAATTTTTTTTGGCAAAATCCTCATTTGTTATGCTGTGTTTCAATTGACAAAAAAAAAGATGCACTCAATAATCCCATGCTCGATAGGCACGTTGAAGTTGATTTTCTTTGTTTGGCAGTTGTAGTGCAAGCCTGCAAGCACGCAGAACACAAAGCGAAATGCTAGGTGGAACATTGGATGTGAGACAACTGTGGGCGGAGCAATCTAATGATCGTCGGATATGTTTGAAGTTAATTTGAGTGTACTGCATAAGCAAACCCGTAGTGAATTTAAATTTGCTTCTTCGGAGACTTTGAACCTTTTTGAAAAACATCTTTGCAACATGCCAACAAAAGTGAACAAATCACCCATGCAAACTTCTGCAAAATAATTTTGAGTAACTTAATCACCCAATCAACCATGAAAACACTTTTGAATTTTGCCACATCTACCACATCCGCCCGCATCTTTAGAAGTCAAATTGTCCATAGGAGCTCACTAGATTTCTAAATCAGTTTTCAGGTCAAATCATGGACCGATAAGTATGTCAATTAACGTATTTTATTCTTTTCTTCATAAATATACCAACATATCCGATTCATTTGCACGGAAAATTTCTTGATGTGACTTTTTTTGTGGGGGCGTTGAGAAAATCACGGGAAAGATTGAGAACAATGAAACTTTTGTTTCTTTTGAGGATGGTTGCTATCGTGTAGGAGAGTGGGACGCGTGTGCCCTGCTGAATATGTGAAAGATTAAACTTGATTTTTTCGTTTTCTTTGGCACGGATGCGGAATTTAAAAGCGCTTTTTAGCGATTTGCAAACAAATCGATTATAAGCCCAATTTGGAGTGCGGGCCGCTAGTGCCAATGGCTTAACCGCCACCAGAACCAGCATATGTTTTTCATTCACGATAAAACACATGTCTTGAAGTGAAACCTCGTCGCACGTGCACTCTGTTGGTCGAATTGTACTACGACTTGACAACTTTTGAGCTTGTATTGGTGTTTTAGATGCGTAAATGTTTATGAAAATCATGTTCTAAGTGTTTGCTCTGTTCGTTCTCTGCAAGATGGAGGAGGGTGCTGAACAGTGCGGCCCACTGCGACGGCATAGATATTGAACGACATGCGCACTGGATTTGTGACCATTTCATTGGACACCTAACCTTTAGAAATGTATGCATTATTATTCACCAATGCCATGCTGAGATCTCGAGGCATAATTTACCTTTTCCGTCAATGACCAGGAGATATAGCCGCGAGCATATAGCCGTACCGGTGAGTAAGAATTGTGGCCATTGCCATGGGTGAAAGCTATATATGTAACCATGGCTGTTGTAAGTTGGACCGGTAAGCATAGGTTGAGCTTAGATCGTAGCTAGAACGTGGCTAGAGAACCGGTTTTACCAATTAATTGGAAAAACCGGGTATCGGCAATAATCGGGGGTTATTTTCAAAACAATCGGCAAAACCGGTTATTTTGAAAACAAATTTAAACCAATTAATCGAAATGGTTGCAAATTTTTAGAGTTCTCTTGTGCCATACATTTTGTCCTAGATTTTACATTTTGTCCTTTTGCATGAGAAAGAATTTGGTAGCAATAAAAGATGGAGAAAGATGTCCTTGCTTTATGCCCTAGATATTTTGATGATGTCTTGCAGGTTTTGTAGTTGAAAACCCAAACCAAAGCAGCAAGTAGAGCAATAAGAGGATGTGGATCGAATCAATGATTGGTTTTGGAATCCAGTGTAACACAGAAGGGCTGCAGATAGACAAAGCAGGTTTATGCACATAGATTCAATCACAAATGGATAATACAAAAGATTTTATATGAAAATTGGTCAGACTCTAGCCTCAGAGGTTGCATTAGGCACTTCATGTGCACTCTTTTGGGTGAAATGGTGCTGGTTAGGACTGAGAGGCATAGATGTCAGGACCACACAGAAAATGACTTGGCCAAGCAACTGAATTCAGAAACAGTTACAAAGTAGGACCACAATAAGTGGTAGAAACAATTGAGTATAGGGGTCTTGGGGTGGGAGACCACTAGGCTTAACCTCCAAGGCCAACAAGCATGAAATGCCTGATTTATTTTGGTATGTCCTCCATGAAGGAAGGTACCTCCGCTCAGTTGAGTGGTAGGGGTGAACTTCATGGGGGGGCTAGGGTCACAACCCTAGTTACTTTGAGAAAGTGTACTTTAGGCAACAAAAGAGAGATAAAAACACTTAAGTTTGTCTTAGCATCAACAAAGGGTTTTAAGGGGGGCTTAGCCTGGATCAAGCCCTCCAAGAAAGACATGGCAGTGACTTTTTCTTACTCCCCCCTGGAGTACTAGTTCATGAAGCTAGTAGGACCAAGGAAAAAGGCTCAAATATTCCCAAAATTACCTCCAAAAAAATGCATTAAACTTACCAAAAACATCCTCATCACTTCATAGAAGCCTATCACACTGTAGGTACCCTTGAAAAACAGTGTAATGTACCGTGAATGATGTCCCTTCGATGGGGCATTCCTCAAAAGTCGCCGGTGTGCGACGAAAACTTTTGGAAAAGTTTGGGGGTAGTGGGAATTGAACCCAGGACTCCCTCCCTAGAGCACATGTGCTTGCCCACTAGGGTATAGACGAACGCTCTAATGCGGACGGCTATCGCTGTATAAACAGCGTTTTAGTATACGTCCTGACCAAGGGCCAGGGCGGAGCAATGCTCCCAATGGAGGACACAAACCCCCAGGAGCTGGAAAAAATAGAAAATGTAACCAGCAGGGAGTGATTTCTGCGGTTTAGCGGAAGGGGTTGCGATTTAGCAAGTAAAATCGTTAAAAATCGACGAAACCACGCGGGAAATCGTCATTTTTACACATAACTTAAAGTCGCAGACAAGCGCAAAGGAAGCGGACTCCAAGAAAAGGGTTGCGCAAGCGTAAACGGCTTTTGGAAAAGAAGGTATGAGCCGTAGTTTTTAAAGTTTTAAAGAAAATTTTTGCACAGTTGCATCAAAATTTTTATAAACTTCAGAGTCAAGTATTCAGATTCAGCCCACACCACAGAGCAGGTCGACAACCCATCTCTCAGGTATGTCAGTGTCACCTCACACTCACGCATTGCGTTCGTGTTGGTTGTTTCGTCAAAAACTTAGGGTTGTCAACGCTGTGCTCGTTGGGGGGTCGGGTGTTCCTCTCTCGTGCTCTGCACAGGTAAAAGCAGGAATGAAAGGTATGTGATGCGAATGGAGTGCGCAGCGCGCACGTAGGGTTAGAATATGCGCTGTGCTCGCGATGCATGTGCCTAATTGAGGCATCCACATGCTGTGACGCTTTACCTGTATCCGAAATTCACCTTTGTTTTCTTCTTCACAGGTAAGTACAGAAAGCGTTTGTTCGTGTGCGGCCGTGGCGTTAAAGTTCAGTTGCTTAAAACGCTTAGGTTTGTTTTGTGTTCGTTTCAATTCGGCATTCACACGATGCATGGTGAGTAAGGTAGGTTAGCCCAGGGGGAGCTCACCTCCTGGTTGAGTCAGTGGTTCAGCCTCCCTTCCCTGCGTGCACATGATGCATTAAAGGGTAGGCCACGCGAATTGCGCACGGTAAACCTTGTTTAGGTTACCTAGAGGCTCCTCGGTACGTTCTTTAAGAGAACCCGAGGAGTTTCTTAAAGGTTGCTTGCTTGACAGGGGTAGCTGAATCTTCAGCGTGTTTGCGGACAGTGTATTATAGGTCACACTGAGAACTGTATAATACGGGGAGTGTGGCTTGGTTCCTCCGCCGCAAACGCCCCTTCATTTGCCTCTGTTGTACAGGTGGGAGAGGTTAAGGGTGATTGGTGCACGCAGCAGCTGCCTTCGGCGGCTATCCATTTTTCTGCCCCAGCAAACAGGGGCGCTGATCACACATCAAATCACTGTGCCTCAGCCAGTACTGGCGAGGGCAGTTCGAACTCAACGACATCTGCGCTGTGCACGCAACGAGAGCACCCCTTCCCTCCAAGCCCTAGCAGGGGAAACACGTTGTGGCGTCCCCTGTTAGGCCACAGCTGCTTAGGAGCGCTGTGTTCTCTTGTCTTCTTCACAGGAGGGCCATTAGGGCCTGAGTGAACTTCGACAGCAGCACCCAGTAGCGTGTGTAGGGGTTAGGGTCAGCAGGCCTGGCAGGAGGTGAGTGCAAGTGATGAGTGCTCACCCTGCCTTCGAAGGCCGGTGCTGGCGTTAGTGAGTGTAGAGTAGTGGTGTCTCCTGTCCCGCGTGCTTTTCCTCGTGGGCAGGGGAGTGCGTTAGCTTTTGGCCTGTAGCAAAAATGGGCGTTTTGTATGCCCTTAGCACACTTGGCCACCCCTCCCCTCTTAGTAGGTAGGGCTTTTGCCGTCTTACCCCAAGGATAGGCGCCAGCACAGAAATTGGGCGCCATAGGAGTGGTAATAGTACCTCATTAGGACCTTCGGTCCGACGTCAGCGAAGCCCGGTCTCCGGGAGCCACGCTGGGGAGAGAAGTGAGACACATACAAACATACGTAGCACACTTAGGGGTATGGTAAACCCTGTAAGGAAGGGTAGAACCCCATGGGTCTGGACCAGTCAGAGGTCCTAACTGTGGGCTCGCTTGTCCCCAAGGAGGGAAGACACACCTTGCCTCACAACACCTTGCTTGTCATTCCCCCCTGGTGTAGGAAGCCACCGTTCTTCGTTGGCTCACCAAGGTCATTACATTAGGGCAGTACCCATGCAACACATGGTCAACAAGGCACACACTCGCTGGGTGGCTGCAATCATGATAAGCGGCCACCTGGCTCACGCTGGAAACCATAGGCATGGGTCTGCAGGGCACAGACAGGGTCAGTGCAGTGCTCAGTATGCAGTAGTCTGTGAAAAACCAATGGCCTTCGGCCAGGGAGTGGTTGTCACGGGGGGCTAACGGTCCTGTCCTGCGATGCAATGCGGGGCAACTGTGACAACTGCTCTTACAGCCATACACAGGCACTTCTGCAGAAGAGTGCTCACTGCACCTGTCAGTAGACTGACACAGGGTAATTAGTTTCGCTTCTTACGCTGGGACATAGTCTCAGCACGGGTTAGGAGCTGCACCTCGTTGTTCTCAACGAGGTAAGTGCGGAAGATGGGGTTGATACTCCCATCTGGTTGTATGAAGGCTGACATGGGTTCCCACGTCGCCTCAGACAACCCACAGCCATCCCACAGGGTAAGGAATTTCCAGCCCTGTTTATACTCGTGGCGAGCAATACCTGCAACCACATAGTAACCATCGACTGCCATCTCATCGGCAGTCATCTCTTCGAGTTCGTCTGCCTCCTCTGGACTGGCAGCATTCTCTAGGTCTATACGTTCAATCTCACTGTCGCTGAGGCGCCACTCATCCCAAGACAAGTCGTCAGGGGAGTGATAGTGCCTTAACTGCTTAGGTGCACACAACAGTTCACCACCTAGACGTGGACTGCACCTGACATGGATCCTGGATCCATCTATCCTGATGATACGATAGGGTCCAAAGTAAGGGTCCTGCAGGCGGTTACGTGGCCAGGAGGGTGTAATAGAACTGCACATCTCTGGATCGGTGACAGTCAACAGTCAGGACTCAGAAATTCAGTAATCCAGTTGCAGGAATTGGACAGTCGCTGGCCGAGACCGGACAGGTCGCGGATTGCAATCTCCAGTGACGAAGACAGAATTTTGGATGATTGAGTCTCGACAGATATGTTGTTTGTTCCAATCTGGTGTTGTTTCGCATTCCCTGGTCAGTTCGATTTACTATCCATTGACTGAGTCACGCCGCCAAGAATGAATTGAATATGGGTCGAGCATAATTAATTGTCGCTTTGAATTGAAGGATGTACCAGTCTAATTCGGAAGCCACGCGTATTGTTGTAATGTCGAAGACATGCATGCTTCCCTGAGAGACCAAGAGTGTTCGAGCAAATGAATGTATATTCAAATTATGAGGTGTTACACAAAGCCGTCCATAAATTAGAATCCGTGAATGTTCGTAAGGTTTCCATGGTTAATGAATGCATATTCGATCACGAGGTGTTACTCAAGGTCATCCCTAAATTAGGAATTGTGAGGTTCCCTTTACCATGTTCGTCACGCGAAGCCTTCATGGTGCCAATGGATTGTTGTCACAATCATGTATGTGTATGTTGGTCCATGTGACAATTTCGAAGGGTTTGCACACTCTTGTGGTGAGTTGTGAATGGTTGTTGGAATGCCATGAATTCAATTATCCTTGAATCTTTTCAATTGATGGGAGTCTTTCAACCTACCATGGTATTGTTCTCATTTGGGCATGAATTTTCATCTTGTTGCAAGGAGCCAATATTTCTCTTGAAGTTGGTTGATTGTTCAATGCTTCGTCTTTGAACCGTGAAAATTAATGAAGGTTAGTCTTGGATACTCTTTCGTTGAACTCTTGTGGATTTACACGACATTGGTCCATGTTGTTGTTTGAATTTACATTTCATGGATAAATAGACATAGTATGCAATTGATTTGCCATGTTAGATTAATGACCAACTTGAGGTGGCTCAAGTAGGTGTGCATGCTTCATCATGCGAGTCGATATTCGACCATGTGTCATGCCATGATATGCATTATGTATTTTGACCTCCGTGGTGTAATTACATTCATGACCTCACGAGTGAATGCAATGTTTGTCTTGAGGTTAAGTTATAGGTTTGATGTTTGATCGAATTTCGTTCCATCTCTCTTTCCATGTGTTCGACATGTTTCATGCATGGAGTGCCTCGATGACACTCTTTGATTTGGTCTAATTCTTTCGTATCTCAGGACTCTTTGCAATGAATTTCAATTAATACTCAATTCAATTCAAGTGGTGGATTATCAATTTGTTACAAGGAGAGTCATATCAATCGTGAAGGTAAGCGCCGAGCCCATTCCGCGCACCAAGCACAACCGGGACCACGAGGAAAAGTCAGACACAAAATTGTGTTGTATTGTGTGCTGTTTGCCTCGTCTTGGTGAGGGTTTGTGCAAATTTTATTAGCTTTGCTCGGGGATTTTTCTTTTTGAAATTTTAGAGAAATCTCAAGCCCCTAGCTTTTTTCTATTTTTGATTTTTGGTTAACGTAGAGCAAGGCACTACAATGGAAGTTTCAGGGGCTACTCCATGGTAGCTACTCCATGGTAGCAGTACAAATCGATCCCCTTTGGGACACATGAGCGCTCAGGAAATCCATAGAGCCGAAATGGAAGAGTGGGACCAAGAAGTTGAGCAATTGCTCACCCCAATCCACACGGAGACCAAAAGGTCATTATTGAAAACCCAAACCGGGCAAATGGGAGCCAAATTGACTCACATTTCAGAAACTCCGTTTGGAGATGGAATAGACGAGGCGGCACACGGGACAAACATCCCTGTAAATCGGCGGGTCAGCTATGGTGAAACAGCCAAAAGGGCCTCATTTGGCTTGGGAAACAAGAAGATCACCTATGTGCCCACCAAGTCCCGTTCCTCGTCAACCGATATGCCACCACCGCCATCACGAAAGCCTACTACATTCATCCAGCGCAAGCGGCATCGTCCTGATGAAGGTTCCCAAGTTGATATCTTGGCCCTACCGGACACCACCATCGACACCATCGTCAAGAGAGCCATCCATAAGATGACGGCCAAGCAGACCAGACCAGAGGTGTCGAAACGAAGGTCAGACGTCGACGTCAGTGACATCGTGAGGCAATTGGACCAGTTGTCCAGGATAGTGACAACTTTGGAGACCAAGGAGGCGTCACGTGTGGTGGAGATGCCAGCCGGGGTGGAGAAGGCGATCCAGGTGGTGCAGACCCGGGTCCAGGAAGTAGACAGACAAGCTACATCCAAATGGAATGCACTCCTTGCGGACCATCGTGGATTGGATGAGCGGATGAACGAGTTGGAGGTACAAGTCAATACCTTGGCGGCACGAATGGAGCAGCAGGAGGCCGCCCGTCGCCAAGACTGTGCCGAGCTCCAGCGAAGAGAGGCTCATCACGAAAGTAAGCTGGAGCACAGGATATCTACGTTAGAAAAAGACGCTCACGAAGGTATCCCAAGGACGCAAAACCAGATTCTTGAGTCACGGGTTGAACGAGCGGAGAAGTGGATTGACAAGTTGGAGAAGACGTTGGACGTCCACAAAGGTGCAGCAACGCACGAGGTGGATAGCCTGGGCGCACGAATTCACGAGTTAGAGCGCCAGAGTGTCAGGGCACCACATCCAGAACACAACACCCCTTCAGGGGACGCCACAATGGCAAGGCGAATCGAGGAATTCAGCAACACGGCGGTGAAGGCAGCCCAGAGTGCCAACACGGCGGTGGCCAGGGTGGTAGCCACTGAAGGGGCCATAAAGCAGCATGCAGAGGATGCTGCCCAGGGCGCACGGGAGGCGAAAAGCCAGAAAGACAAGGCGGCAGAAGCGGTGCGAACCATCGCCTTCGAATCACAACGAGTGGAGACAATGGCCGCCAGAATGGAGAGGGACATGATCAGTGTGAAGGATGTGGCGACCTCTGTCCAAGAGGTGAAGCAGGCAATTGACACTGTGGCCAACAAGGTCTGTGAAACCGAGGGCCGACTGAGCACGGCTGGACAGAAGGTCAAGGCTGCCATGGAGAACGAAACCCGAATCAACCAGGAGATCCACATACAAATTCAGGGTGTCCACACTGCTGCAGTCGCTAAGGCGGAGGCCGCAATGAAACAGGTGGGCGACACTAGCAGGCAAATTGAGGAAAGGGTGCAGTACATGCAGAAATCACACACCCAGCTCGTTGCCCAGACACAGGGTTTAATGACCAAGGCCACAGAGATGGAATCATGGTTGCTGGCTTATGCAGAGTCAGCCAAGGTCAGTGGAGCAGACAATCGCTCCCCACGCACCCCACAGGGCCCAAAGAGTCCGAGCCCGGGCACTGTAGACACTACAGCCCTGAGGGTGCAGCTGGATCTGGTGTATGCCACGAAGATGGAACTGGCGAGTGCGACAGCTGCACAAAACAAGTCTTTGGAGGACGCCTCGTCCGCACTGAGTACGAATTTAGCCCGCGTGGAAAATATGCAAAACAAAATGCAGTGCGAGAAGGCCACCAAATCTGAAGTGGCACAGGCTAATGAGAATCATGCCAGGGCGATACAGGGCGTCTCCGAAAGTGTGCAGGAGAGTATTGATCGCCTTGACCAAGCGAACATTAAGATCCACAATGAGAAAGTCACGAGGGAGGAGTTCAAGACGCAAATAGGTACCCTCACACAGCAACTCCAAGATTCCGACAAGGATCACAGGGCTGATCGGGAGCGCCTTGGTGAGGCTATTCAGGACCTCAACTTCACAAATTCTGAAGATCTCAGAGCGTTGGAAGATAAAATCAGAAGGGTCAAAGCCACACAAAATGAGAAGGTCGACAAAGCGCACGTGGAGTCCCGTCTGAGTCACATTGAAGAATTACAGAAGGAGAAGGCGGACAAAACGCAGGTGGAACAGGCAATGCAGGATGTGCGAGCCCAGATTGCCGCTTTCACTGTGTCCAGGGTCTCACATGGGGCTGCAGCACCCACTGCTGCAGCACCACCAGCTCATACAGCAGCGCACGACATCCCCGGAACATCGTCTGTGGTCTTAGACCATCCAGAGCCGCCACTGAGCTCGGTGCCACCCATGCACCACGCGGCCCCGTTGCCCACGAGAAGTGAGGCATCTGAGATGGTGCGCCCGTATGCACACCCATACGAGGTGGCGAGTGCCATGGGCAATAGCTCGGACGAACCTCCACCAGATTGGTGTCCTAAAGAAAATCCACTGACGTGGTTGCAAGTGGCGCCATATGTGAAGGATGGGCATTTTGTGCCTAATATGGTACGCAGGAGCGCCGATAACATGAAGATGAAGTACAGAGTACGCCCTACAGGTGTACCAGATGACATGCGAGCGTTCAAGGAGGTCCGGGCAGTGCCATTGATGGATGAGTTGCAGAAATACTTGAAGGATTCTGGTGAGGCCCCGCGGACGGAACAGGGTATGTTTGGAACGCAAACAAATTCGTGGCTTGATCCCCAAGTAAATGAAGTACTGAAAAAGATGGCCAAAGTGCCCACTTGGGATTGCGAGCGAGCGACGCAAGAGGCGTGGATCAAACGATTCAATGAGTGGAGGGCCGACTACGCCGAGCGATTTGATGAAAAACATCAGTCTGACATCCTTCTGGCGGCGCTGACAAATGAAGACGTCCGTGACCGCCATGCCAAAAATAGAAGGAGAGAAGGTCTATCCCTGGAGGAGCTGTGGCAAGACATCACTGGACGTCGCATGGTAAACATCCACAAATTAGATCCCATCAACCCCAGCGATGCAGAGAAGAACAATGTACAGATTGCTACTGATCATCCAGGATCAGTCAGGATTCAGGATAGAGGTACTGCAGAGGCTATGCCAGCGCCTGCAGTGCCTGGATTCAGTCAGACTACTTGCAGCATACATATTTCAGTCAGAATACTCAGCATACCTTACTTCAGTTTCACTCAGGGACACCAAAGGTTCCTGTACTCATACCACAAGCAGTGCTGTTTACAGCCACAGCCTCCACAAGAGCTTACATTAGGGGGAAGCTTTGAGGTGCGCCCTTAGCCATGGCGGCTCTGTGGACTATCTCAGGAAGTTGCTGCGACTTTTTATGCACCTCAGACTGGTCCAGTGTCAACCCCCTGCAGCTGCCAGGTTTCTGGCCGATACCTGGGTTCACATGGCCATTTCCCCTCGTGACCCTATCCCTGGTTACCCAGCCATGGGATTGTACAAGAACTGACCCGACTTGGTCATCAGTGGATCTTCTGGACCGGTCTGACTCAAAGACATTACACTGCTGCAGTGCAGACCAGACTCTTGAGGGCCTCTGGGTGTTGGTGCTGCACCAGAAGGCCAGAAACGTCCTATTAACAGCCCATGTGTTGGGGGTGTCCACAGCCACAGTGGCTGCAACCTACGCACTGTACTGGGGTCTGGACTCCACTCCGACACTAAATGTGCTGCCTAAGTACACGTATATGGTGAGTGCTCCGCATATGGGGGCCTGCACTTGACTGCACTACCCAGCGGGTCCCACTGTTTGCAGTCCAACAACCTGTATCTTCTTTGATTGGCCCTTTTAGTTGTGTTTGGGTGTTGGCGACCCCGAACAAGGGGACTGCTGCAGATTGGGAGCCAATTTCAGGCACACATAGGCTGGACACTACCCTGTGATGCTGCCAGTCTGGGGCCTATCCGCCCAAGTTGGTGGCCTGGGCGTGTCAGCTCCATACGGACAGCAAATATGACTGTATATGTATCAGTGGGAGATGGGTTGGGTGCCCATCTCCTGTGGTAGAGGAAGAGAGATTAGTGTAGGCGTATGGACCCAGGATATGGAGGTCGTACCGCCTCAAGTCCGACCCTGATGGTCTGATGGACTACTGTGGCTTAACGGCTCCGCTTGGATCCTGAAATACATCCTGCTGAATGTATTTACTCTGGGTATACCAACCTCTGCCTGCAGGACAGGGGGGTACAAAAGATTGTGACATACATATGCACATATAAGGGAAAAGAGAAGACCTACACGTTCCCCAGAGCCCCAGAGACTTGCAACTGGGCGGTCTGGTTCCCAGATCCCCAGAGACGTGCAACTGGGCGGTCTGGTTTGGTACTGTGGGTAGGCAGCGCCCACAGTGAGATGGCAGGACACCTCAGAACACAGTCAACACACCACTACCACACCCGAAAGCAGTACACACTTGGCTCAGGCAGGCAGGTAGGCATCAGCCGTCCACATACGGCCTACACTTGGGGGCGCTGTAAGAAGACTACCCCAGACCGGGGACTCCCCTAAGGTTGACTTGGGGTTCCCACTGAGTGCAGGTCCTCCAGACCCTCGCAGGGTAACCACAAGGCTGTGGTGGCACTCTTTGACGATGCGTGAGTGCATCCATAAGGTAGATTGTCCGTCTACCCGGGAAGAATAGACCTTGCTGGATCTGGTGGGCCCCCACTGGAGGACGTTGTTCACCCCCTGCTGCCAAGCACACTCCTCACACGCACTCCACTCACCAACTCACACAGTCCGCGGTGATCCAGCGGACTGATGGGACGTTTCGCCGTGGTCTCCTAAGAGGCCCCGGTTGGGGCTAAGCTGGACGGCAGGACATCGTCCTGAGGGTCCCTAAGGTCCATGACACTGACGATCATGGCACCACGCTCATGCCCTCATCACCCGAGCAAGACTCGAAATCCTGCTCAGGGACAGCCAATCCTGGCACAAGCCGCGATCATCTTGGTCAAGTCCCCAGAGACTTGCAACTGGGCGGCAGGACCTTGATCGGACGGCTCTGGCTGGATAGGAAAGGGGAAAGGAAAAAAGAAGGAGTGGATGTCGTCGACCATCACCTCCTTGGTCCGGTCACAGTCCGTCACAGCTGCCAGGACCCGTACGCTGCAGCGACAGGGCTCACCGGTCGTTGGCACTTCAGGCTTTTCTGGCTGTGCAGACTGGGGTGCCTTCACCTGATAGCACAATCCAGCCAAGAGTGACGTCATAATGCATAGGGCGTCCACGAGCTGTGGGTCGCCCTTTGCTGGCATCGAAGCAGGGGGAGTATCTTATTCAATCCACCCTCTGGAACTCTGTCAAATCCCAGCCTGGGTGGCTATACTCCCGGACGGGGCGAGCAGGACTGATATGCTGTTAGCATAGCCCCATTCATCGGATGGGGACTCTGGGTTACTGCTCTCAGGGGTAGTCCCAGTCAGTCTTTGGACCTCATTCAGTCCTTCGCTCAAGCCCTGTTCAGGTGTGAATCCTGCTGGAGTCAATGGCAGCAAACTGCTCAGCATTTCTGGACAAATGGGCGTGGCATCAGGACCACTTTCACAGTGGGTCCCTGCCGGTGGTTGCGAAACCTGTAGAGGTCTCTCCATTCTGTCCTTGCCTGCTGATTGTGTGTTCACAGGTGTGTATGTGGGATTGACGTCCAACCGTCGGGGTAGCCACCAGCTTTCGCTGGGCATCCCTGACTCAGACCCAAGAAAGAGGAAAAAGAATAGGTCTTGAGTGGGTTGGCATGTCATGATATCCTGAAAGTCGGGGGTCTCGCCAGAGCACCCCTTACCTTCTCATCCATGCCATCTCATGCCCAATCAGTAGGTCCATGGCACTCAGTCCATGGCACCCTGGGCATATTGTACCCAATCAGCAGGGCTAAAGCATAGGGTCCATGATCCCAGACCCCAGATCCAGCCATACCTCAGGGTAACGTCCCTCCGGTGTCCCAACACCGCCTCCCTTATGGAGGGCTGGCAGCCCGAAGGGTCCAACCCCCTGGCGCCGCCTTCTTGCGGGGTATATCCCGCCGTACCCACCTGTATTCCTCCGGCGCGACTCGTAGGTCGCTGCCTGGGTACTGTCCTTGCGGGGGGGTCCAAAACTGGCATAAAAAACACCTGAAAAACTGGTCCCCTCGCTGGGCGCGCCATGCTCTGCCTTCCTCAGGGTCAGTCACCCACTGTCCTTCAGGATATTGGTGGGGCTGCCCTGGTCACGGCCTTCCCCCACCATTTGTGGTCACTCCCCTCCCCAACGGTTTCTAGCACTTCGCGCTACTCCCACCCCGCCTTGGCACTGTGCCCTGCAGTGGTGCTCCTGGTTTACCTGGTCCCTTCGTGTCCGGTTGCCCCACTTGCGCAGATATGCGCTCCGGTCGCCCTTAGCCCACTACTCCCATCATCGGCCACATCCTGTGCAGCCTCCGGGCTGGGAAGTGCCATGTGGATACCCACACAGCACCCGGCTCAGTGTGACAGTAATGTCCCACTGGTCATAGGACGTGGGGCTCCCTTCCACTCTGTGACCTGGCACTCCCATGGCACCATAGCTGGCACATGCGCTGGGGGGGGGGGGTCCCCACAGGGGTAGGGCGTCCTGGTCTACCCCTCACTACTGCAGGTCCATGGCACTCAGTCCATGGCACCAATGAGGCATTGAAAAATGAGGTACCGGTCCCATACCAACCTGGGTGTTCGCCTGGGGCACTTAACCTTCAAGGGGGGGCAGGTTCTGATGCTGAAACTGGTTGACCTATCTTGACGACGAACAGCCCCTAAAGGGCATTTCTATCCACCCACGGACTGAGAAAGGAAGTGAAAGAAACTGGACACAGGCCGATTGCAACGGCTCAGGCCCCACATCAGCACAACTGCAGATTTTCTGGGGCTCTGGCCATCATAGGCTGACATACCCCTATAGACACTCAGAATCGGCCATTGCACTGATTCCTATGTACAACAGTGGCATAGACCGGTTGCGACGGCTCGAGCCCAACATGGATCAATCCTGCTGACAAACACAAAAAGTAACACCCTGCAGGTCTGCTGGTTTCTGCTGCAGTCTGGTGGATCCCCGTTACCCACAGGGACCCCTATAAACATCCCGACTGGGCTGAAATCCAGAAACCAGACTTGCATATAACTTAATGCTCGTCTTGGCAGGGTAGTGCCACTCCCCGTAGGTCATCCGGTTGCACCTGAGTGCAACCGCAGGCACGTCCCCCGCATGGCGGATCCCAAGGGCTTCAGATCAGGTCGTAGCACTCGGGAGCGATGAATCCCCATAATTGTTGGAGGCGATGGAGCGAGCGTGGTGGCGCGGGCTGTGGAGCCTCCACAGGGCTGGGGCTGAACGCCAGCATGTCCTGCACGGTCTTGGGGGTCTCCTCAGCGCAGGGGCAGGTTGCCACAGTGCCCTGCTCGTTCGTGGTCGCCTTCTCAGCCTGCTCAGCCCCTGAGGGGGCGCATTGGGCATCCTTCTCGGCCTCCTTGACCCCTGAGCGGGCATCCCTGAAGTCCAAGGGGTCCTCCACGGGGCTCTGCGGTTCGGCCGCGGTGGTCAACTCCATGGGCTCCTCTGGGGGGGCTGAATGGGGTTGATTTGGCCCCATCTCAGCCTCGGCGGCGCACGGGGGGTCATTCAGGACCTCGGGGGCGTCGCTCAGGACTGTGGAGTCATCGGGGGCCGGCGACGGGGCCCCTGGGGCTGGTTCGGACCCTTCACGTTGTCGTCGACTCTTCACTTGTCGACCTGCTCGACATCCTCTCCGGCGGCGGCGGCGTGGGGTGCTCGTCACCGTTGTGGGTGCACGCGGTTCCCATGATCTCTTTGATGAACTCGAAGGCGCCGGCCATTGTTGAGTTGGCGGCGGCCATTGGGGCTGCCCTTCAACTGATGGGCGCCTCCAGGGCTGCGAGGGGGCGGCCACTGAGATAGGGGCCTCCCCTTGGGGGGATTGAGGCGCCTGGCTCAGGGGGTGGTCCTGAGCTGGGGCTGCCAGGCTCGGTGGACTCGAGGAGGTCGGTGGGGGGGCGCTGACGGCCTCCTCCATCACTGAAATCCTCTTCTCCATCGACTCCAAGCGCTCCTCGATGGCCAGGGCTGGCCTGCATACCCGCAGGGCAGGACCCAAGTCAATGACGAAGTCCTCCAAGATAGGGAGGCGCGCCATGTCGCATTGGATGGTGAGGCGCTCTCTCCCGGTCTCTTCCAACTCCATGAGGGCCTTGGTGAGGGCATCCATGGTCTCTTTGAAGTCCATCTCCGAGGGATTGACACTTTCCGAGGATAAGGGGCTTGATTTGCGCCTTACCGATGGCGCTCGGGATGTGGGGCTGGTCGATGCTTCGATTTGCTGGTCCGGGGCTACCGTCCCCGGGTCGACCCTTTCCAAGCCCATGCGGCCTCCTCCCTTGCACGTAGCACAAGACGAAGACCACTCACATCCACTCATACACAGTGAGCATCCATCGGGATTGCGAAATCGAAGCAATCCCTTTGAGGTCTAAACAACAAAGGAAAGAAAGCATGTACAAATAGTCATAGGAACATGTAAAACCTCCAAACCATGTCCCGGTTAGGGTAAGGTACAATAATCAACATAAGTCACAAAGGAACGGGCATCAAGGCAGGAGAGGGGGGGACAAAGGGAGCCCACTCTCCCACTCAGCACATCCTGGGTAGCCTGATTCAGGATCCCCAAGGAGGAAGAACAAAACATGCAAAAACAACAAGACATGGGTAAGGCTCATTGGCTGTCAAAGCCTACCCTAGTGGGGGGGTTGTCACTCTCCACTCCCGGCACTACAGGACCCCAGAAGCGGGGGTCTAGTGCCTACACACTCCCTCTCCATCCTCCCCGAATATCCCAACCCAAGTCCCCTTGGGGCAGGCGATAGCCCCACCACACCACCGTAGGGGGGGTGGTGGTCCTGGGTGCCTATGAGACTTAGGCCCCAGAAATTCTGTGGAAAAGGGGGTAAAGTGGTATATCACCCATACCACCTCGGGATCCCACATCCCAAAAGGAAACAAGGGTAGTTGGGGGTAGCCAAGACCTTCACCCTGACACACGTAGGGGGGCAGGACCCAACTCCACACGGGCTCTGAGACCTACCATGGGAAGCAGGGCACAAAAACAGGCAAAACCAAAAATCAGAGGTTACCCACTTCAACACACTCTCCCGCCAAGGTAAAGGGGATTCGAAGGATTCCATGTGGGCACATCCAAAAGGCATCAGTCAAACATTATGCCCACCAGATATCCGAGTCTGTCTCCCTGATACCGTGTCACTGTCACAAGTCTAGTAGGCTGCGCACTTTGGTGAAATTACCATAAGTGAAAAAGCAAGGGAGAAAAGAATGCAAATAACTCCCGCATAGGGTCAGCCTAAGGTCCAGGGAAGTGCATGCACAAAGGATCCGGGGAGGAGTTGATTGTCCTAAAAGGGTTGGCCCTACCTCTCCCTCAGTTTGGAGCAAGGCAACAAACTCCAATACCCACTTTTTGAGGTCATTTTTGGGGACCTCAAAAAGGGCTTATGCACACATTCCTGAGTCAGAATTGAAGTCAAAATCGAGGTGACATATGGGTTTGGTCCGATCCCATAAGGGTAGGCCATAACCCAAACTCCTCAAATACGAGGAATAGACACTGATGAGAGGCCATGGGTAAAATATTGGCCCAAATCGAGAAGATGGCCTAACTTTCCCATGGCCCAGAAATGACCTCATGAAATTTGGAATTTTCAACAAAATTCCAGGGAAAATTCAAAACAGTGAACCTGTGTACCAGTAACCTTCCAGCAAATGCTCAATACAAAGTAGAGAGCACCATTGAAACATAGGAAGAGACCCCAAGGTCCAACTCCTCATGGGTTCTTTACTGTTTACCCGCCAAGTGACTACATGACAGGGTGGTTTTCAGGGTCCATAATGTACATCTCTGGGACCATGTAAAACCACTATCCTATACACTTGGCAGACTTGGTTCCAATGGATTGGGTAAGTAATAGAACATACCAAAACAAGTTCAAATATCCAAAGTAGAAACATTGGGGAGGTCTAGGGTCAAAGAACAAGGAGATTTGGCCCAAAGACCCAAATGAACCAAGTGAATGAAGTGAACACACAAAATTTGAAATCTCCAAAACGTTTTAGAGATTGCAATGGTGTGGTAAGCCCAAAGAGAGTTAGAGCCAGGTAAAAGCATGCACGTAGAGTGGAAAGCATGTTCTTACATTGGAATTAATACTTCGGTTCGAACTCAACATGTACATGAAGATATGAGTTCGAAAAGTCAACCCACAACTGAGTAAATTTCGGCAATGTTCACATGACCAAATTTACTACAAGCAAAAATTGACCAAAATGGCACAAACAAAATTGGTCGTAGCGTAAAAACAAAAATCGACGACGACCTCTGGTGACCATATATGGATAGTAGGGACCATGGAGACCACGAATGATCGAAAGTTCGACCGAAAACTCAATAATAGTGGATCTCAATGGTCACCACAAGTGAACACATGAAAAATATAAAATTCAAGACACAATCACCAAAATTCATGTGTGGCCCTATGTACAATGATTCACGGCCGAATAAAGTGCATTGTCGGAAGTAGACACATGCCACAACACGCACAAACAACAATTAGACTCGAACTCGACGCGAGCTTCGAGATCCAAGCTCGAGAAGTAGGCCCATGACAGGCCAAAAATGAGTGATTTTTGGCATAAAATGACTATGCCAAAATGAGCTCAAAAAAGTTTAAAACTTCGAACTAAAAGATGTCGAAAACGTCGAAACGCAACCAAAACTCGAACATATATTGTTCGTACTCACCAAGTACGAACAAAATGAGCTCTTACTTATTTTCCGTCGCCACTATATCTTGGAGATATAGTGGCAAACTTTGAGCACATGAAAACAAAGTGCCCCAAATCACGAAAGTAAAATTGACACCAAAAATGACCAATGGCTCAAATGGACTGGAACCAAAGTGATTATGAAACTAGAGACTCGTCGTGACGACGTCAATAAGAAATTACGAAAAAACTCGACAATGACGTGACACTATGACTCGAAAAAGTGGCATCATGAACACAACAAAAATGCACTATTTATGCATGAAAGTGGGTCCCACCATGGAGTGTGGTGACCCACCACGACCATATCTCGACGTTGCAACCTGGAGTCAATGAAATCCACTTTACCTTGTAACTCACCATGGTCTCCAAACTACAACAAAAACTCAATTCAATCCTAATAATTAAGTCATATCTCTAAACTGGCTTGCAACTCACAAGAACAATTAACATACCATTGAAGAGGAGAGTCATGCCATTCCAATGCATCTCCCCTCAAGAGAAATGGATGGAAAATCTCAATTTACGGTTAGGTTGAAGTGACTACATGAAATGCATAAGATATGCATGCCATGCCTAATCTAACCATGGGGGGTAAAAGGAAAAGGCACCGTAAGGTGCCGGCAACGATGCCTAAGCTATCCCTATACTTTACATGGCTGGGCATCATGACGTTAAGGGGTGTTTGAAAATAGTGGCACCGGAACCCGAACTTTTAATTCCCTATGATAAACTAAGTATTGACTATTACAACCATGCAGTCAGAATTAATTTAACTCAACAGGATGAAGTTGCCGTAAAGGCCTGTTCATGGTCTCGCGATTTAGGTCGCCAGATCCCAACTGGCAGTTCGCCCGCGAATTGGCGCGACGCCGGTTCACCACCAGGCCGCTGCCAATATCTAACTTCTGTACCTATGCGAATTTAAGGCAAATTCGCATAGGTATCAACATGGCAATGATTTCCCTATCAACGGATACAAAAGCGGCGGAAAAACACGCCGAGTTCCCTGATATCCCTACTGCAGGTTCAAGTCAAAAGTGCCATGAGAGGAATGGTTAAGGGGGGATGAAGGCTAATGATATCCCCTATCAAATCCCGTAGTGTGGGCCTATAATAGCCTACACAAGGGGATGACGGGGCTCAGCACAAAGAGGAGTATGTGTCCCCATAACCGGGGATCAGGCCCCACAGGGGGGGCCGTGGGGCGCAGGGCATGACGGAAACCAAACAAGCTTTTGACACATCGAAGGCCAGGACGTGGTTTTCCCCCTGTCCACGCTGCAGCCTGCGCTGGGCCAGGAACACCGGGGCAGCCGCCGTGGAGCCCGGCATGGCTCCGAACTGCCAGTCCGCAGCCAGTCCCTTGCGTGCCAGGACAGCTCCGAACCTCCGCATGAGGGGAGTCATGAGCATTCGCATGTCTTGCTGCCCCAGCGCTATCGGCCTGTACTCGTCCAGGTTGCCCGTGGCTGTGCCCTTGGGCATCAGCCAGATTATGGCCTCGTGCCAGGACTCCGGGACGTCCGCACCCCGCAGGATAGCCCTGTACGCGTGCACCACGAGTCCTTGCACCGGTTCAGGCAGCTCTGCTATGAGGGCAGCCGTGACCCGGTTGGACCCCGGGGCTTTGTCGTCCGCCACGGCCTGCCTCACGGCGTCTTTAAGGTCCTGCAGGGTGTAGTCCTGCACCGACCTCCATTCCTCAGGCACCCCCCTGGGATTGTGGGCCCGGACCAGCCGCTCGAAGGCCGGCAGGTTCTCTGGCGGCTTGGCGTACAGCGCCTCCCAGTACCTCTGGACCTCGCCAATGACCTCCGAGGCCTCCAAGAGCACCTTCTCCGACTCGCCGACGCGTACGGACCACAGGTCCGACGGGGCATAGTTCACCACGTTGATGGCCCCCCGTATCGCCGTCCATCGGAGCTGCAGATCCGGCACCCTGCCCCGCCAATAGTCCTTGATGGACCGGCGCCTGTTGCTCCTGAGGACACCCCGCAGCTCCTCTACGCGTGTCTCTAGCTGGTGGAGTTGTTGGTCCAACGCGGCACGCAGGTCCTCAACCGAAGCGGGGGTCAGGTCGGGGTCCACCCGCCGGAGGTGTTGTAGCAAGGCAGTCGCTTCCTGGGAGTGGAGTCCGGCCGCCGCTGCGTCCCGTTGCCACAGCTCATGGGCGCGCCAGGCCAGGGCCTGCTGATCCGAGAGGACCTGGGCCAGAGACGCCTCCGTCTCCGCCCGCCCGTACGGATACTGCGGGTCCACGCCCGATGGCATGCGCACTCCCGTGACCCGGGACACGTCATCACGGAAGGCGTAGAGCAGGTCAAAGACCGCCTGCACCTCCGACGTGCCCATGGTGGCAGTGTCCTGGTCCGACGAGAGCCACGCCTGCAGCCGCCGATCCCCGCGGGCCTTCTGCAGTACTGCCGCCGGGAGTCCGGGCGTATGGCATGCAGCCTGCCTTGGGCGTGCGAGTAGGCCATCTTGGTGACCCTCTCTTTGCCGGCCACCGCCAGCGGGAGGTCCAGGTCCACAGGGCCATGATCCGACCCCAGCGATGCTGGAGACCGCCCCGGCGCCAAGTGTGGGCGCTCACGCGCCGCCCAAAGGACCAGAGGCGAGTTCAGAAGGAAGGAGTCCAGCCGGTGCCCCGCCCTCGTGGGCCTCCTGTCCTCCTCCCTTTCCGGGCCTGCCCTGCGGAAACCACACTGTTCCCACAGGGCTTGGAACCTTCTCGTGGTGGGGTGCCACGGGGACTCCAGCCACACGTTGAAGTCCCCCCCGAGGAGCACGGTCCTGGTGCCTCCCGCGCTCTGGGCCGCCGCGTACATGGCCACGTCAGCCCAGAAGGACGCCTTAGACGACAAGGAGGCGCCGCCGCTGCCCGGGCCGTGGACGTTGATGACCGTGAGGGTGCCACCTGCGGTCACCACATCGAGGGCCATGGCCTTACCCGGCACGATGTCCACGACGTCTCGAACTTCCTCCGCGGCGAACATGTCCGCCCGAAGGGCAATCAAGAGCCCGCCGCGCACCGCTGCCGCCGACGCCGCCTGGGCATCCTTCCCCGGGTACGCATGATACCCGTTGTGACGCCACTGATTCTCCGAGTGCACCACACCCTGAGGGTCCTGCAGGCCGGTCTCCTGGAAGAGGCCCAGGATGGCACCCTCGGCCTTCATGACGCCCGCCGCCACCGCCTCACCGTCGAGCATACCTGGGGCCACTGGTACGCCGTCCCCCCGCATGGAGCCCTGGACGTTCCAGGACACCGCCGCTCGGGTGTCGGAGGCGAGGTCCCTTCATGGCTGCACGTGCGGACCGGGGCCTCCGGCCGGATCCGGATCACTGGACGGAGGGGGGCCACCAGCAGGTCCAGGGGGACCACCCGCACCCGGCGCGGGTGGCTGGCGAGGTGGTCCCTGTTCCCGTGGGCCTCCGCCCGTGGTGGCCGTTGACTGCTGAGACCCGGCAGATGCGGCGGGCTCCCCCTCTGCCTGTCCGCCGGATGTACTTGCCGCCGTACTCCCCGTAGAAGTCACCGCCCCACACCGAGCTGCAGACCCAATCGCTCCAGATTGCGCCGCCGACTGCGACGCCCCGCGCTCGGCCGCGGGGCGGGCGCCCGTGGGCAGCGTGAGCGCTCTGGACCTTGCCGGGGCCGACGCGAAAGGCCCCGCCTGGCCCCCCGGCATAATGCCAGCCAGCATGGCTAGCGCCTGGTCCCGCTGCGCCGGATCAGCTGCATGGTCCCGCTGGAGGTGGTCCAGCAGCGCCTTGGGGTGGAGGTGGGTGGGCCGGCAGTGCTTGTCGGCTCTCCATGTGTAGTGACCAGCCCCATCCAGCCGAGACCAGGGGCAGACGTTGATCGTCTTCGACCCACGCTGCTCCGTGGCCAAGTCACCGCCGAAGTGCCGCAGCACGTACCGAATGTTGGCATAGGCGCCATACTGAAGCGGGGGGCTCCTCTTGGGCGGCGGCTTGGGCGCTGCTTTCAGGGCCGGCTTCGCCGCCGCGGCCGGGGATGCCGCAGGCCGAACTGGAGGCACGCTTGGTGGCTGCGGCAGTCGCAGCATTCCCCCCACGGGAAACTGCTCCTCCACCCAGCGGCGCCACGCGTCGGCGAACTTCTCCCGGTCGCCCTCGACCTTCCACCTGGATGCCGAGAACGCCCGGAGCCACGGCCCCATGTTCTCCGCCATGACCAGGCGGAGGGCATCTCCTCCGCTCTGCCGGCGGAAGCGTGTCGCGGCCGCGCCTGCCACGGTCCCTTGGAGGTACAGCGCCTCGCCCCCGTCGCCACTCAGTGCACTAAGGTGCAGGGCCGACAGGTCGGCGGGGCGGACCGTGAGCACCGTGCCCTCCCCGCGATCGTACAGGCGCAGTGCCGAGGAGTGGGGCTCCAATGCCGCCACAACCCAGCACCACGCCCGCGACACACTATGCAGCAGTGCCAGCGAGGCTGCCGGCCTGTTGCTGGAGGACTGCGCTGCCGGGGCCCTGGTGAGGGCCGCTGCGTGACCCTGCAGCGCCCTGCACATGGCAGCTGCATGCTCAGCCTGCCACATGTTGCTCGGGGCTACGGGCCAGACGTCCTGCCCCTGGACCGCCGGCGGTCGCGTGACCTCCACGAAGACCGCCGGCGCCGGCGGGATGTCCTCGGCCGTGCACCTGTGTGCCCTGTGCACCGGTCCGAGCTCCCTGAGGCATTCCCGGAACACCCCGTAGCAGGCCGGGCCCCTGGACTGCTGCCTCCTGAGCCGGCACGCGGTGACGACAACCCACTCCAGTCCCCCTGTTTCCACCCGAACACAGGCCCAATACTCCGCCCCTTCCAACACCACCAGCCGCCCCATATCCGCCACGCCCACCGTATGGGTGGGAGGCACGCTCTTCACCCGCAGCCACCGCTTGGCGCTTTCTTCCCACGGCTGGGGGGCATGCATCCGCTGCTGCTGCATCGTGTCCTGCACGTGCTGCAGGGACACCGTCACCAGCATGGACATCCCCCCGTCCGCTGCCGCCGCCATACACAGCAGGACATGTTGCATGCGCGCCCCGGGCAACCCCACGCTGTGCTGGACATCCGCCACGTCCAAGGGTGTGCGGGGCGCCGGCAGGGCATCCAGCACCGCTGCAGGCAGCTCCCCCAGGGACGGCAGACGCGCAATGGGCCCCATGTCCCTGTTGAGGACCACCGCCGCCACCCACCGCCTGTCCAGCGCGGACAGGAGGTTGCCCGGTCTTGGCACCCGAAGAAGGGTACCGACGGTGGACATGAGGGCGCACACACCACAGTCCTTGCTGTCGCCGGCTGGCTGCTGCACCTGTGCCGCCCTGGCCGTCACCAGCAGATGCTCTGCGCCCGGCCACCCCGCCCTCTGGCCCCTGGGCGCCATGCGCATCGTCCGGACTGCCATGCCCCATGTGTGTGGCCACTGGGGCTGGGCTCCAGACACCGCAGGCTGGCCTAGCGGGTCCACTGTCAACTGCGTGGCAGGGGCCAGGAGGTGGTGAGCCGTCCAGTGCCGCATGCTCGGCGTCTCCGACCTGTCGAGGTACACCGCCTCTGAGCCCCCCAGCTCGACGTACCTCGCGATGAGGAGGGCAGCCGGGGTTTGGTCGTGTCGCTGGCCCTCCCACCCCTCCCTCGGGAGCATCATGGCGTGGGGGGCCAGGCACTGCACCACGTCGGCTGCCAGCGCGACCACGTTGTCGCTGAGCTCCACCCCATGGTCTGCGGCCACCAGGAAGTGGTGCCTGGGCTTGGAGTACAGGTGCTCCAGGGCGCCCCGCAACTCAGCTGGAGGGGGAGAGGCGTTTCCGCAGTCCCGCAGCCAGGGGAGCGCGCCCGGGAGATGCCGCCCTGCTCCTCCTAGCCAGACGGCGGCCCTAAGGACCGGCAGGTCGCGCCAGACAGCCCCAGCGACCGGATCGCGCCAGGGCTGTGGCTTGTCGGCTCCCCATTGGAGGACAGCCACCACCACATGCGTGGTCAGGGGCTCTGCCGTGAGCTGCAACGCCGTCTCCCCGTCGGTCTCGATCACCGTGCCCCGTGGGGCAGTGAAGACGTGGCCACCGGCCCCACGGACCGCCACCCATCCCCACAAGACCGCCACGGTCTCCCAGCTGGGGTCGCTGGTTCTCCTGGGCAGGACCACCACCGGCGGGCATGGGCTGTTGGCGGCCCACACGCGCCATTCCACTCCGACCAGACGCTCGTGACGAGGGGGCGGGAACGCCCGGGGCCATGCGTCCGGGAGCCGGCGATGGACAGCTGTCCACACATCAGTGCGAACCTCCTGCCCCTGGCCCAGGCGAAACCCTGGCCCCTCTCGGTCTCCCAGCAGCACGACCTCTGGGTCCGTGGCCGCACGGCGAGCCGCCACCTTGGGGAGGTGCAGGGAGACAGTCCACGGCTGGACTGAGACGGGCTCGCGCGGGAGGTCAGGACAGGCCGCCACAGCACTGCCATTCCTCGCCCAGCTGAGCGCTCTGTCCCACCACTGCGCCCATGCACCCGGCGCTGCTGGCAATGACCAGGACAGGTACGTCATGACCGCCTTAGCCTGCCACTCGCGAGGGTCCATGCCGGCAGGATGTGTGTGCCACGTGCACACCCACCCCAGGTTGGCCTCCTGGACGGTGACCATGTCCCTCCACGGGACCACCGGGAACGGAGTGAGCAGGGCCGCCATGCCACATGGCAACGCCACCGCCCACTCGGTCAGGCTGCCACTCTCCACCGCATACCCCACCGCTGGGAGCCCTCCTCCTTGCGCCTTTATCACCACGTCCCGCAGCAGCGTTCCGTGGCCCCGGCCATGGTCCTGGCTGCGGTCCAGGCTGAGTGCCCCCGCACGGGCCATAACCTGGAGGATCAGGAGCAATTCCTGGGGTACTCCCCGCGGCACCGGCGGCTGGGGGTGGGCGAACCGGCAGGCATCTGCCCGCATGCACCACCCCTTGGCCCAGTGCCTGCCGGTTTCCACCTCCCCCGTCTTCGGCCCAGCCTTGTCCGCCACTCCCAGCCCCCGTGGGCCCACCTCATGCGGCGCTTCCCGTGCCCCCATGAACTCCGGCTTCTCGTCCCGCTCCATGGCGACTTGCGCCTCTTCACTCCTCCTGCGCTGGTCCTCCTCCTCCAGTGCCTCCGTCGACGGCGGCGGGCTCGCTGCAGCCGTGAACCTCGTCAGGGCCGCCGCCACGATGGCTTGCACGTCCACCTCCTCCCTGGCCACCTCCGGCTGACCCTGCTGCCGCTCCTCCCCCGTGGGCTGCTCCTGCCCCACCTCGTCACCGCCGCGGCCTGCCTCCTCATCCCCCCCCACCGGGACCGCGAGGCCGGACCCCTGGGGGGCGGCGCCCTCGTCGTGGCGCGTGCCCACCACCACCAGCAGCTTGAGGTCACCGCCGCGGCTCTCAAGGCGGTAGCTGCTGGAGGTGGGGACGAGGACCACTCCATCCCCGGCCAGCAGCAGGCGGTCCGCGCCGAACACGACCTCTGCACCCTCGGGGTGCATCGCCACCAGGAGCGCATGGGATCCCAGGGCCTGGGGCGTGAGGGGCCGCACGGCCTGCTCGCGACGCCAAGCGTCAGCCCCACCTCGCCACAAGGCCACGTACAGGCCTTCGTCCCGCCGCACGTCCTCCAGCCCTGCCTCGTCCAGCAGGCGTCCCACGGACAGGCGCACCGACAGGGGGAGGCCTTCCCGGGGCTCGGTCGCCCGGACATCACCGGGGTGGTGACCCAGGACCGCCGCGTCCCCCAGCTGGACACAGCGGACCTGGCCGTTGTCCGGGGACGCGGCCACCAGGGCCCTCCCCCGGGCGACCTGCCCTGGGCGCTGGAGCTCGTAGCGCTCCAGGGCGCTCGCCAGCATCCCTGCCTCCCGCTGCCCCGTACCCATGAGGCGATGCCTGTGGGCACCCTCGGCCGCATGGTACCTGCAGTGGCGCTGCTCACAGCTCTCCAGGGGAGGGGGCGGCACCGCAGTGGGCATGGGCCGCAGCGGCGCGTTGGCCGGGTCCACGTCCATGCCGGCGTAGACGTTGGGCCCGGCGTCGTCCTCGTACATGAGGGCCAGCGCCGACTCGCCGGGCCCGTACGCCTCTTCGTCCTCCACTTCCTCCGCCTCCCGCTCTTCCCCCGCCTCTTCCCCAGCCGCAACCACCACCGGCGGCGTGTCCGGCCGCGGCGGGAAGGGCGCCAGAGGCCGCTCGTCAGCGCCTCCGCCCCTTGCCGCCTCCGCCGCGTCCAGCCGTGCCCGCAGGTTGTCGGGCAGCCGGGCCCAGCTGGTGCCCGCATGGAGGTCCATGCTGTACGCCAGCCCCGCCGGACACGGCTCACCGGGCGCTACCTGGCGCCACTCCCGCCACTCCCACATCCAGTCCTCCACTCCTTCCCCCTTGGCACGCCTCCCACTGGGCTCCACGACCCCGCCGCCCTCCGCCAGTGCCTGCGCCTCCGGCACACCTCGCCCCGCGTCTTGTCCCTCCGTAGCCTCCACCTCCGACGGCTTCTCCTTGGCCCCCTCCGTCCTCGGGGCGACAGCCGCCAGCGCCTGCGCGATCAGCTCGCCAGCGTCAGCCCCCCTCCCCGGTGCCTCCGGCGCGGCCCCATCGCCCTCCGCGGCTGTCCGCCGGTACGCGTCCAGGGCCTGCGCGAGCAGCTCGCTGATGTCTCGCGGGCCGGCCGCCGCCGCCTCCTGTGCCGCATCCCCCGCCTGTTCCCCCGCCGTAGGCCTCCCCATGGGGGCTGCGCCCTGCACCCCATGCGTCGGGGGTGGACCACCACCTGGCACCACCGGCTCAGGCCCCGTCGGCACCACGGGCGGGGCCCCGCGCGGCACGGCTGGATCCGGCACCGGGACCGTCCGCGGTGGAGACCCCGCCGCGGTATGCCCCGGCTGGGGCACCTCCAGGGGTTGCGCAGCCGCTGGCGCCCCCGTTCTCCCCGCCTCGCCTGGGGGCACGCCACCTGCCTCCCCTCGCGACACCCCCAGCTGCTGGGCGCCTCGCCCCGGCGCAGGCACCGGTACCGGTACCGGCACCGGTACCGCATGCTGAGGCGGCCGAGGGTGCTGCTGGGGCAGGGGATGCGGGTACACCATGTGCTGGTGCGGACGGTGATGGTGATGGTGATGGTGAAGGTGGACGGGGTGCTGTGGCACAGCCGCCGGGTGATGGTGATGGTGAAGGTGGACGGGGAGTTGTGGCACAGCGGCGGGGTGTACGTGTTGGTGTGGGAAGTGATGCTGCATCATGGGGAACCCGGCTGGGTGATGAGGTAGGTGATGGAGATGGAGTTGGTGGTGGTGGTGAACCCCAAAAGGCGGGAAGGGCAGGGGCCCGAGGCCCGGGGGCGGCGGCATCGGAAACACACCCGGCGCCGCGTACCCCGGCCACCCCGCCACCGGTCCCATCGGGGGCTGCCCGCGCTGCGCGTCCTCGAGCTGCCCCAGTTCTTGTAGACGTTGGAGTAGTCGATTGAGCAGGTGCACCCCGAACGGCACCGTACCCGCTGCGAACCGCGCCTGAATGTCAGGCGCATTGTACGGGTGGGGATCGCGGGCCAACACCTGCCGCAAGCAGACGTCGACAAAGTGGTCCCATCCTTTGTCCCTGGCCGGACGGTCCGCGTCCACGGGCGCCTGGAACGCCGCATACATGTGCGGCCCGTGTCTGACGAGATCAGACACCGTGTCTACCAGGCGCCGGGCGCGTCGCCGGAAGGCCGACAACTCCACGGGATTGGTGGGGACAGAGAGCGACATTTAGCTAACGAAGGCTGTGTGAGCTAAGGACATGGGAGAACGGGTGGACTCCGTGGCCCGTCCCACTCGCTGCTGGCCTTACGATGCACGGCACTTCGCACGACACAGTTGCCCACCCCTGTTGCGCGCCCCCCCCCCCTTCCCTTTCGTGCTCCTTTGCCCCCGGTTTTGCCCCCTAGGTGTGCTCCTTGGTTCTACCCTGTTGTAGGTGGGTGTGTTGCCAGGCAGGGTCGGGGGGGGCGCCCGACGCTGGCTCGGGTCCCTCTCTCCGGGAGTTTCCCCACGGGGGGGCCGATGCATGCTCTCCCCGTCAGGGTGTAACTCTGTTGTACGGGCCGTCCATTTGTACCCGTCCCGTACAAATGGACCTGCGTCGTAACCAGGTATGTCGGCCCTTCCCCACACCGGGGTCGGGTACACGGTGGGTCACAGGGGAGTCCTTGCGGGATAGGCGTGTCTCTTGCCTACCCCGATGGACAGTGTGCCCTACCTGCAGCCCCTGGCAGGACACGAACCGCAGTACGTGCCGTGGGGAGTGCTCCTGGTCAGGCCCATTGGCCACCCCCCCAGGCCGGTGCCATTTCGGGACGCTGGCCAACGGTCCCGGGCGTAACTCACCTTATTGCCTGCGCTCAGGTGGGGCCGATACGGACACCGGGCGGGGGCCCAAACCCCTGAGGTGGGGTTCCTCACCAGCGTCTCTTGCGGGCTCTTGTCACCCTTGCCCCCCCCCGTGCGCTGTGGTGTTGATCCCTGCCTCCCCGCTTTCTTCCCCCGGGGTGTCCCCCTTTCCCGCGCCCCTTGCCGCGCTCCCTGGTTCCTGCTGGGTCCCGTCCGTCTCTGCTGTCTGTCCCTGCTCTGGCACGTTGGTGTGCGTTGTTTGTTTGTTTTTTTTTTCGTCTCAACCGCTCGCCGCCCTTTTCTCCCCCCGGCGTTTCGCCCTGTCCTCCCCCCCTCCCCATGTCCCCTCGTCGTCTCCCCACCGTCCTCGCCCCTTTCCCGGTTGGGTGGGGGATTAAGGGGTGGGGGGGGGGGGGCGTCCTCGCTGTCTGCCCTCTGGCGTAAGCACGTTGCAAGCACGGCGCAGGCACGAGGCGCGGCACTGGTCCCTCTGCAGGGGGGGGGGGGCGTGCCGTGTGGCTCCCGTCGTCGCCTTCCCTTCCCCGTGTCCGCACCCCCGGTGGTCTCCTCGTCGGGGCCCGTACGGCGCGTGCCCCCTACGGGCACGGTCGTGTGGTCCGCCCCGCACCCTCTCTCCGCCACCTCCCCACCCTGCCGCTTTGGCCTCGGGGGGGGGGGCGCTTTCCACCCCCCCCCCACCCTCATCCCGCACCCTTGGGGGGCGGAGGTGTGTGGCGGGGGGGGGGCGCCCTTGTCGTCTTCCCTTCGGAGCACACATGTCGCAGGCACGACGCAAGCACGGCGCAGGCACGAGGCGCGGCACTTGTCCCTCTGCAAGGGGGGGGGGGGGCTTGCCGTGTGGCTCCCGCGTCGCCCTCCCTACCCTGCGTTCTCTCCCCCGGTGGTCCCACGTAAGGAGCTTGCACGGCACGTGCTCCCTTCGGGCTCGGTCATGCGGCCCGTTCCGCACCCTCTCTCCGCTGCCTCCCCACCCTGCCGCGTTGTCCTCGGGGGGGGGGCCGCTTTCCGCCCCCCCCTACTGTCATCCCCCACCCTCGGGGGGGCGGAGGTGTGTGGGGGGGGGGGGGGGGGGGCGCCCTTGTCGTCTTCCCTGCGGAGCACGCATGTCGCAGGCACGACGCAAGCACGGCGCAGGCACGAGGCGCGGCACTTGTCCCTCTGCAGGGGGGGGGGGCCTTGCCGTGCGGCTCCCGTTGTCGCCCTTCCTACCCTGCGTTCGCACCCCCGGTGGTCCCCCCGTTGGGGCATGCATAGCGCGCGCTCCCCACGGGCACGGTCGCGTGGTCCGTCCCGCACCCTCTCTCCGCTGCCTCCCCACCCTGCCGCTTTGTCCTCGGGGGGGGGGGGCGCTTTTCGCCCCCCCATTCCTTCATCCCCCATCCTTGGGGGGGCGGAGGTGTGTGGGGGGGGGGGGGGCTTGTCGTCTTCCCTTCGCAGCACGCATGTCGCAGGCACGACGCAAGCACGGCGCAGGCACGAGGCGCAGCACTTGTCCCTCTGCAGGGGGGGGGGGGTTTGCCGTGTGGCCCCCGTCGTCCTTCCTACCCTTCGTTCTCTCCCCCGGTGGTCCCACCTAAGGAGCTTGCACGGCGCGTGCTCCCTTCGGGCCCGGTCGTGCGGCCCGTTCCGCACCCTCTCTCCGCTGCCTCCCCACCCTGCCGCGTTGTCCTCGGGGGGGGGGCGCTTTCCGCCCACCCCTACCCTCATCCCCTACCCTTGGGGGGCGGAGGTGTGGGGGGGGGGGGTCGCTCTTGTCGTCTTCCCTTTGTAGCACGCAAGTCGCAGGCACCGCGCAAGCACGACGCAAGCACGAGGTGAGGCACTTGACTGTTGCGGGGGGGGGGGGGTTCTCCTTTGGGCCTTCCCGCCCTTTTCCATGGTATAGGCTCCGGACCCCAGGAGCTGCAGCCGCTGTTGCCCCTTGGCGGTAGTTGCCACGTCTCCGCAAGGTGCTCAGTGTCCCGTGCCTGCTCCCTCCTGTGCCCATACTTACTGGAGGAGGTACGTACCCCGGTGGAAACGGATGATGAGGAAGTGCGGGCAGCGGGGAGGACTTACCGTACGCCTCGAAGGCTTCTTGCGCCATCCGCTGCCCTGGTCGAGGGGAGGGCCCCTGTTTCGGCACCCAACAGCCCGGGGGGGGCTGACTGCCCATCCTCTCCCTGGTGCCTGTGTGTCCACTTCCGAGCGGCCTGATACCGGTGCCGTGGTATCAGCCCGCTGGAAGTGGCGGCTACGAAGCGGCCGAGCGCTCTCGTCCCCCGGGTCTCTGCCACCCCCGAGCGCGATGGAGGCCCCTGAGGTCCTATGGCAGAGACGCGGGGAGACGGGCGGGGGATTCATTTGTGGCATCCCCTGGCCACCTAGTTAATCTGCATAATCGCCGCTGCAGAGGGCCCACCGGATGGCGCCGCTGGTGCCCGTCCCCTCTGCGCCACAATAACTGCAACATGCGCAGGGGGTCCAGTGGATGGCGCTACCGGCGCGTGTTCCCTCTGCGCCACAAGTTGGGTCACCGCACGGGAGGCCCTACGGATGGCGCCGCAGGTGCCCGCCCCCCCGTGCCACTTCCTGCCTCCGGCTCCAGGTTTGGTTGACGTGACATGACACATGCATGATTGAGGTCAGAGTCCCAGGACAGAGTTGCAGGACGCGCACGGCGCACGGCACGACGCATGGCAACTACCCCCTACCCTGCCCCCTCTGCTCCCCCCCTCGCCCTCTGTGTGCGCTTGGTGCAGTGCTAGCGCAGTCCCTCCCCTGTCTCTCTCGTCCCTCCCTCTCTCTGCTCCGGCTGTCCGGCCTTCGCTCACCCCCTAAGTGTCCTACCTCTTTCGCCCCGTCCGTGCCCTCTTCCCTCGTTCTTGTCGGCCCTCGTTGCACGACACTACGCAGGCACGCAGCACCTCTGCCCTCCGGCCAGCGCGAGCACGATGCGGAGCAATTCGCGAGGCAGCGCTCCCTCTCTGCCCTCCCTCTCTGGCCCGGCCCCCTGGCCCTGTCCTGCCCCATGTCTGCTCGCCCCCTCTCACCTTGCCCTGCCCCTCGTCGCCGGTTGCTGGGTCTCTGGCCTCCTGTCTCTCTGTCCCCTTCCTCGCCCTATCCCCTCGGCGTGCACCGTGCAGAGCAATGCGCGAGGCAACCCTCCCACTCCCTCTCTTCCTTGCCGCCCCCTGGTGCCCTGACATGTTGCACGCACTTTGTACCGAACACGATACCTCCGGGGGCAGGCTGCCTAGCGGCTGCGGCACCCTGCCACGTCCAGAGCCCCCGCTCGCTGCTGGTGGCCAGCTCGGTCACGGGGCATCCTCGTCGTTCATGCCCCTGGTCCGCTCACTCTAGCCGGGGCATACATTGTGCATAAGGTCCGTGTTCAGCATGCCTCTGTCCTCGCTCTTCCACCTCCCTACCTCCGCCCTCTGGCCAGCGCGAGCACGGTGCGGAGCAATTCGCGAAGCAACCCTCCCCCTTGCTCCCCTTCTCTGCTCCCGCTCCCTGGCCCTGCCCCTTGTGTGCTCGTCCACCCTCGTCCTCCCTTGCCCCCCTTCCCAGGCCCCAGGGTCCCTGGCCCTCTGTGTCCCTGTCCCCGTCCTCCCTTTACCCCCCCGGCATACACTTTGCGGAGCAATAGGCGAGGCATCTGTATCCCTCCCACTCCCTCTCCGCCTTGCTGCCCCCTGGTGCCCTGGTCCCTGGGCACGCACGTCGCACTGCACCCACCTGCGGCCCGTGTCTCTCTACGCCCGCTCTGCCTCCCCCTCCCTCCCCTGCCCTTTTCCCCCTCGGTCACTACTCTGGTCACTGTGTTGGCAAGTCGCAAGCATGACGCAGGCATGCACCTGGCCCCTATTGGTGGCGTCGTCGGACTGGTTGGCACCACGCTGCGGCCGCCCGCCGCCGCCACAGCCCCCGCAGGAGGCGCCGCCGCGGGCAGCCATTCCAAATGCCGCGGGGGGCGCGGCCCTGGTAGGCCCCGGCTGCCCCCCGGCCAGGGTTCCACTGTACCCCCCGCGGCGCCTGGTCGCCGGGGGGGATCCATCACAAAAATCTGCACACACATCGACAAAAAATAGAGATATATATATATATATACATATATATACATAGATACATAGACATATATAAATAGACATATATATACATACATATATATATATATATATATTGCTGTATACTCCCTCCAAGTGAAAATACACTCCCTTCCCCTCAGTTTCAACTCCCTCCAAGTGAATATCCACTCCTTCCTACTCAATTTCACCTCCCTCCTGCTCAGTTTCCACTCCCTCCGAGTGACAATGCACTCCCTCCAAGCGAATAGCCACTCCCTCCTACTCAGTTTCTACTCCCTATATACAAATACATGTATGTACATATATATATATATGTATATGTATGTATGTATACTCCTTCCGAGTGAAAATCCACTCCCTCCTACTGAATATTTACTCCCTCCAAGTGAAATATATACATATATATATATATATATATATATATATACAAATACATGTATGTACATCTATGTATCTATATCTATATATATATATGTGTGTGTGTGTGTGTGTATGTATGTATGTATACTCCCTCCAAGTGAAAGTCCACTCCCTTCCCCTCAGTTTCAACTCCCTCCAAGTGAACATCCACTCCTTCCTACTCAATTTCACCTCCCTCCTGCTCAGTTTCCACTCCCTCCGAGTGACAATCCACTCCCTCCAAGCGAATATCCACCCCCTCCTACTCAATTTCTACTCCCTCCAAGTGAAATATATACATATATATAGAAATACATGTATGTACATCTATATATATATATATATGTATATATATATATATATATATATGTATATATGTATATAGATATATACAGACACACACACACACACACACATATATATATACATATATATTACACACACACACACACGCATATATATATCTGTATACATACATACATACATATATATGTGTGTGTGTGTGTGTACATATTGAGAAGGAGGGTGTGGACTTCCGCTTGAAGGGAGTTGGTACAGGTTGACACGTTTTGCGTTCCGTGTGTGACAACCCAAGCCCTCAGTTGACATGCACGCACCGGCTTTCAACCCCAATCGCCTGGATCATGACGTGCACTTCTAGAATGCCACCGAAGACACCAATCTCCGATGAAAAGAAGGCCAAGGCAACGGCATATGCTGCAGCCATGGCAGCGGAAGGGCCATCGCTGATGGAATTAATGGGGAGCGTGCCTGGCCCACAAAAGCATAAGAAGCGGAGCGTTTCCTTTGCCTCGCAAGCCGAGGTACAAACACTCAC
Source organism: Eutreptiella sp. 'Long Island Sound 2002' (assembly GCA_964036045.1). Taxonomy (NCBI): domain Eukaryota; phylum Euglenozoa; class Euglenophyceae; order Eutreptiales; family Eutreptiaceae; genus Eutreptiella; species Eutreptiella sp. 'Long Island Sound 2002'. The sequence goes on from OZ038403.1 coordinate 5,978,287, forward strand.
GCCCGAGGGTGGGCACCAAGTACTAACCTCCGCGCCCATCTCCACACCCAAACATGAGTCCCAAAGCGCAAAGCCTGACCCAAAGCCTGACCCGAAGCCCAACCCATCCCAGCCGTCAGACCAACCGGTTGCAGCCGAGGCCAAACCTGACCCAGAAGCAGAGGTGATGGTGGACGACGCGGAAGACGAAGGGATTTCGCAAACACCCCCAAATCTGGACATGCCGGATCTAGGCGAGTTCACCTCCCAAACGTCCTCTTCACCAGAGCTCCCCACCCCTTCTACCCCTCTTACTTTGACGCCCACCTCAAGCCAACAAACCTCACAACCTTCTCAATCTTCGACGGCTTCATCGGGGCCGTCTAGTATTGGTGATATAGATCTGTCCCAAGATTGGGATGAGGTAAAGAGACAGATCCACAAGTGCACGGAGAAAATGGAACTCCGTGACTGTATCCAAAAATTGGAAACGTGGGTCGCATCCTTAGGGGACTCTCCTTTTCGAAAAAAGGTGCAGGATTTTTTCCTCCAGGAGGCCGAAGAGCGGGGCGAGCTCACCCAGACAGCAATCTCTTTCCTCTCCTTGCGAAACAAGGCCGATCTTTGGGCCCGAGTGCAGGCACAAGTAGCGTTGGAGGATACCCACGATGCCCGGCAGCCCGTTTTGGAGCAGCTTGACATGAGCCGTCCGTGGGCTCATGAACTGCTAGGTCTGCCGCGTGGGGCCGGTGAGGCCGTCGTTAAAAAACGGTATCGGAAACTGGTCCTGTGGGCCCAGAGGTTTGACATCAGTGTCATTCAAAGAATCAATGGGGCGAAAGACATCCTTTGTGGGGATAGCCGACGGCTGTACGAGGCTCAATTGAACGGCCTCGTTGCACCACGAGGGGGAAGATTTAGGGGATGACCCTGCTCTTTGGCCGCGTGAACACGTTTGGTGGCCATCAATGGCCGACGTGGAATCTCCGGAGCCCATGCAAGCTGCTAAGCCCGGCACCACTGCGCTGCACAGACCCATTAGCCCTGAGCCAACTTCAACCTCCTCACCTCCTCACCCGGAATATATTGATGCCGACGACACCCCATCTCCTGCCGAGGGCCCTGCATCTGGGGTAGATGGCATCAGAGTCCTAGGCATTTTGTTGACAAACCGTGAAATAACGGAACAATTGGGGGGTGATCGTTGGATCGGAGATAATTTGATTGAAATTCGGGTGCAACTCATGAATTTGCTGCTCCATCGGAAACTCGGCCTCCAGCGAAGGGTCTGGCCTGTTACCCTTTGGCGGAAAAAGAGCTTGCCACAGAAGGAAAACTGCTTTGACCTCGGTTGGTTTATTTTGGTCTGTGGCGAGCAGGGGCACTGGTGGGTGGCAGTTTTTCTTCATCTGCTCTCGTTCCCTGAAGTGTGGATTCTGGATTCTCTGTGTCCGGCTTCTGCCCAACGGCGACAGCGGGGAACCGTTCTGTGGGACCTCCTTAAGCGGCATTGGCAGGTGCATAACCAGCACCAGCCATGGCCATTCTCTACCGACCCGAACCTTAAGAAATTTCACTGTGTACATCAGCCAGATGGTTGGTCATTTGCAGTGTTTGCGTGCTGTGGTGCAGAGTGGGTCGTTTCCCTTGTTTTAGGCGGTAGCGAGGTTGATCTGTCACCTGTATCGCTAGAACTAAGCGACTTAGACCTTAGGACTATTTTACGTAATTGGCACAGAACAGTACGTCTGCTGCATACGGATGTAGTTCCTGATCATCCGCTCTTCCCGGATTCTAGAACACCTTCTTCAGTCTCCACAATGCCTGCCCGTCGTGAGGAACAGATGAAGATGGCAGAAGAGGAAGATATGATATATCACTGTTGGGTGAGTGTCTCGCCGATGCATGCCAGCAGCAGTCCTCCCATCGTCGCCTACAGTGCCAAAGACGGAGGAGCCAAAAGAGCCGGAAGCAGGCAACGTGGAAGGTGTGGAGGCAGCACCGGAAGGTGTGCTACTGATTTCAAACACCTCGGATGCACGAGGCTGATAGGCTTGGCCCAACAATACAACGCACACCCCTTGATACAGGTGCGGGGCAAGCGGAGCAAGCCGCAGAAGAAGCGGGCGAAGCAGCGGCGGAGGCAGCAGCGGAGGCAGAAGAAGGAGCGGAAGGAGGAGCAGCGGAGGAAGTCGCCGCCGCGGAAGAAGCGGGAGGAGAAGCGGCAGAAGGAGCACCAGCACCAGCCAGAGAGGAAGCAAGAGGAGAAGAGACCGAGCAGGAATTGCCAGGAGAACTCCCTGCAGGTTTGCCAGGAATTGCACGACACTACATTGTCACAATACATTACTACGCCTCACCATGGGAGCCTATCAAGTTCCTGCATCAGAGGCCCCCGGTAAATCAATAGTCAGGGGGTAGCCTATCAAGTTCGTGCATCAGAGGCCCTTGGTAAGTCAATAGTCAGGGGGTGGCCTATCAAGTTCGTGCATCAGAGGCCCCCGGTAAATCAATAGTCAGGGGGTAGCCTATCAAGTTCGTGCATCAGAGGCCGCTGGCAAATCAATAGTCAGGGGGTAGCCTATCAAGAGAGGAGGAGGAGGAGGAGGCGAAGAAAACGGAGGAGGGGAAGGGGAAGGAGAAGGACACAGAGACTGCGGAAGCGGAGGGTGGGCGGAAGGGGGCAGAAGCGGGGGGCGGGGGGGTTGCCAAGCAACCGGAGGGGGTCACAACGAGGAGCCGAAGCACAAGAAACGCCGAGTGAGGGACACGGGGGCGGCGGAGGCCAAGCAACCGGAGGGGGTAACAACGAGGGGTCAAAAACGCCGAGCCACGGACACGGGGGCGGGGGAGGAGGAGGGGCAACGGGCGGTGGTGGAGCGGCCGCATTTTGTTATGGGGAAGCACCTCGAGACCGTGGAGTCCACGATTGGGGAAGGCCTGGGGGTGAAAACGAAGGTGGATATTGAGGCGGACACCTGCCTCGGGGAGTACAAGGGGGAAAGAATTGAAGGGACGGCACCGGATTGCCTGACGGGTAGGGGGGATAAGGTTTTGTGCATCAAGGGCGGGGGGGCAGATTCAAAGACTGGGAGGGGGGTTTGGGTGGACGGGGGTAGAAGGGGGAATATTCTGAGCCGTATCAACGCTCGCCCTCGCCTGGAGGATTGCGACGTGATCATCCACCTGGATGACGGTACCCCCAGGGTTTACACCCGGCGGGAGGTGCAGGCGGGTACTGAGCTGGCCATGTTCTATGGCGTAGATTACCCGTTGCCCCCTTCGCCTCCACCTGCTGATGCTGCTGACCCTGATGAACCTGCTGCAGAAGGTTCCAACCAGCCAGGTCTAACCACCCAGAACATTCTTCCCAGCGCCTCTGCCCTGCCTGCAGGGCAACTGTATGCTGATGACGGGTCCGTGGTGGGTCGCCAGTATTTTTCTTCGAAGGTGACCTACCCCAGCCAGGCCACCGTGACCCATGTTGATGGGGGGCAGTTTATTGTCAGGAAGGGGGACAGGGTGCGTCTGCTGTGGTCCGAGATGGGGGGGCCGCACTTGACACAGGTTGAAAGCCGGACCTGTTGTTTCAAGATGGACTGGCGGAAGGGGAGGTTCGTCAGGCCGTTGACCACGGTCTGGGGTGACCAAAATTCTTTGGGGGTCGACTTCATCACGGCTGGGTTGCGACTTGCAGGCGTTTACCCAACCTGCTTTTGTTACGAGTTCGAGGGGGCTGCTCCTGGGGGTGTCGTAGAAATGGTGTTTGTGGGTGGTAAGTGGGAGGTGATTTCGGTGCAGAATAGGAAGGACCTGTACGGCCAGACGGGTCAGTGGCTGCAGGTCGGAATTGACCTCAAGGGGTATGATGCGGATTACCAAGCTGCAGCGCGTGGTATCCGCCAGAAGACATTTTTTGTCCGGGCAGAGAGCGCTATGGGTGTCGACAGCCGGTGGGGGGCGACGCTGGAGTGGGCTGAGTGGCGGGCGGAGCACCTGGTAGCTCCGCCTGGCAAAAAAACCATCAAGACCGAGGACAAGTCCGTGTACGAGAGGGTGAAGGACGGGGCCTATGGGCATGTCATTTGCAGGGTTGATGGTCATGCCATTAAGCTCGTCGACGGCGGTGGAGGGACTGGGGGAGGGATGGGCCATTGCATCTCGGTCATTGCCGAGTGCAGCAAGGACTCGAGGGGGAAGTCCAGCTGGTTTCTGCTGGTCTGGGAAGCTGGAGGCTTGGATTCGCCGAGGATCAGGCGGATCTGTCAGGTGGTGGTGGACAGGGCGCTGGCTAAGATGCCTGATCTGCAGTCACGGATCGAGCATTGGGGAAAGAGCTCGACCGTCAGCCCCCCCTGCGGCGTTGAGCCTGACGAGCCCAAGGCAAAGAGGGCTCGTGTCGATGGGGGTCCGTACCGTTGCACGTTTGCAACGGCAAATGTTTTTAAGGAGTTCATTCGTAGGGGGTCGTTGCCGGTGCAGGGAGTAGGTTTGAGGCAGCAGTTTGACGTTCGGGATCCAAGTTTTTGTTGGACAACTCTGGCCCAGTTTGTTGTTTGGGGGGGGAAATGGCAGATGAAGAGGTCTGTCCCCGTTCAGAAGGCGAAGGCTGAGGTGGAGGAGATGCTCAGCAAGAGCAATCCGACCCAGTGGCTCCTGCCACCAGAAAAGGCCGTCCCCTATCTCCCCCTCGCTCTGGTCGACTCCGACCAGTGCACCCCCCCTTTCACCTTCTGTCGGCCCGACTCCAAGGGCCGACTCAGCAGTTTTGAAGCCTTCTGGGTCCCGGACGTCAATCAGAAGAGGCTTGCAGGGGGTAGGAACTTTCGGCAGGTGGAGCGGGAAACCGAAAAGGGGGGAATCACCCAAGTTGCATGGGTGGTCTATCTCCCCGATGAGACCGCCATTGGGTTGGAGGATCACTGGGGGGGCTCGCGCGAGGGTTCCGATAACCCTAATTGGAAGCGCTAGAAGTTTTTCTAGTGCTTGCATTGTGAAGTGGTTTGGACAGTGAGATGATGGCGTGTGTAGTGGCAGAGCACATCGCCGGACCAAGACTGAGATCTGAACCCACGCATTGCAGGCTCCGCGATTTTCTTCTACGGCGGGGGGGTCAGCAGACTGCTGTTTGCTTGGCAAATTTTACCCTTGACACCGGTTTCCGGACCCGGATATAATATTGAAAGGCCAGGCTCCATTGCATTCTGTTCCTTTCTCTGCGCGGTGAATTCTGTTTGACCTCCTACTGACCTCCTACCTGATACGCGCGTGTCTAGCCCTGTGACTTTCTCTTTGGCGCTATTGGGGTGTTTGTTCATTTTTTGGAGCCAAAGGGCACCCTATTTCGTCTCATTTGACCTGATCTTGACCGGATCCCATTGCTTACTTTCCATCTGGTTTCACCAGGTGGGACAGATTGCAGGTACAGGTACTGGTTTCTGTTACGGCAGGTGTTGTTACAACACGCTATTTTTTAGGTTCAAGAGTATTATTCAGATCTACCCCATTTCGTCTGATTTGACTGGTTTGACCGGACCGAACCCTTTTCGTTTGTCTAGCCTTGAGAGTAATGGCTGATACAGGCTACAAAGACACCACAGCTACAGTGCGTTTGCGTTGTTTGCTTCTTAGTTGCGTGGGTGCGGTTAAGGGAACTCGAATTTTGAACCCAAATGGGTTCAAGAGAATTATACAGACCCAACCCACGTTGTAAGTGGGCGTGAACCTTGTTCCTGACCTTAAAAACAGGTCAAAAGGGACCTGGGAAACGGCGCTGGCCGATTAGTGCAGGTAAGGCAGCTACCGAGGCTAGGGGAAGGTACGTGACGCCACAGATGTGCGGATCCGGTGTGGTCACACCCCGGGAACCTTGAGTGCCAGAGGGTACCCCTACAGGGGGGCGATAACCAAGCTACGGCACCCTCTGGGCCGAATACCAGCCAGCGAGTGTTGTTTCCAGGTTACCGGCCAGTTTTTATGGTTTACCTCCACGTGCTTATAAGTGTCAGTTAGCGTTGTCGTCATCAGCCTGATTCTGACTCCCCATATGTTTCTCCCGTTTAACCCAAGTGTGAACAAATGCTAGTGGATCCTTGAAAATGATGTACTGGATTCGCACATTTTACTTGCTCAATCCTTCTGCTATTGATTTGTTTCGTTCCCTTGCCTGTCGTGCGTGGGCCTGTGAATGATTTATGATTCAATCACCAATTGAGTTGATGCCCGTCGTACATCAGACGCCCCAGTGTTCCCCCCTTTTACCCCTGTATCTCCCCCCCACGCTCCCCCCCCCCGGGCCCTCCCAAACCTCCCCTCCAACCCCCCCAAGCCCCCCCACCCCTCTCCCCCCTACGCCCCTCCAGCCTTTTCCAACATCCTCGTCCCCCGCCCCCCCCCCCCCACCCTCCTCCCACCCCAGGGCCCCCCCCATTCCCCCTCCAACCCCCCAAGGCCCCCAATCCTCCCCCCTCCCCTCCCTCCCCTCCCCCCCAGCTCAGCCCTCACCTCCCCCTCCACCCCCCTCATCCCCCCGCATCCTTCAAGGCTGGGGAGGGCAACGTCTTGCCATACATGAGTCAGACGGTAGCCTATCAAGTTCGTGCATCAGAGGCCCCCCGTAAATCAAAACTAAGGGGGTAGCCTATCAAGTTCGTGCATCAGAGGCCCCTGATAAATCGATCGTCAGGGGGTAGCCTATCAAGTTCCTGCATCAGAGGCCCGTGGTAAATCAACAGTCAGAGGGTAGCCTATCAAGTTCGTGAATCAGAGGCCCCCGGTAAATCAATAATCAGGGGATAGCCTATCAAGTTCGTGCATCAGAGGCGGCTGGCAAATCAATAGTCAGGGGGTAGCCTATCAAGTTCGTGCATCAGAGGCGCTTGTTGACTCAATAATCAGGGGGTAGCCTATCAAGTTCGTGCATCAGAGGCCCCGGGTAAATCAATAATCAGGGGGTAGCCCATCAAGTTCGTGCATAAGAGGCCCTTTGTGAATGAATAATGGGGGTTAGCCTCTCACGTTCATCTCTCGTTGTAGACATGTCCATCTTAATGCGTTTGCTCTGCGCACTCTGCGGAGCCTTGTGGGGCTGACCATAGTCTTTTGTGGTCTCGTTTCGGCCGCTGTTGTTCTCTCCCTTCTCCATCGGAGGCATCGTAGACACCACCAACGGCGGCGAAGATGCTCACCGTGTCGACTACTCCACAAGGGACGATGTGCGAGGAAAGAGATCCCCATTTTCGTGTCACTCCTCGACAGAACCCTCGTTCTGTGTGTGCCTAAGGATATCAGTGAGGCCGCCATCTCAGATCTGGTGAGGATCATCACTGGTGTGCCCGTTCATGATCAGCGAATTTGTAGAGTTTCACGCAGAACCGGTACCTGGGTCCGTAACGAACGAGTTCTTGTCCTGTTCCGTCTCCGCGGTGGTGTTGCATGGCACAGCATCCCGCTGCAGGATCAAACCGCAGACTTCCTTCGAACCAACTTTTGGTCCCTCCATGCGTCCATGGGCCACCCTACCACCGCCCAGATGACCTTGCTCTTTGAGGGTGTATATGCCGATCCATTTTGTGCGACTTTGAGATCTGTTTCTTCATCAATGTTGGACAACGTCAAAACGGAACCCGTGGAAGTGGCAGTTTCAAGCAGTGATGTGCTAGGCCCAGAAGCTCTGAGAAGCCCTTCGAATGGTGCATCATCCAGACCTGCCCCCGTAAGAAACCCCCCTGCCATCTTATCTCCAACCCCGGCATCTGACTCGGGACCCACGGAATCTACGGATCCGGCCCCCTTAATTAAGCATGAGTTTACTGCCGCTCAGTCACCGCGGTCTGATCTTAAACCTCATCCCGACGTCCCCCCCCGCAAACGCGTGAAACGCGAAGCCCATTGTCCCTCCGAGCACTCCCCCCGACCTGGAGACGAGGTTGGCTGCACCTTCCGGTCCCACACCGAAGCTGTTGCATACCTGAATAAGATTCGGGGGGAGTTGGCAATACATAACAGCGTTACCAGCAAGTCTGCAGGGGGGAGTAATTGGGCACGTATTGGTTGTCGCATTTGGGGACGCCTAAAACAACACGGGCCCCTAAAGGAGACCAGTAGAGCACGCCCAGAAAAGCAGCCCCGGCCTCTCACGAAGTCTGATTTGTGTCCATATGGTGCAACGCTAACCCATGATCCTGGCACGGGCCTGTGGAAGCTAACCGAGTGTAATTGGGACCACTCTGACCGTTGGTGGCCTGACGAGGAGGAGGCCGCCCCACTGGACAAATCAGCCCTCCCTGATGAGCTCTGGCACGACCTTGAGCGGGCGTATGAGCACCGTGAAATGCCGGAGCAAATTCTTGTAAATTTGAGGAAGAAATATAGCGAGGACGCGTACCCAGCAATCAACGGGTTTTCAACCCAGCACATCAGAATTTTTTTCAAGTCCATCGAACGCAAGATGGGCCCAAATGATCTTGCACGTTTGATTAACCACCTGAAAATGCTCAAACAGGCAGATCCTGCCTGGTATTTCAATCATGAAGCCCCTGACCCAGTCACTGGTGTTGTACGAAGATGGTTTTTTATGCCGCCAGAGCAAGTAAAAAACGCCAGAAAATATGCACAAGTCATTTTTGAAGATAACACGTACAAATCGAATCGGTACGACGAGGCATTGGCCCTGTTTTGCGGTATCAACGAACATGGCCAAACCCTTCTCCTGGCGCAGGGCTGCATGCCAAGCAGTTAAAATGCAGAGGATTATGAGTGGCTCTGGCAGGAGTGGATAAAGGCAACCGGTTGTGCACCCCGGGTTTTGTTCGGTGATGCTGCATACGCCCTCTTGGGGTCCGTTCCCAGGGTTTTCCCCCCGGACCGAACTGCTCACTTCCTCTGCCTTTTTCACATTTACAAAAATCTTACCGAAAACTGCCGAGACTCCCTCGAGCAACACGATTTCACTGTTCTGGAGAGCGCCATCCGACAGGTTCAGGAGTGCCCAGATAAGGACGCTGCTGATATTCTCTGGCGCAAAATTCTGGAGGACCTCCGCTGGAAAACTGTCAAGGACTACCTTGGAGTCAGATCCCCCCTACATCGTCTTGACCGTTGGTGTGTTGCATGGCAGGTAGAAGTTTTTACCTTCAGCTGCAAGTCCACACAGAGGGCTGAGTCTTTGAATTGCCGCATAAAGCGCCACCTAACGGCAAGAAAAGGTTACTACCACATTTTTTTATCTGTTTTGCACTTGCTCTCCAAGGAGGGCTATAAACTTGAATATACTGAAATGGTGAATCACCGGCGCGCCAATCACCAAATAGCTAACCAAGCCTTCCCATTCTATGTCAAGTTCGTTTCAGGCAAGGTGACAAGCTGGGCGTTTGATAGAATGCTCCAGCAGATGAGTGCTTCAACTGCGTACCTCGTGTATGAGTATGACGTGTCCAGGGAGGCCAAATATATAGTTGCCAACAGGGCGGCACCCTTATGGAACTATGATCGACAGTGTCACGATTCACTTCAGAAGGAGTTGGTAGACCTACCGAGATTCTCTGCGATCTCCAATCGTGTGCACCAAACCCAAGGCAAAAATATAGTTTATGAGGTAAAGCGAATTGAATCCAGCTGCACTTCGCGTTACATGAACTGTCCACATTATGTTTGTCTGTTCGAGCCATTGGCTGAGGATGGTGCCTATACGAAGTTTTCGTGTAGTTGTGGACTTGCTGTCCGAGTCGGGCATCCATGTCGTCACTATTTTGCTGTTTTGCATCATCGGTCATCTTCAGTCGGCTTCCATCTTGGGTTGTTCAATCCAATTTTCATTTTAAAACAATTTCAGACTGCAACTGAGGTCCTTATCAGTGCCAAATGCAGCAGCCAACGCCTCCCCCTACCCACAGTGCAGGTACCCGTGGCAATCCATGCTACAGACGATGACATTATATTGACCGACACCTCCTCGTGGGCTGATTTGCCAGCCAAAACGAAGCGCGAGCAGATTGTCCGCTCCCTTGGGAACCTGCAGTCCCGGATGCGTCAATATATAACTAATGTGGATCGAGTGGCAACTCATCTTTCCGACCAGGGACAGGATGCAGGGGCCTTTCTCGAAGAAGAGGAGAGGCTACTGAACCAATTTGTGGACATGCGAGCCTCCTCCACACAGGTCCATGTGGCAGGTGCACAAGCACCACGACCTGTTCCCCCGCCGGTGGCCGCCAAGCGAACCATGCAGCCAACTGTCAGGAATACCGCTAAGCGAGGGGGTGGTACAAAGGGTGCTACAAAGGGAAGAGGTAGGGGTCAGGGTAGGGGTAGCGGTCCGCCGCTGAAGGAAGAGTTGAATGCTGCCCTTGAGCTTTCAGATGCGCTACCCACCGTGAATCAGGCTCCTGGGGGCCTGAGTGCGCAGGACGCCGCGTATAATTACCATTTGCATGCACACATTCACAATATGGTTGACTCGGCTGAGCAGGTTGATACTCACTTAGCTCAGTTGTATGCTCGGACTGCATGTGGGGAACAACTTTCGCCAGCTGAGTTGCATCAGTGTAAGCAGCTTTTGGAGTGGCGGGCTCAAGTGTCGAAGCACTAAGGACATTTCAAATTTCATGTCTGAGTTTATGTTCCATGCCTTCAGGGTTTGCCTGTGTGAGGTTGGGTTTGCCACTGCTGAGATCTGAGGTCCGTTGAAATTGAGTAGGAGGGAGTTGAAATTGAGTAGGAGGGAGTCGAAAATGAATAGGAGGGAGTCGAAATTGAGTAGGAGGGAGTGGATTTTCACTTGGAAGGAGTTGAAAATGAGCAGGACGGAGTTGAAAATGAGTAGGTGGGAGTTGAAAATGAGTAGGAGGGAGTGGATTTTCACTTGGAGGGAGTTGAAAATGAGTAGGGGGGAGTTGAAATTGAGTAGGAGGGAGTTGAAATTGAGCAGGCAGGAGTTGAAAATGAGCAGCAGGGAGTTGAAAATGAGTAGGAGGGAGTGGACTTTCACTTGCAGGGAGTTGAAAATGAGCAGGGGGGAGTTGAAATTGAGTAGGAGGGAGTTGAAATTGAGCAGGGGGGAGTTGAAAATGAGTAGGAGGGAGTTCAAAATGAGTAGGAGGGAGTGGATTTTCACTTGGAGGGAGTTGAAAATGAGCAGGGGGGAGTTGAACATGAGTAGGAGGGAGTTGAAAATGAGTAGGAGGGAGTGCATTTTCACTTGGAGGGAGTTGAAAATGAGCAGGGGGGAGTTGAAAATGAGTAGGGGGGAGTTGAAAATGAGTAGGAGGGAGTTGAAAATGAGCAGGAGGGAGTTGAAAATGAGTAGGACGGAGTTGAAATTGAGCAGGGGGGAGTTGAAAATGAGCAGCAGGGAGTTGAAAATGAGTAGGAGGGAGTGGATGTTCACTTGGAGGGAGTTGAAAATGAGCAGGGGGGAGTTGAAAATGAGTAGGAGGGAGTTGAAAATGAGTAGGAGGGAGTGGATTTTCACTTGGAGGGACTTGAAAATCAGCAGGTATCGTTCCTTCATCTGGCAATAAAATAATGCAACTGTTTTATAAATTTGGGCTGCAGAACGGTTCAAAACATCCTTGTCGCCTTTTAGCAGAAGATCAGTTGCAGAAGATCAGTTGCAGTCGTTTTTTTGGTTGTCGTAAATGCGCGTGTCGCCTGTTCGTGCGCAGTCTTTCGCAGTCCGGTGACGGTATGCAGACTGCGGCCCTAGCAGACTGCGAAAGACTGCGCACGAACAGGCGACACGCATAACTGAAAAAACCACCGCAACTGACAGAAAGGTATGAATTTTATGTTGTCGTTCTAATTACCGCAGGCGGTTCGAATTTCACCTTCTGGTCACTCATGTGGTGGACATGTGATAGTAGCGTTGAGCGGCTCTTACAATTTCTTCGGTGAAATCGCCTGTTTAAATCCTTACTGACAGATGTGTGATTGGCGAGCGTTGCCCTTTGCTTCGCTGTTTTGAACCCGTTTAGCGCTGTGCGCAAATCCACTCCCTCCCCCTCAATTTCAACTCCCTCCAAGTGAATATCCACTCGCTTCTACTCAGTTTCTACTCCCTTCAAGTGAAATATATACATATATATACAAATACATGTATGTACATCTATATATATATATATATGTAGATATGTAGATATACATATATATATATATACGCATACATACACACACATCCACACACATACATACATACATATATATATATATATGTATGTGTATATATGTATACATATACACATATATATATATGTGTGTATGTATATATATATATATGTAGATGTATGCATGTATGCATGTAGATATATATATATATATATATATATATATATGTATGTATATATATATATATATATGCATACATACACACATACATACTACATCTACATATATATATATATATATGTATACATATATATATATATATATATATATATATGTGGTTTGAGGTTTGAGGTTTGATTTTGCGGGTACTAGACGCCTTTCGGCCCCGGGGGGCCACCTGGTCGGGCCAGGTGATATCCTCCCCACCGGGTCCTAGTGGGGGGCCCTCCAAGACACACCTCCTGCCTGGTGGCGGAGTCCCCCGGGTTCACAGGGCTCGGAGCCCCGTCCCTCCCCGGCTTCCCCATTTTGCCACTCCCCGGTCAGTGCATCAATTCGCAGCCGTGGCCGCGGGCGCTTACCCACCGCGTCGCCCCCCTAATGCGTGGTCGCCCGGGGCGCCGGCGCCGCCGGGCCCGTGCTACTGGCTTGTCGCCAGTGGGACCCCCTTGGGCTGGCGCGGAGGCTGCCTAGCCCAGGGGTTGGGGCGTGGCGCAGTGCGCCACTACTGCCTTGGCGGATGCAGTGCCCCGTCCGTGTGTGCGCGGCGCTCGCGGCCGGTTCGGGGGGCTCGGGCCGGTACCTGGTGTTGTGCTTCTCCCGTTTCCCCCTTCCCGCCCCGCGTGTCCCGCGCTGCGTCTGGCGGGCCGTCCCGTCCGGGTGTCCCTTACCCTCGCTCGCTGGTACGCCATTCCACGCGGTCTGTGCGTTCCGCGTGCTCAGTCCGGTTGCCCTTCTGGTAGTCCCCGCGTGCCCTTTGCGTGTGTGTGCGCTCGCGCTCCCGCGGCGTCCGCTCCCCCCCCCCCTTGGGTGGTGTGGCGTGCGCACCTCGCGCAGTCCCGGCACTGGGCGCTGGTAGGGCCGTTCCACGTGGTCCGTGCCCCTCCGCGTGTCCTGCCCCGGTCCCTTGCTCCGTCTGGCGTGCTTGGGGTGGGGGCGGTCCGGTCCCGGTTCCCCCCTACCTGGCTTGGGGCTGTTGTTGCGAGGAGCGTCTGAGGTCAGGCGCTCCCCCTCCCCCGACTGCCCGCTCACTGGGCGGGCTGTTGGGGTCCGCTACCCACGTGCTGTGGGCGCGGGTGTGTGGGTGTGGGGGCCCAACACTGTCCCCTTGGCCTGCATGCCCTGTGGGGGCTGCGTGCCGCGGGGGTGGTGTGGTGGGGGGCCGTCCCCGGGGGGGGGGTGGCCTGCCACCGTTGTGAGGGGCGTCTGGTGTCAGGCGCTGTCCCTCCCCCGGCCGCCCGTCCTCTGGAGCGGGCTGCCGGGGTTCCGCGACCCGTGTGTCCCGGGTGCGGTCGGTGCGGGCGTGGGGACCCAGCACCGGCCCCACAGCGTGCGCCCTTGCGGGCCGGCGTTGCTCGCTGTGGGGGTGGCGGAAGGGCGTCCCCGGGCGGGGTGCCTGCCACCATTGTGAGGGGCGTCTGAGGTCAGGCGCTGTCCCTCCCCCGACTGCCCGCCACTGGGCGGGCTGTTGGGGTCCGCCACCCACGTGCTGTGGGCGCGGGTGTGTGGGTGTGGGGGCCCAACACTGTCCCCTTGGCCTGCATGCCCTGTGGGGGCTGCGTGCCGCGGGGGTGGTGGGGGGCCGTCCCCGGGGGGGGTGGCCTGCCACCGTTGCGAGGGGCGTCTGGTGTCAGGCGCTGTCCCTCCCCCGGCCGCCCGTCCTCTGGAGCGGGCAGCCAGGGTTCCGCGACCCGTGTGCCCCGGGTGCGGTTGGTGCGGGCGTGGGGACCCAGCACCGGCCCCACAGCTTGCGCCCTTGCGGGCCGGCGTTGCTCGCTGTGGGGGTGGCGGAGAGGCGTCCCCGGGGGGGGTGCCTTCCACCATTGTGAGGGGCGTCTGTGGTCCGGCGCTGTCCCTTCCCCGACTGCCCGCCCACTGGGCGGGCTGTCGGGGTCCGCCACCCACGTGCTGTGGGCGCGGGTGTGTGGGTGTGGGGGCCCATCTCTGTCCCCTTGGCCTGCATGCCCTGTGGGGGCTGCGTGCCGTGGGGGTGGTGGGGGGCCGTCCCCGGGGGGGGTGGCCTGCCACCGTTGTGAGGGGCGTCTGGTGTCAGGCGCTGTCCCTCCCCCGGCCGCCCGTCCTCTGGAGCGGGCAGCCAGGGTTCCGCGACCCGTGTGTCCCGGGTGCGGTCGGTGCGGGCGTGGGGACCCTGCACCGGCCCCACGGCGCGCGCCCTTGCGGGCCGGCGTTGCGCGCCGTGGGGGTGGCGGAAGGGCGTCCCCGGGGGGGGTGCCGTCCGCCGTTGTGAGGGGCGCCTGGGGTCAGGCGCTCCCCCTCCCCCGGCTGCCCGCCCCCTAGGCGGGCTGCCGAGGCCCACAACCCACTGGCTGTGGGTGCGGTCGGTGCGGGCGTGGGGACCCAGCACCGGCCCCACGGCGCGCGCCCTTGCGGGCCGGCGTTGCGCGCCTTGGGGGTGGCGGAAGGGCGTCCCCGGGGGGGGTGCCGTCT
>OZ038403.1:5998034-6131234 GCA_964036045.1 Eutreptiella sp. 'Long Island Sound 2002'
ACCGCCATGCCGTCCCCAATACGCCCGCCATACGATCCACCTGACGACCACGCCGTTACACCCCTCCACGCACACATCCTCGCTTCATCGCCGCCCCCGGGGTCTGCAGGCTGACCCCTCAACCCCGCGTAACACCCCCTGGGGGCGCCGCAACGCATGCCCCGCAGCGCCGGCAACAACGTCGCCCGCCCCCACACAAATCCGTGCACCCCCGGTGTAACCCGAGCATCCACCCCCAGCACTGCCGTAGCCAGGCCGCCAGTAGAGACCCCGGTGCCATGGGAATACCCTACAGGGGTTTGGGCCTTATTACCCTGGTCGGGACGACCCATGACACCTCACTGTTGTACGCGGCGACCCGGGGCAGGCGGGTGAAGCACCCCTGTCCGACCCTCATGCACGGGGGCAGAACGGCTCACCATCAGGCCGGCACGACCTGTCACATCGCGTTGGCCGTCATACTCCGCCTGCCAGAACCGTACAATCAGGCCATGAGGGCACTGCTTCTCAGGCGCCACCCCCCCCGCTGCGTCCAGCGTGGGGACGGTGGCAGGTGCACCCACATTTCCCATACCCTGTCAATCTACGTTACCCCCGGCCCCCCCCACGCCATCACCATGTCCTCCGCGATGCCACAACCAGAGTACCCGCGAGTCGCCCTCCAGAGCCGCCCACCATAGCAGCAGGGGCAGGGCTGCCGACGGCGTATCGGGGCACCGTACCCCCTCCACTTGGACGCTCTTCAGGTCACCCTGGATGGTCCTCCAGGCACTCGAGGACATCTGCCCCGAGTGCCGCAGTGCCCACCTCGCCTTAGGCCACCCCCTATCGGCACGCTCTCCACATGTCCCGCATAGGGGGGCAGAGGCACACTGATGAACCCAAACTGACGCTGTCTCTCCGCACCCGTGGCATCGCTGCGGAAGCACAGACCGCGACGGAACGCAGCTACTATCACAACACTGCGACCACAGGTCCCGCCACACATCGCAGCACGCGTCCTGGAGTCCGAGCAAAGCACCCGCCAGCGTGCGTGCTGTGGCACAACTGAGCAGGCTGCGCCTCGCTTCCTCCCACGTGGACGCCGGGCGGAGTATCGGCCGCCCGTCGGGCATCACCGGCAGGCCCTCAAGCAGCCGTGGCCATCGCGCAACTTTGGGGCTGCGCTTGCCATGCGCCAGGAGCTCCCAGCCGTAGTCCCGTAAGACCTCCCCGATGACATCAACCCCGTCTTGCCCCGGGCCCCTGGCGGACGCGAGAACTAGGCGTTGCCCTTCCGCCCGCGCCTCAACGACCGCCGCGAGGCCCAGGGTGTCAAGGGTGTGACGGGCATCGGCAGCCACGTGGTCGTCCCCCTCTGGTAGAGAGAGCATGGCCTCCGTGACGTGGCCCTGTGCGTCGTTGCTCTGTATCCGTGCCAGCTGCTTGGAGCCCACCAACACTGCCATGGACCGCTGCTCCGTGACCGCTGGTATGGCTCGTCGCAGCTGCCGGTCATACAGCCACAACGTGCCCACGTCAAGCACGGCGGCCACCGCCAGGATTGGGAGACTGCACAGAGGGTGCTGAAGGACCGGCAGCACCTCGCGAGGCCAGCCCATGACGCTCCCCACTGCCGGATGGTTGGCGTACACCTGGAGCCAGGATTCACTCTGGCCGTCAGGGCTTCTCACCATGGTACCACGCACCATGGGCCACGATTGCGCCGACACCACGCGGGACCACTCCCTGAATGCCGCGATGTCTCGTGCCACCCAGGAACCGATCCACTGGTCGAAGGCCTGCGCCACCGCCGCCATCCAGTGAGGGAACAAGGTCATGGCCTCTTCGTGCGCGATGCACGACCGTGGCACCAGCAGTGCATGCAGCGGTGCCCTCCGAAAGGTGGCCTGCAGGTCGCCGGGGAGGCCGGCAAACGGGTTCCATGGCGGACGCCGTAGGATCCTCCCTGCCGGCGGGCAGAAGGGTGTGTCACCTCGCAGGAACGCGTACACCGCCCTCCTTCGATCTTGCAGCGGCAGCTGCATGATCTGGGTGAGCCGATGGTTCCTGCGGGCATACACATCTTCCCCAATCTGGACCATGTCTTCCACAAAGAGTCTGGCCTTGGCAGGGCCCCGGGACGACGCCGCCCGCACCGTAGCGAACTGCCTCTTCAGGTCCCCGGGGACGACACCCGCCATCAGGGATTCCGTCCACCTGCAGCCGTGCTCCCTCCACGCCACGAACTCCACCGCCCTGTCCGTCAGGGGTAGCTCCGCCGTGAACTCCTCCACACGCCTGCACAGGAGCCCTGCCACCTCCTCGTCCCGCGCACACAGCAGGCGCATGTGGCCGATGTCCTCTTCCGGTCCCCCACAGAAGATACAGGGGTGGGCCGGTATTGCCACACGCGTGAGCTTCTGCTTCCATCGTCGCATGACCTGCATTGTGGACAAGCGACCATCACGTGCCCGCAGCATATTTCTGTGCGTTGGGCCGTGGTGTACAGCTCCCAGGGGCACCGCCTCGCAGGCGTCAGCCAGTGGCGTGTGCGCCCTGGTGCGCGCCGCTAGCGAACGCCACTCCATCTCCCGGACGTGCTGAAGGGCGTGCATGGAGGGCACACGCGGCTCGAGCTCTCCATTATCCCCCGGCACCAAGAGGATGGCGTGCTCCTTGGGTAGGACGAGATGGACCGGCGGGGCCATTGCACGGGCCGCGGCAGAGTCCGGTGCCTCTAGCGGGACCGCCGCCAAGTGCGAGCTCTGCCTCACCACCCAGTGGTGCGGCCCCCCAACTCGACGTGGCAGCCGTCGCAGCCCCTCCACTATCCAGCTCAGTGCGTGCTGGTTGACCAGATGTTGACCAGATGTTGTTGTTGCAGACGTGGTCCAGCTGTTGGGGCCCCACTCCCGCGTGCGGAAGGTGCAGGTGGTCCTCATGACACTCCTGGAGCTGGACAGCCCAGTGCCCAGGCGCAGGGCAGGGGAGCCGCGCATGCAGGAGGTCATTTGCGGGATCAGTCAGGGACTGTACCGTCGCATCTGTGCGGGGCCCCGAGAGAACGCAGATGTCTCTACCCTTGAAGGAATAGGATTGGGACACCCACTTCCGCCCCGCCCACTGCACCTGCGGCAGATCGGCGTGTACACACGAGTACACTGACGATGGCATGAGAAGTCCTACGCGCAACGTACCCATCGCCCGGAGCACCCTGTCCACCCTCGTATTGCCAGCGTGCGTGGCGAATGACGCAGAGGGCACCATGAACTGCCCGCACACTCCGTACCGCACGTGTATGTCCCGGAGCATGGTCCGCAGCTCATCCCGGACTGTCGTCGACCTGTGGTGGGTGAGTTGAGCCATGGTCGCCACGACGGAGTCGCGGCAGATAACTTGGACATCCGTCAACCGCAACCCATGACCCGACCGCACCGCTACGTTGGACAGGTCCTTGGGCAGCTTCTCGAATTGCAGGGCCGCAGCCTTGATGGCAGCATTCAACTTGATCACCGCCTCCGCCGTGTCGGACAGGTAGGGCGCCGCGTACCGCACGATGCCTCCAACCACAGCCGCCATCACTTCATGAGGCACTGACGCCGGCCCCAACGTGTTCTTGCACCATCCCAGCAGAGCTTCACACCGGAGTACATGTTTCTCCTTCATGGTTGCCACCCCCCTGGGATCGAGGCGCAGGCCCAAGTATGGCACCGTGCCCTTGGCGCGTAAGCATACCCATGGGGCCGCCGTGTTCCCTGGGCTCAGGCACACCATGATCGAATGGATGCAAGCCGTATTGGCATAGGCGCATTTGCCGACGTTGAGGGACATGCCCATGTCCGTGAGATACCGCGCTATCGCCGCTGCATACTCCAGGAACTGCGGCAGGGAGTGCGCTATCAATAGGAGGTCACCACAGTACACCTGCACCAGGGGTGGCACCGCATGGCGAGCATCTCCCCGCGCCTTGCAGGCAAGGCTCCGCAGGAGAGGTTCTAAGAGGAGGAGGTAGAGCACAGCGCTCTCCGCACTGCCCTGCCGCAGGCCCCTGTGGAGCCGAATGCTCGGCGTTGGGCCGTGCGCTGTGACGATGCGCACCAGAGACCCGCAGCTGAGGGTGTGGAAGAGCCTGATGAGCTCTTCCGGGACTCCCATGTGGCGCAGGAGGAGCGCCAGCGCCCCGTGCGGCGCTGTGTCAAAAGCTTTTGACACATTGAAGGCCAGGACGTGGTTCTCCTCCTGCCCACGCTGCAGCCTGCGCTGGGCCAGGAACACCGGGGCAGCCGCCGTGGAGCCCGGCAAGGCTCCGAACTGCCAGTCCGCAGCCAGTCCCTTGCGTGCCAGGACAGCCGTGAACCTCCGCATGAGGGGAGTCATGAGCATCCGCATGTCTTGCTGCCCCAGCGCTATCGGCCTGTACTCGTCCAGGTTGCCCCTGGTTGTGCCCTTCAGCATCAGCCAGATTATGGCCTCGTGCCAGGACTCCGGGACGTCCGCACCCCGCAGGATAGCCCTGTACGCGTGCACCAGGAGTCCTTGCACCGGTTCAGGCAGTTCTGCTATGAGGGCAGCCGTGACCCGGTTGGACCCTGGAGCTTTGTCGTCCGCCACGGCCTGCCTCACGGCGTCTTTAAGGTCCTGCAGGGTGTAGTCCTGCACCGACCTCCATTCCTCAGGCACCCCCCTGGGAATGTGGGCCCGGACCAGCCGCTCGAAGGCTGGCAGGTTCACTGGCCGCTTGGCGTACAGCGCCTCCCAGTACCTCTGGACCTCGCCGATGACGTCCGAGATCTCCAAGAGCACCTTCTCCGACTCGCGGACGCGTACGGACCACAGGCCCGACGGGGCATAGTTCACCACGTTGATGGCCCCCCGTATCGCCGTCCATCGGAGCTGCAGGTCCGGCACCCTGCCCCGCCAATAGTCCTTGATGGACCGGCGCCTGTTGCTCCTGAGGACGCCCCGCAGCTCCTCTACGCGTGTCTCCAGCTGGTGGAGCTGTTGGTCCAATGCGGCACGTAGGTCCTCAACCGAAGCGGGGGTTAGGCCGGGGTCCACCCGCCGGAGGTGTTGTAGCAAGGCAGTCGCTTCCTGGGAGTGGAGTCCGGCCGCCGCCGCGTCCCGTTGCCACAGCTCATGGGCGCGCCAGGCCAGGGCCTGCTGATCCGAGAGGACCTGGGCCAGAGACGCCTCCGTCTCCGCCTGCCCGTACGGGTACTGCGGGTCCACGCCTGATGGCATGCGCACTCCCGTGACCCGGGACACGTCATCTCGGAAGGCGTAGAGCAGGTCAAAGACCGCCTGCACCTCCGACGTGCCCATGGTGGCAGTGTCCTGGTCCGACGAGAGCCACGCCTGTAGCCGCCGATCCCCGCAGGCCTTCTGCAGTACTGCCGCCGCCGCCTCACGAACCCCCGGGGAGTCCGGGCGTATGGCATGCAGCCTGCCTTGGGCGTGCGAGTAGGCCATCTTGGTGACCCTCTCTTTGCCAGCCACCGCCAGCGGGAGGTCCAGGACCACAGGGCCATGATCCGACCCCAGTGACGCTGGAGACCGCCCCGGCGCCAAGTGTGGGCGCTCACGCGCCGCCCAAGGGACCAGAGGCGAGTTCAGAAGGAAGGAGTCCAGCCGGTGCCCCGCTCTCGTGGGCCTCCTGTCCTCCTCCCTTTCCGGGCCCGCCCTGCGGAAACCACATTGTTCCCACAGGGCTTGGAACCTCCTCGTGGTGGGGTGCCACGGGGACTCCAGCCACACGTTGAAGTCCCCCCCGAGGAGCACGGCCCTGGTGCCTCCCGCGCTCTTGGCCGCCGCGTACATGGCCACGTCGGCCCAGAAGGACGCCTTAGACGCCCAGGAGTCGCCGCCGCTGCCCGGGCCATTGACGTTGATGACCGTGAGGGTGCCACCCGCGGTCACCACATCGAGGGCCATGGCCTTGCCCGGCACGATGTCCACGACGTCTCGAACTTCCTCCGCGGCGAACATGTCCGCCCGAAGGGCAATCAAGAGCCCGCCGCGCACCGCTGCCGCCGACGCCGCCTGGGCATCCACCCCTGGGTACGCATGATACCCGTGGTGACGCCACTGATTCTCCGAGTGCACCACACCCTGAGGGTCCTGCAGGCCGGTCTCCTGGAAGAGGCCCAGGATGGCACCCTCGGCCTTCATGATGCCCGCCGCCACCGCCTCACCGTCGAGCATACCTAGGGCCACTGGTACGCCGTCCCCCCGCATCGAGCCCTGGACATTCCAGGACACCGCCGCTCGGGTGTCGGAGGCGGGGTCCCTTCATGGCTGCCCGTGCGGGCCGGGGCCTCCGGCCGGATCCGGACCACTGGACGGAGGGGGGCCACCAGCAGGTCCAGGGGGACCACCCGCACCCGGCGCGGGTGGCCGGTGAGGTGGCCCCTGTCCCCGTGGGCTTCCGCCCGAGGTTGCCGATGACTGCTGAGACCCGGCAGATGCGGCGTGCTCCTCCTCCGCCTGTCCTCCTGATGTACTTGCCGCCGTACTCCCCGTAGAGGTCACCGCCCCACGCCGTGCCGCAGACCCAACCGCTCCAGATTGCGCCGCCGGCTGCGACGCCCCTCGCTCCGCCGCAGGGCGAGCGCCCGCGGGCAGCGCGAGCGTTCTGGACCTCGCCTGGGCCAACGCGAAGGGCCCCGCCTGGCCCCCCGGCATAATGCCAGCCAGCATGGCTAGCGCCTGGTCCCGCTGCGCCGGATCAGCCGCATGGTCCTGCTGGAGGTGGTCCAGCAGGTCCTTGGGGTGGAGGTGGGTGGGCCGGCAGCGCTTGCCGGCTCTCCATGTGCAGTGACCAGCCCCATCCAGCCGAGACCAGGGGCAGACGTTGATCGTCTTCGACCCACGCTGCTCCGTGGCCAAGTCACCGCCAAAGTGCCGCAGCACGTACCGAATGTTGGGATAGGCGCCATATTGAGGCGGGGGGCTCCTCTTGGGCGGCGGCTTGGGCGCTGCTTTCGGGGCCGGCCTTGCCGCCGCGGCCGGGGACGCCGCAGGCCAAACTGGGGGCACGCTTGGTGGCTGCGGCAGGTGCAGCATCCCCCCCACGGGAAACTGCTCCTCCACCAAGGGGCGCCACGCGTCGGCGAACTTCTCCCGGTCGCCCTCTACC
Source organism: Eutreptiella sp. 'Long Island Sound 2002' (assembly GCA_964036045.1). Classification (NCBI taxonomy): domain Eukaryota; phylum Euglenozoa; class Euglenophyceae; order Eutreptiales; family Eutreptiaceae; genus Eutreptiella; species Eutreptiella sp. 'Long Island Sound 2002'. The sequence continues at coordinate 6,005,152 of OZ038403.1, forward strand.
TTCCACCTGGACGCGGAGAACGCCCGGAGCCACGGCCCCATGTTCTCTGCCAGGACCAGGCGGAGGGCATCCCCTCCGCTCTGCCGGCGGAAGCGTGTCGCGGCTGCGCCTGCCACGGTCCCTTGGAGGTACAGCGCCTCGCCCCCGTCGCCACTCAGTGCACTAAGGTGCAGGGCCTCCAGGTCGGCGGGGCGGACCGTGAGCACCGTGCCCTCCCCGCGATCGTACAGGCGCAGTGCCGAGGAGTGGGGCTCCAATGCCGCCACAACCTAGCACCACGCCCGCGACACACTATGCAGCAGTGCCAGCGAGGCTGCCGGCCTGTTGCTGGAGGACTGCGCTGCCGGGGCCCTGGGGAGGGCCGCTGCGTGACCCTGCAGCGCCCTGCACATGGCAGCTGCATGCTCAGCCTGCCACATGTTGCTCGGGGCTACGGGCCAGACGTCTTGCCCCTGGACCGCCGGCGGTCGCGTGACCTCCACGAAGACCGCCGGCGCCGGCGGGATGTCCTCGGCCGTGCACCTGTGTGCCCTGCGCACCGGTCCCAGCTCCCTGAGGCATTCCCGGAACACCCTGTAGCAGGCCGGGCCCCTGGACTGCTGCCTCCTGAGCCGGCACGCGGTGACGACAACCCACTCCAGTCCCCCTGTTTCCACCCGAACACAGGCCCAATACTCCTCCCCTTCCAACACTATCAGCCGCCCCATATCCGCCACGCCCACCGTATGGGTGGGAGGCACACTCTCCACCCGCAGCCACCGCTTGGCGCTTTCTTCCCACGGCTGGGGGGCATGCATCCGCTGCTGCTGCATCGCGTCCTGCACGTGCTGCAGGGACACCTTCGCCAGCATGGACATCCCCCCGTCCGCCGCCGCTGCCATACACAGCAGGGCATGCCGCATGCGCGCCCCGGGCAACCCCACACTGTGCTGGACGTCCGCCACGTCCAAGGGTGTGCGGGGCGCCGGCAGGGCATCCAGCACCGCTGCAGGCAGCTCCCCCAGGGACGGCAGACGCGCGATGGGCCCCATGTCCCTGTTGAGGACCACCGCCGCCACCCACCGCCTGTCCAGCGCGGACAGGAGGTTGCCCGGTCTTGGCACCCGAAGAAGGGTACCGACGGTGGACATGAGGGCGCACACACCACAGTCCTTGCTGTTGCCGGCCGGCTGCTGCACCTGTGCCGCCCTGGCTGTCACCAGCAGATGCTCTGCGCCCGGCCACCCCGCTCTCGGGCCCCTGGGCACCATGCGCATCGTCCGGACTGCCATGTCCCATGTGTGTGGCCATTGGGGCTGGGCTCCAGACACCGCAGGCTGGCCCAGCGGGTCCACCGTCAACTGCGTGGCAGGGGCCAGGAGGTGGTGGGCCGTCCAGTGCCGCATGCTCGGCGTCTCCGACCGGTCGAGGTACACCGCCTCTGAGCCCCCCAGCTCGACGTACCTCGCGATGAGGAGGGCAGCCGGGGTTTGGTCGTGTCGCTGGCCCTCCCACCCCTCCCTCGGGAGCATCCTGGCGTGGAGGGCCAGGCACTGCACCACATCGGCTGCCAGCGCGACCACGTCGTCGCTGAGCTCCACCCCATGATCCGCGGCCACCAGGAAGTGGTGCCTGGGCTTGGAGTACAGGTGCTCCAGGGCGCCCCGCAACTCAGCTGGAGGGGGAGAGGCGTCTCCGCAGTCCCGCAGCCAGGGGAGCGCGCCCGGGAGATGCCGCCCTGCTCCTCCTGAACAGACGGCGGCCCTAAGGATCGGCAGGTCGCGCCAGACAGCCCCGGCGACCGGATCGCGCCGGGGCTGTGGCTTGTCGGCTCCCCATTGGAGGACAGCCACCACCACGTGCGTGGTCAGGGGCTCCGCCGTGAGCTGCAACGCCGTCTCCCCGTCGGTCTCGATCACCGTGCCCCGTGGGGCAGTGAAGACGTGGCCACCGGCCCCACGGACCGCCACCCATCCCCACAAGACCGCCACGGTCTCCCAGCTGGGGTGGCTGGTTCTCCTGGGCAGGACCACCACCGGCGGGCATGGGCTGTTGGCGGCCCACACGCGCCATTCCACTCCCACCAGACGCTCATGACCAGGGGGGCGGAACACCCGGGGCCATGCGTCTGGGAGCTGGCGATGGACGGCGGTCCACACATCTGCCCCGTCAGCCCGCGTGAACTGGAGTCCTTCCAGGATGTCCCTGTCCACGGGGCTGGGGAGGCGGGCAGTGCGAACCTCCAGCCCCCGGCCCAGGCGAAACCCCGGCCCCTCTCGGTCTCCCAGCAGCACGACCTCCGGGTCCGCGGCCGCAAGGCGAGCCGCCGCCGTGGGGAGGTGCAGGGAGACAGTCCACGGCTGGACTGAGACGGGCTCGCGCGGGAGGTCAGGACAGGCCGCCACAGCACTGCCATCCCTCGCCCAGCTGAGCGCTCTGTCCCACCACTGCGCCCATGCACCCGGCGCTGCTGGCAACGACCAGGACAGGTACGTCATGACCGCCTTAGCCTGCCACTCGCGAGGGTCCATGCCGGCAGGATGCGTGTGCCACGTGCACACCCACCCCAGGTTGGCCTCCTGGACGGTGACCATGTCCCTCCACGGGACCACCGGGTACGGAGTGAGCAGGGCCGCCATGCCACATGGCAACGCCACCGCCCACTCGGTCAGGCCCCCACTCTCCACCGCATACCCCACCGCTGGGAGTCCTCCCCCTTGCGCCTTCACCACCACGTCCCGCAGCGGCGTTCCGTGGCCCCGTCCGTGGTCCTGGCTGCGGTCCAGGCTGAGTGCCCCCACACGGGCCATGGCCTGGAGGATCAGGAGCAATTCCTGGGGTACTCCCCGCGGCACCGGCGGCTGGGGGTGGGCGAACCGGCAGGCATCTGCCCGCATGCACCACCCCTTGGCCCAGTGCCTGCAGGTTTCCACCTCCCCCGTCTTCGGCCCAGCCTTGTCCGCCACTCCCAGCCCCCGTGGGCCCACCCCACGCGGCGCTTCCCGCTTCCCCATGAACTCCGGCTCCTCGTCCCGCTCCATGGCGACCTGCGCCTCTTCATTCCTCCTGCTCTGGTCCTCCTCCTCCAGCGCCTCCGTCGTTGGCGGCGGGCTCGCTGCGGCCGTGAACCTCGTCAGGGCCGCCGCCACGATGGCCCGCACGTCCACTTCCTCCCCGGCCACCTCCGGCTGACCCTGCTGCTGCTCCTCCCCCGTGGGCTGCTCCTGCCCCACCTCGGCACCGTGGCGGCCTGCCTCCTCATCACCCCCCACCGGGACCGCGAGGCCGGACTCCTGGGGGGCGGCGCCCTCGTCGAGGCGCGTGCTCACCATCACCAGCAGCTTGAGGTCGCCGCCGCGGCTCTCAAGGCGGTAGCTGCTGGAGGTGGGGACGAGGACCACTCCATCCCCGGCCAGCGGCAGGCGGTCCGCGTCGAACACGACCTCTGCACCCTCGGGGTGCAGCGCCACCAGGAGCGCATGGGATCCCAGGGCCTGGGGCGTGAGGGGCCGCACGGCCTGCTCGTGACGCCAAGCGTCAGCCCCACCTCGCCAGAAGGCCACGTACAGGCCTTCGTCCCGCCGCACGTCCTCCAGCCCTGCCTCGTCCAGCAGGCGCCCCACGGATAGGCGCACCGACAGGGGGAGGCCTTCCCGGGGCTCGGCCGCCCGGACATCACCGGGGTGGTGACCCAGGACCGCTGCGTCCCCCAGCTGGACACAGCGGACCTGGCCGTCGTCCGGGGACGCGGCCACCAGGGCCCTCTCCCGGGCGACCTGCCCTGGGCGCTGGAGCTCGTAGCGCTCCAGGGCGCTCGCCAGCAACCCCGCCTCCCGCTGCCCCGTACCCATGAGGCGGTGCCTGTGGGCACCCTCGGCCGCATGGTACCTGCAGTGCCGCTGCTCACAGCTCCCCAGGGGAGGGGGCGGCACCGCAGTGGGCATGGGCCGCAGCGGCGCGTTGGCCGGGTCCACGTCCATGCCGGCGTAGACGTCGGGCCCGGCGTCGTCCTCATACATGAGGGCCAGCGCCGACTCACCGGGCCCGTACGCCTCTTCGTCCTCCACTTCCTCCGCCCCCTGGTCTTCCCCCGCCCCTTCCCCAACCATTGCCGGCGGCGTGTCCGGCCGCGGCGGGAAGGGCGCCAGAGGCCGCTCGTCAGCGCCTCCGCCCCTTGCCGCCTCCGCCGCGTCCAGCCGTGCCCGCAGGTTGTCGGGCAGCCGGGCCCAGCTGGTACCCGCATGGAGGTCCATGCTGTACGCCAGCCCCGCCGGACACGGCTCACCGGGCGCCACCTGGAGCCACTCCCGCCACTCCCACATCCAGTCCTCCACTCCTTCCCCCTTGGCACGCCTCCCACTGGGCTCCACGCCCCCGCCTCTCTCCGCCGGTGCCTGCGCCTCCTGCACACCTCGCCCCGCGTCCTGTCCCCCCGAAGCAACCACCTCCGACGGCTCCTCCTTGGCCCCTTCCGCCCTCGGGGCGACAGCCGCGAGCGCCTGCGCGATCAGCTCGCCGGCGTCAGCCCCCCTCCCCGGCGCCTCCGGCCCGGCTCCATCGCCCCCCGCGGCTGTCCGCCGGTACGCGTCCAGGGCCTGCGCGAGCAGCTCGCTGATGTCTCGCGGGCCTGCCGCCGCCGCCTCCTGCGCCGCATCCCCCGCCTGCTCCTCCGCCGTAGGCCTCCCCATGGGGGCCGCGCCCTGCACCCCAAGCGTCGTGGGTGGACCACCACCGGGCACCACCGGCTCAGGCCCCATCGGCCCCACGGGCGGGGCCCCGCGCGGAACGGTTGGACCCCGTACCGGGACCGTCCGTGGCGGAGACCCCGCCGCGGTATGCCCCGGCTGGGGCACCGCCAGGGGTGGTGCAGCCGCAGGCGCTCCCACTCTCCCCGTCTCGCCTGGGGGCACGCCACGTGCCTCTCCTGGCGACACCCCCAGCTGCTGGGCGCCTCGCCCCGGCGCAGGCACCGGTACCGGTACCGGTACCGGCACCGCGTGCTGAGGTGGTCGAGGGTGCTGCTGGGGCAGGGGCGGTGCAGCCGCAGGCGCTCCTATTCTCCCCGTCTCGCCTGGGGGCACGCCACGTGCCTCTCCTGGCGACACCCCCAGCTGCTGGGCGCCTCGCCCCGGCGCAGGCACCGGCACCGGTACCGGCACCGGTACCGCGTGCTAAGGTGGTCGAGGGTGCTGCTGGGGCTGGGGCGGTGCAGCCGCAGGCGCTCCCATTCTCCCCGTCTCGCCTGGGGGCACGCCACGTGCCTCTCCTGGCGACACCCCCAGCTGCTGGGCGCCTCGCCCCGGCGCTGGCACCGGCACCGGTACCGGTTCCGGCACCGCGTGCTGAGGTGGCCGAGGATGCTCCTGGGGCAGGGGATGCGGGTACACCACACGCTGGTGCGGACGGTGATGGTGATGGTGATGGTGTAGGTGGACGGGGTGCTGTGGCACAGCCGCCAGGTGATGGTGATGGTGATGGTGGACGGGGAGCTGCGGCACAGCCGCCGGGTGTACGTGTTGGTGTGGGAAGTGGTGCTGCATCATGGGGAACCCGGCGGGGTGATGAAGTAGGTGATGGAGATGGAGATTGTGGTGGTGGTGAGCTCCAAAAGGCGGGAAGGGCAGGGGCCCGAGGCCCGGGGGTGGCGGCACCGGAAACGCACCCGGCGCCGCATGCCCCGGCTGCCCCGCCGGTCCCACCGGGGGCCGCCCGCGCTGCGCGTCCTCCAGCTGCCCGAGGTCTTGCAGACATCGGAGCAGCCGGTTGAGCAGGTGCACCCCGAACGGCACCGTGCCCGCTGCGAACCGCGCCTGAACGTCAGGCGCATTGTACGGGTGGGGATCGCGGGCCAACATCTGCCGCAAGCAGACGTCGACGAAGTGGTCCCACCCGTTGTCCCTGGCCGGACGGTCCGCGTCCACGCGCGCCTGGAACGCCGCATACGTGTGCGGCCCGTGTCTGACGAGATCGGACACCATGTCTACCAGGCGCCGGGCACGTCGCCGGAAGGCTGGCAACTCCGCGGGATTGGTGGGGACAGAGAGCGACATTTAGCTAACGAAGGCTGTGTGAGCTATGGACACGGCAGTACGGGTGGACTCTACTCTATGGCCCTTCCCACCCGCTGCTAACCTCATGTTGCACGACACTTCGCACGACACAGATACCCCCCCCCTCTTGCGTGCTCCCCCCCCCTTTCCCGTTCGTGCTCCTGTGCCCCCGGTGTCACCCCCTAGGTGCGCTCCCTGGTACTACCCGGTCGTTGGTGGGTGTGTCGCCAGGCAGGGCTGGGGGGGGGGGGCGCCCGACGCTGGCTCTGGTCCCTCCCTCCGGGAGTTTCCCCATGGGGGGGCCGATGCATGCACTCCCCGTCAGGGTGTAACTCCGTTGTACGGGCCGTCCATTTGTACCCGCTCCGTACAAATGGACCTGCGTCGTAACCAGGTACGTCGGCCCTTCCCCACACCGGGGTCGGGTACACTGTGGGTCGCCGGGGAGTCCTTGCGGGATAGGCGCGTCTCTTGCCTACCCCGATGGACGGTGTGCCCTACCTGCAGCCCCTCACAGGACACGAACCGCAGTACGTGCCGTGGGGAGTGCTCCTGGTCAGGGCCATTGGCCACCCCCCCAGGCCGGTGCCACCTCGGGCCGCTGGCCAACGGTCCCGGGCGTAACCCACCTTATTGCCTGTGCTCAGGTGGGGCCGATACGGACACCGGGGGGCCCCCCAAACCCCCCCTGAGGTCGGGTACTTTACCAGCGTCTCTTGCGGGCTCTTGTCACCCCGGCCCCCCCCCATTCGTTGCGGTGTTGTTCCCTACCTACCAGCTCTCTTCTCCAGGGGTGTTCCCCTTTCCCGCGCCCCTTGCCGCGCTTCCTGGTTCCCGCCCTGTCCCGTCTGCCCGTGCTGTCTATCCCTGCTCTGGCGCGTTGGTGTCCTGTGTCTTTTTTTTTTTTTCCCGTCTCTCCCCCCGGCGTTTCGGTCTGTCCTCTGCCTCCCCCCCACGTCCCCCCGCTGTCACCTCGCTGCCCTCGCCCCCTTCTGGGGTGGGCGGAGTAGTTGGGGGTGGGGGGGGGGGGGGGCGTCCTCGCTGCCCGTCCTCTGGCGTAAGCACGTCGCGAGCACGGTGTTGGCACGTGGTGCGGCATTTGCCCTTCTGGTGGTGGGAGGGGGGGTTGCCGTGCGGCTCCCGTCGCCGCCCTTCCCACCCCGCGGTCGTACCCCTGGTGGTCCCCCCGTTGGTGTTTGCACGGCGCGTGCTCCCTTCGCGCACGGCTGTGTGGTCCGTCCCGCACCCCCTCCCCGCTGCCTCCCCACCCTGCCGCTTTGTCCTCGGGGGTTATAGCACGCATGTCGCAGGCACGACGCTAGCACGACGCAAGCACGGGGTGAGGCACTGGGCTGCTGTGGGGGGGGGCGCTGTCCGTCCTCTGGCGTGAGCACGTCGCAAGCACGGCACAGGCACGAGGCGCAGCACTTGTCCCTCTGTAGGGGGGGGGAGGGGGCTCGCCGTGTGGCTCCCTTCGTCGACCTTCCTCCCCTGCGGTCGCACCCCCGGTGCCCCCCCCGTTGGGGCCTGCTCGGCGTGTGCCTCCTACGGGCACGGTCGTGTGGTCCGTCCCGCACCCTCTCTCCGCTGCCTCCCCACCTTGCCGCCGTGTCCTCCGGGGGGGGGGGCTTTGTCCGCCCCTCCCTACCTTCTTCCTCCACCCTTGGGGGGGCGGTGTTGTGTGTGGGGAGGGGGGGGCCTTGTCGTCCTCCCTCCGGTGCACGCATGTCGCAGGCACGGCGCAGGCACGAGGTGCGGCACCTGTCCCTCTACAGGGGGGGAGGGGGCTTGCCGTGTGGCTCCCGTTGTCGCCCTTCCTACCCTGCGTTCGCACCCCCGGTGGCCCCCCCGTTGGGGCTCGCACGGCGCGTGCTCTCTTCGGGCACGGTCGTGTGGTCCGTCCCGCTCCCTCTCGCCGCTGCCTCCCCACCCTGCCGCTTTGTCCTCGGGGGGGGGGCCGCTTTTCGCCCCCCCCGACCCGCATCCCCCACCCTTGGGGGGGCGGAGGTGGGTGGGGGGGGGGGGGGCGCCCTTGTCGTCTTCCCTTCTTAGCACGCACGTCGCAGGCATGACGCAAGCATGGCGCTGGCACGAGGCGCGGCACTTGTCCCTCTGCAGGGGGGGGGGCTTGCCGTGTGGCTCCCGTCGTCGTCCCTCCTTCCCTGCGTGTGCACTCCCGGGGGGCGGTGGTGTGCGGGGGGTGGGGGGCGCCCTTGTCGTCATCCCTTTGTAGCACGCATGTCGCAAGCACGACGCAAGCACGACGCAAGCACGAGGTTGGGCACTCGGCCGCGGCGGGGGGGGGGGGGGGGTTTCTCCTGTGGGCCGTCCCGCCCTTCTCCATGGTTTAGGCTCCGCACCCCAGGATCTCCAGCCGCTGTTGCCCCTTGGCGGTGGTGGCCACGTCTCCGCAAGATGCTCAGTGTCCCGTGCCTGCTCTCCCGTGCCTATCCTTACTGGAGGAGGTACGTACCCGGGTGGTTGCGGTTGTTGAGGGGGAGGGGGGGGCGCCTTCCGCCCCCCCCCTTCCCTCATCCCCTACCCTTGGGGGGCGGAGGTGTGTGGGGGGGGGGGTCGCTCTGGTCGTCTTCCCTCTGTAGCACGCAAGTCGCAGGCACGGCGCAAGCACGACGCAAGCACGAGGTGTTGTGGGGGGGGGGGGGTTGTCTCCTATGGGCCTTCCCGCCCTTCTCCATGGTATAGGCTCCGCATCCCAGGAGCTCCAGCCCCTATAGCCCCTTGGCGGTAGTCGCCACGTCTGCGCAAGGTCCTCAGTGTCCCGTGCCTGCTCCCTCCTGTGCCCATAATTACTGGAGGAGGTACGTACCCGGGTGGAAACGGATGATGAGGAAGTGCGGGCAGCGGGGAGGACTTACCGTACGCCTCGAAGGCTTTTTGCGCCATCCGCCGCCCTGGTTGAGGGGAGGGCCCCTGTTTCGGCACCTAACAGCCCGGGGGGGGCTGACTGCCCATCCTCTCCCTGGTGCCTGCGTATCCACTTCCGAGCGGCCTGATACCGGTGCCGTGGTATCAGTCCGCTGGAAGTGGCGGCTACAAAGCGGCCGGGCGCTCTCGCCCCCCGGGTCTCTGCCACCCCCGAGCGCGATGGAGGCCCCTGAGGTCCCATGGCAGAGACGCGGGGAGACGGGCGGGGGATTCATTTGTGGCATCCCCTGGCCACCTAGTTAATCAGGTCGCTTCCGCAGGGGGCCCACCGGATGGCGCCGCTGGTGCCCATCCCCTCTGCGCCACACTTTCTGTAACAGGCGCAGGGGGTCCAGTGGATGGCGCCACTGGCGCGTGCCCCCCAAGCGCCACAGGTCGGGTTACCGCACGGGAGGCCCTACGGATGGCGCCGCAGGTGCCCGTCCCCCCGTGCCACATCCTGCCCCCGGCGCCAGGCATGGTTGTCGTGTCACATGCACGAATGAGGTCAGGGTCGGTTGCAGGACGCGCACGGCGCACGACACGACGCAAGGCAACTATCCCCTACCCTGCCCCCTCCGCTCCCTCCCTCGCCCTCGGTGCGCACCTGGTGCAGTGCATGGCGCAGCCCCTCCCCTGTCTCCCTCGTCGCACCCTCTCTCTGCTCCGGCCGTCCGGCCTGCGCCCTCTTCCGTTGTGTCCTACCTCTTTCGCCCTGTCCGCGCCCTCTTCCCTCGTCCTTGCCGACCCTCGATGCATGACACTTCGCAGGCACACAGCACACTGCACCCTTGGGGGCGGGCTGCCTTGTGGCAGCTCGCCGCGGCGCCTCGCCTTGCCCAGCGCCCCCGCGCGCTGCGGGCGGTTCGTTCGGCTGCGGGGCACCTTGTTGCCCCCTTCTCTGCCCTGCCGTCTCTGGCCCTCTGCCCTCCGGCCAGCGCGAGCACGGTGCGGAGCAATTCGCGAGGCAGCACTACTCCCTCCCTGCCCCCCTCTCCGCCACGGCCCCCTGGCCCTGTCCTGCCCCCTGTCTGCTCACCCCCGCTCACCCCGCCTTCTCTGACCCTCTGCCCTCCGGCTTGCGCGAGCACGATGCGGAGCAATTCGCGTGGCAACACTTCCTCCCTGCCCCGGCCCCCTGGCCCTGTCCTGCCCCCTGTCTGCCCGCCCTCTCCCACCTTGCCCTCGTCTCTCGTCCCTGGCTGCAGGTTCACTGGCCTCCTGTTCCTCTGTTCCCTCCCTCCCTTTTTCCCCTCGGCGTGCACCGTGCTGAGCAATGCGCAAGGCAACCCTCCCACTCCCTCTCCCCCTTGCTGCCCCCTGGCGTCCTGAGCCCACGATACCTCCGGGGGTAGGCTGCCTAGCGGCCGCGGCCCGTCCAGGGCCCCCGCTCGCCGTAGGCGGTCATCTCAGTCGCGGGGCACCCTCTTCGTTCTTGCCCCCGGTCCACTCACACTTGCCGTGCGTAAGGTCCGTGGTCAGCATGCTTCTGTTTTCTCGCCTCCTCCTCCTAACCCCTGCCCTCCGGCCAGCGTGTGCACGGTGCGGAGCAATTCGCGAGACAACCCTCCCTCCCTGCTCCCCCTCTCTGCTCCCGGTCCCCGGCCCAGCCCTGTCCCCTGTGTGCTCGTTCTCCCTCGTCCCCCCTTGCCCCCCTACCCAGGCCCCTGCGTCCCTGGCCCCCTGTCCCGCTGTCTCCGTTTCCCCTCTACCTCCCCGGCGAACACTTCGCGGAGCAATACGCGTGGCATCCCTCCCTCTCTCCCTTCTCCTTTCTGCCCCCTGGTGCCCTGGTCCCTGGTCATGTGGCACGCACGTCGCACCAGCACGTCACACTGCACCCGCCTGTGGCCTTTTTCCCTCTACGCCCGCCCTGTCCCCCCCCTCCTCTCCCTGCCCTTTGCCCACACTGACACTACGCAGGACATTGTGTTGGCAAGTCGCACGCATTCCGCAGGCACGCACCTGGCCTCCATCGTCGGCGCCGTCTGGTTGGTTGGCACCACGCTGCGGCCGCCCGGCGCTGCCACAGCCCTCGCAGGAGCCGCCGCTGCGGGCAGCCGCTCCAAATGCCGCGGGGGGCGCGGCCCTGGTAGGCCCCGGCTGCCCCCCGGCCAGGGTTTCACTGTACCCCCCGCGGCGCCTGGTCGCCGGGGGGGATCCATCACAAAATCCTGTAAGAAATCGAAAAAAAATAGACACTCAGAAAGTATATGTGTGTGTGTGTGTGTGTACATATTGAGAAGGAGGGTGTGGACTTCCGCTTGAAGGGAGTTGGTACAGGTTGACACGTTTTGCGTTCCGTGTGTGACAACCCAAGCCCTCAGTTGAGATGCACGCACCGGCTTTCAACCCCAATCGCCTGGATCATGATGTGCACTTCTAGAATGCCAGCAAAGACACCAATCTCCGATGAAAAGAAGGCCAAGGCAACGGCATATGCTGCAGCCATGGCAGCGGAAGGGCCATTGCTGATGGAATTAATGGGGAGCGTGCCTGGCCCACAAAAGCATAAGAAGCGGAGCGTTTCCTTTGCCTCGCAAGCCGAGGTACAAACACTCACTCCCGAGGGTGGGCACCAAGTACTAACCTCTGCGCCCATCTCCACACCCAAACATGAGTCCCAAAGCGCGAAGCCTGACCCAAAGCCTGACCCGAAGCCTAACCCATCCCAGCCGTCAGACCAACCGGTTGCAGCCGAGGCCATACCTGACCCAGAAGCAGAGGTGATGGTGGACGACGCGGAAGACGAAGGCATTTCGCAAACACCCCCAAATCTGGACATGCCGGATCTAGGCGAGTTCACCTCCCAAACGTCCTCTTCACCAGAGCTCCCCACCCCTTCTACCCCTCTTACTTTGACGCCTACCTCAAGCCAACAAACCTCACAACCTTCTGAATCTTCGACGGCTTCATCGGGGCCGTCTAGTATTGGTGACATAGATCTGTCCCAAGATTGGGATGAGGTAAAGAGACAGATCCACAAGTGCACGGAGAAAATGGAACTCGGTGACTGTATCCAAAAATTGGAAACGTGGGTCGCATCCTTAGGGGACTCTCCTTTTCGAAAAAAGGTGCAGGACTTTTTCCTCCAGGAGGCCGAAGAGCGGGGCGAGCTCACCCAGACAGCAATCTCTTTCCTCTCCTTGCGAAACAAGGCCGATCTTTGGGCCCGAGTGCAAGCACAAGTAGGGTGGGAGGATACCCACGATGCCCGCCAGCCCGTTTTGGAGCAGCTTGACACGAGCCGTCGGTGGGCTCATGAACTGCTAGGTCTGCCGCGTGGGGCCGATGAGGCCGTCGTTAAAAAACGGTATCGGAAACTGGTGCTGTGGGCTTAGAGGTTTGACATCAGTGTCATTCAAAGAATCAATGGGGCGAAAGACATCCTTTGTGGGGATAGCCGACGGCTGTACGAGGCTCAATTGAACGGCCTCGTTGCACCACGGGGGGAAGATTTAGGGGATGACCCTGCTCTTTGGCCGCGTGAACACGTTTGGTGGCCATCAATGGCCGACGTGGAATCTCCGGAGCCCATGCAAGCTGCTAACCCCGGCACCACTGCGCTGCACGGACCCATTAGCCCTGAGCCAACTTCAACCTCCTCACCTCCTCACCCGGAATATATTGATGCCGACAACACCCCATCTCCTGCCGAGGGCCCTGCATCTGGGGTAGATGGCATCAGAGTCCTAGGCATTTTGTTGACGAACCGTGAAACAACGGAACAATTGGGGGGTGATCGTTGGATCGGAGATATTTTGATTGAAATTCGAGTGCAACTCATGAATTTGCTGCTCCATCGGAAACTCGGCCTCCAGCGAAGGGTCTGGCCTGTTACCCTTTGGCGGAAAAAGAGCTTGCCACAGAAGGAAAACTGCTTTGACCTCGATTGGTTTATTTTGGTCTGTGGCGAGCAGGGGCACTGGTGGGTGGCAGTTTTTCTTCATCTGCTGTCGTTCCCAGAAGTGTGGATTCTGGATTCTCTGTGTCCGGATTCTGCCCAACGGCGACAGCGTGCAACAGTTCTGTGGGACCTCCTTAAGCGGCATTGGCAGGTGCATAACCAGCACCAGCCATGGCCATTCTCTGCCGACCCGAACCTTAAGAAATTTCACTGTGTACATCAGCCAGATGGTTGGTCGTGTGCAGTGTTTGCGTGCTGTGGTGCAAAGTGGGTCGTTTCGCTTGTTTTAGGCGGTAGCGAGGTTGATTTGTCACCTCTATCGCTAGAACTAAGCGACTTAGACCTTAGGACTATTTTACGTAATTGGCACGGAACAGTACATCTGCTGCATACGGATGTAGTTCCTGATCATCCGCTCTTCCCGGATTCTAGAACACCTTCTTCAGTATCCACAATGCCTGCCCGTTGTGAGGAACAGATGAAGATCGCAACAGAGAAAGGTATGATATATCACTGTTGGGTGAGCGTCTCGCCGATGCATGCCAGCAGCAGTCCTCCCATCGTCGCCTACAGTGCCAAAGACGGAGGAGCCAAAAGAGCCGGAAGCAGGCAACGTGGAAGGTGTGGAGGCAGCACCGGAAGGTGTGCTACTGATTTCAAACACCTCGGATGCACGAGGCTGATAGGCTTGGCCCAACAATACAACGCACATCCCTTGATACAGGTGCGGGGCAAGCGGAGCAAGCCGCAGAAGAAGCGGGCGAAGCAGCGGCGGAGGCAGCAGCGGAGGCAGAAGAAGGAGCAGAAGGAGGAGCAGCGGAGGAAGTCGCCGCCGCGGAAGAAGCGGGAGGAGAAGCGGCAGAAGGAGCACCAGCACCAGCCGGAGAGGAAGCAAGAGGAAAAGAGACGGAGCAGGAATTGCCAGGAGAACTCCCTGCAGGTTTGCCAGGAATTGCACGACACTACATTGTGACACTACATTACTACGCCTCACCATGGGAGCCTATCAAGTTCGTGCATCAGAGGCCCCCGGTAAATCAATAGTCAGGGGGTAGCCTATCAAGTTCGTGCATCAGAGGCCCTTGGTAAGTCAATAGTCAGGGGGTGGCCTATCAAGTTCGTGCATCAGAGGCCCCCGGTAAATCGATGGTCAAGGGGTAGCCTATCAAGTTCGTGCATCAGAGGCGCCTGGCAAATCAATAGTCAGGGGGTAGCCTATCAAGTTCGTGCATCAGAGGCTGCTGGCAAATCAATAATCAGGGGGTAGCCTATCAAGTTCGTGCATCAGAGGCCCCTGGTATATTAATAGTCAGGGGGTAGCCTATCAGGTTCGTGCATCAGAGGCCCTGGGCAAATCAATAGTCAGGGGTTGGCCTATGAAGTTCGTGCATCAGAGGCCCCCGGTAAATGAACAGTCAGGCCTAGCCTATCAAGTTCGTGCATCAGAGGCCCCTGGTAAGTCAATAGTCAGGGGGTAGCCTATCATGTTCGTGCATCAGAGGCCCCTGGTAAATCAATAATCAGGGGGTAGCCTATCAAGTTTGTGCATCAGAGGCCCCCGGTAGATCAATAGTCAGGGGGTAGCCTATCAGGTTCGTGCATCAGAGGCCCTTGTTGACTCAATAATCAGGGGGTAGCCTATCAAGTTCGTGCATCCGAGGCCCCCGGTAAATCAATAGTCAGGGGGTAGCCTATCAAGTTCGTGCATCAGAGGCGCGTGGTAAATCAACAGTCAGAGGGTAGCGTATCAAGTTCGTGCATCAGAGGCCCTGGTAAATCAATAGTCAGGGGGTGGCCTATCAAGTTCGTGCATCAGAGGCCCCCAGTAAATGAACAATCAGGGGGTAGCCTATCAAGTTCGTGCATCAGAGGCCCTTGGTAAACCAATAGTCAGGAGGTAGCCTATCAGGTTCGTGCATCAGAGGCCCCCGGTAAATTAATAGTCAGGGGGTAGCCTATCAAGTTCGTGCATCAGAGGACCTTTGTGAATCAATAATGGGGGTTAGCCTCTCACGTTCATCTCTCGTTGTAGACATGTCCATCTTAATGCTTTTGCTCTGCGCACTCTGCGATGTCGGCTGGAGCCTTGTGGGGCTGACCATAGTCTTTTGTGGTCTCGTTTCGGCCGCTGTTGTTCTCTCCCTTCTCCATCGGAGGCATCGTAGACACCACCAACGGCGGCGAAGATGCTCACCGTGTCGACTACTCCACAAGGGACGATGTGCGAGGAAAGAGATCCCCATTTTCGTGTCACTCCTCGACAGAACCCTCGTTCTGTGTGTGCCTAAGGATATCAGTGAGGCTGCCATCTCTGATCTGGTGAGGATCATCACTGGTGTGCCCGTTCATGATAGGCGAATTTGTAGAGTTTCACGCAGAACCGGTACCTGGGTCCGTAACGAACGAGTTCTTGTCCTGTTCCGTCTCCGCGGTGGTGTTGCATGGCACAGCATCCTGCTGCAGGATCAAACCGCAGACTTCCTTCGAACCAACTTTCGGTCCCTCCACGCGTCCATGGGCCACCCTACCACCGCCCAGATGACCTTGCTCTTTGAGGGTGTATATGCCGATCCATTTTGTGCGACTTTGAGATCTGTTTCTTCATCAATGTTGGACAACGTCAAAACGGAACCCGCGGAAGTGGCAGTTTCAAGCAGTGATGTGCTAGGCCCAGAAGCTCTGAGAAACCCTTCGAATGGTGCATCATCCAGACCTGCCCCCGTAAGAAACCCCCCTGCCATCTTATCTCCAACCCCGGCATCTGACTCGGGACCCACGGAATCTACGGATCCGGCCCCCTTAATTAAGCATGAGTTTAGTGCCGCTCAGTCACCGCGGTCTGATCCTAAACCTCATCCCGACGTCCCCCCCCGCAAACGCGTGAAACGCGAAGCCCATTGTCCCTCCGAGCACTCCCCCCGACCTGGAGACGAGGTTGGCTGCACCTTCCGGTCCCACACCGAAGCTGTTGCATACCTGAATAAGATTCGGGGGGAGTTGGCAATACATAACAGCGTTACCAGCAAGTCTGCAGGGGGGAGTAATTGGGCACGTATTGGTTGTCGCATTTGGGGACGCCTAAAACAACACGGGCCCCTAAAGGAAACCAGTAGAGCACGCCCAGAAAAGCAGCCCCGGCCTCTCACGAAGTCTGATTTGTGTCCATATGGTGCAACGCTAACCCATGATCCTGGCACGGGCCTGTGGAAGCTAACCGAGTGTAATTGGGACCACTCTGACCGTTGGTGGCCTGACGAGGAGGAGGCCGCCCCACTGGACAAATCAGCCCTCCCTGATGAGCTCTGGCACGACCTTGAGCGGGCGTATGAGCACCGTGAAATGCCGGAGCAAATTCTTGTAAATTTGAGGAAGAAATATAGCGAGGACGCGTACCCAGCAATCAACGGGTTTTCAACCCAGCACATCAGAATTTTTTTCAAGTCCATCGAACGCAAGATGGGCCCAAATGATCTTGCACGTTTGATTAACCACCTGAAAATGCTCAAACAGGCAGATCCTGCCTGGTATTTCAATCATGAAGCCCCTGACCCAGTCACTGGTGTTGTACGAAGATGGTTTTTTATGCCGCCAGAGCAAGTAAAAAACGCCAGAAAATATGCACAAGTCATTTTTGAAGATAACACGTACAAATCGAATCGGTACGGCGAGGCATTGGCCCTGTTTTGCGGTATCAACGAACATGGCCAAACCCTTCTCCTGGCGCAGGGCTGCATGCCAAGCAGTGAAAATGCAGAGGATTATGAGTGGCTCTGGCAGGAGTGGATAAAGGCAACCGGTTGTGCACCCCGGGTTTTGTTCGGTGATGCTGCATACGCCCTCTTGGGGTCCGTTCCCAGGGTTTTCCCCCCGGACCGAACTGCTCACTTCCTCTGCCTTTTTCACATTTACAAAAATCTTACCGAAAACTGCCGAAACTCCCTCGAGCAACACGATTTTACTGCTCTTGAGAGCGCCATCCGATAGGTTCAGGAGTGCCCAGATAAGGACACTGCTGATATTCTCTGGCGCAAAATTCTGGAGGACCCCCGCTGGAAAACTGTCAAGGACTACCTTGGAGTCAGATCCCCCCTACATCGTCTTGACCGTTGGTGTGTTGCATGGCAGGTAGAAGTTTTTACCTTCGGCTGCAAGTCCACACAGAGGGCTGAGTCTTTGAATTGCCGCATAAAGCGCCACCTAACTGCAAGAAAAGGTTACTACCACATTTTTTTATCTGTTTTGCACTTGCTCTCCAAGGAGGGCTATAAACTTGAATATACTGAAATGGTGCATCACCGGCACGCCAATCACCAAATAGCTAACCAAGCCTTCCCATTCTATGTCAAGTTTGTTTCAGGCAAGGTGACAAGCTGGGCGTTTGATAGAATGCTCCAGCAGATGAATGCTTCAACTGCGTACCTCGTGTATGAGTATGACGTGTCCAGGGAGGCCAAATATATAGTTGCCAACCGGCGGCACCCTTATGGAACTATGATCGACAATGTCACGATTCACTTCAGACGGAGTTGGTAGACCTACCGAGATTCTCTGCGATCTCCAATCGTGTGCACCAAACCCAAGGCAAAAATATAGTTTATGAGGTAAAGCGAATTGAATCCAGCTGCACTTCGTGTTACATGAACTGTCCACATTATGTTTGTCTGTTCGAGCCATTGGCTGAGGATGGTGCCTATACGCAGTTTTGGTGTAGTTGTGGACTTGCTGTCCGAGTCGGGCATCCATGTCGTCACTATTTTGCTGTTTTGCATCATGGGTCATCTTCAGTCGGCTTCCATCTTGGGTTGTTCAATCCAATTTTTATTTTAAAACAATTTCAGACTGCAACTGAGGTCCTTATCAGTGCCAAATGCAGCAGCCAACGCCTCCCCCTACCCACAGTGCAGGTACCCGTGGCAATCCATGCTACAGACGATGACATTATATTGACCGACATCTCCTCGTGGGCTGATTTGCCAGCCAGAACGAAACGCGAGCAGATTGTCCGCTCCCTTGGGAACCTGCAGTCCCGGGTGCGTCAATATATAACTAATGTGGATAGAGTGGCAACTCATCTTTCCGACCAGGGACAGGATGCAGGGGCCTTTCTCGAAGAAGAGGAGAGGCTACTGAACCAATTTGTGGACATGCGAGCCTCCTCCACACAGGTCCATGTGGCAGGTGCACAAGCACCACGACCTGTTCCCCCGCCGGTGGCCGCCAAGCGAACAGTGCAGCCAACTGTCAGGAAAACCGCTAAGCGAGGGGATGGTACAAAGGGTGCTACAAAGGGACGAGGAAGGGGTCAGGGTAGGGGTAGCGGTCCGCCGCTGAAGGAAGAGTTGAATGCTGCCCTTGAGCTTTCAGATGCGCTAACCACCGTGAATCAGGCTCCTGGGGGCCTGAGTGCGCAGCAGGCCGCGTATAATTATCATTTGCATGCACACATTCACAATATGGTTGACTCGGCAGAGCAGGTTGATACTCACTTGGCTCAGTTGTATGCTCGGACTGCATGTGGGGAACAACTTTCGCCAGCTGAGTTGCATCAGTGTAAGCAGCTTTTGGAGTGGCGGGCTCAAGTGTCGAAGCACTAAGGACATTTCAAATTTCATGTCTGAGTTTATGTTCCATGCTTTCAGGGTTTGCCTGTGTGAGGTTGGGTTTGCCACTGCTGAGATCTGAGGTCCGTTGAAATTGAGTAGGAGGGAGTTGAAATTGAGTAGGAGGGAGTCGAAAATGAATAGGAGGGAGTCGAAATTGAGTAGGAGGGAGTGGATTTTCACTTGGAAGGAGTTGAAAATGAGCAGGAGAGAGTTGAAAATGAGTAGGAGGGAGTTGAAAATGAGTAGGAGGGAGTGGAATTTCACTTGGAGGGAGTTGAAAATGAGTAGGGGGGGAGTTGAAATTGAGTAGGAGGGAGTTGAAATTGAGCAGGCAAGAGTTGAAAATGGGCAGCAGGGAGTTGAAAATGAGTAGGAGGGAGTGGATTTTCACTTGCAGGGAGTTGAAAATGAGCAGGGGGGAGTTGAAATTGAGTAGGAGGGAGTTGAAATTGAGCAGGGGGGAGTTGAAAATGAGTAGGAGGGAGTTGAAAATGAGTAGGAGGGAGTGGATTTTCACTTGGAGGGAGTTGAAAATGAGCAGGGGGGAGTTGAAAATGAGTAGGAGGGAGTTGAAAATGAGTAGGAGGGAGTGCATTTTCACTTGGAGGGAGTTGAAAATGAGCAGGGGGGAGTTGAAAATGAGTAGGAGGGAGTTGAAAATGAGTGGGAGGGAGTGGAAAATGAGCAGGAGGGAGTTGAAAATGAGTAGGAGGGAGTTGAAATTGAGCAGGGGGGAGTTGAAAATGAGCAGCAGGGAGTTGAAAATGAGTAGGAGGGAGTGGATGTTCACTTGGAGGCAGTTGAAAATGAGCAGGGGGGAGTTGAAAATGAGTAGGAGGGAGTTGAAAATGACTAGGAGGGAGTTGAAAATGAGTAGGAGGGAGTGGATTTTCACTTGGAGGGACTTGAAAATCAGCAGGTATCGTTCCTTCATCTGGCAATAAAATAATGCAACTGTTTTATAAATTTGGGCTGCAGAACGGTTCAAAACATCCTTGTTGCCTTTTAGCAGAAGATCAGTTGCAGAAGATCAGTTGCAGTCGTTTTTTCGGTTGTCGTAAATGCGCGTGTCGCCTGTTCGTGCGCAGCCTTTCGCAGTCCGGTGACGGTATGCAGACTGCGGCCCTAGCAGACTGCGAAAGACTGCGCACGAACAGGCGACACGCGCAACTGAAAAAACCACCGCAACTGACAGAAAGGTATGAATTTTATGTTGTTGTTCTAATTACCGCAAGCGGTTCGAATTTCACCTTCTGGTCACTCATGTGGTGGACATGTGATAGTAGCGTTGAGCTGCTCTTACAATTTCTTCGGTGAAATCGCCTGTTTAAATCCTTACTGACAGATGTGTGATTGGCGAGCGTTGCCCTTTGCTTCGCTGTTTTGAACCCGTTTAGCGCTGTGCGCAAATCCACTCCCTCCCCCTCAATTTCAACTCCCTCCAAGTGAATATCCACTCCCTTCTACTCAATTTCTACTCCCTCCAAGTGAAATATATACATATATATACAAATACATGTATGTACATCTATATATATATATATATATATATATATATGTAGCTATGTAGATATATATATATATATAGATATACGCATACATACACACACATCCACACACATACATACATACATATATATATATATATATGTATATGTATATATGTATACATATATACATATATATATATATATATGTGTGTGTATGTATATATATATATATATATATGTAGATGTATGCATGTATGCATGTAGATATATATATATATATGTATATATATATATATGCATACATACACACATACATACTACATCTACATATATATATATATATGTATACATATATATATATATATATATATATGTATACATACATATATATATATATATATATATATATATATATTGCTGTATACTCCCTCCAAGTGAAAATACAATCCCTTCCCCTCAATTTCAACTCCCTCCAAGTGAATATCCACTCCTTCCTACTCAATTCCACCCCCTCCTGCTCAGTTTCCACTCCCTCCGAGTGAAAATGCACTCCCTCCAAGCGAATATCCACTCCCTCCTACTCAATTTCTACTCCCTATATACAAATACATATATGTACATCTATGTATCTATATATATATATATATATGTATATGTATATGTATGTATGTATACTCCCTCCGAGTGAAAGTCCACTCCCTCCTACTGAATATTTACTCCCTCCAAGTGAAATATTTACATATATATATATATACAAATACATGTATGTACATCTATGTATCTATATATATATATATATATATATGTATGTATGTATACTCCCTCCAAGTGAAAATCCACTCCCTTCCCCTCAATTTTAACTCCCTCCAAGTGAGTATCCACTCCTTGCTACTCAATTTCACCTCCCTCCTGCTCAGTTTCCACTCCCTCCGATTGAAAATGCACTCCCTCCAAGCGAATATCCACTCCCTCCTACTCAATTTCTACTCCCTCCAAGTGAAATATATACATATATATACAAATACATGTATGTACATCTATATATATATATATGTATATGTATATATGTATATAGATATATACAGACACACACACACACATATATATACATATATATTACACACACACACACACATATATATATATCTGTATACATACATACAGGCATATATATATGTGTGTGTGTGTGTGTGTACATATTGAGAAGGAGGGTGTGGACTTCCGCTTGAAGGGAGTTGGTACAGGTTGACACGTTTTGCGTTCCGTGTGTGACAACCCAAGCCCTCAGTTGAGATGCACGCACCGGCTTTCAACCCCAATCGCCTGGATCATGATGTGCACTTCTAGAATGCGACCAAAGACACCAATCTCCGATGAAAAGAAGGCCAAGGCAACGGCATATGCTGCAGCCATGGCAGCGGAAGGGCCATCGCTGATGGAATTAATGGGGAGCGTGCCTGGCCCACAAAAGCATAAGAAGCGGAGCGTTTCCTTTGCCTCGCAAGCCGAGGTACAAACACTCACTCCCGAGGGTGGGCACCAAGTACTAACCTCTGCGCCCATCTCCACACCCAAACATGAGTCCCAAAGCGCGAAGCCTGACCCAAAGCCTGACCCGAAGCCTAACCCATCCCAGCCGTCAGACCAACCGGTTGCAGCCGAGGCCATACCTGACCCAGAAGCAGAGGTGATGGTGGACGACGCGGAAGACGAAGGGATTTCGCAAACACCCCCAAATCTGGACATGCCGGATCTAGGCGAGTTCACCTCCCAAACGTCCTCCTCACCAGAGCTCCCCACCCCTTCTACCCCTCTTACTTTGTTGCCTACCTCAAGCCAACAAACCTCACAACCTTCTCAATCTTCGACGGCTTCATCGGGGCCGTCTAGTATTGGTGATATAGATCTGTCCCAAGATTGGGATGAGGTAAAGAGACAGATCCACAAGTGCACGGAGAAAATGGAACTCGGTGACTGTATCCAAAAATTGGAAACGTGGGTCGCATCCTTAGGGGACTCTCCTTTTCGAAAAAAGGTGCAGGAGTTTTTCCTCCAGGAAGCCGAAGAGCGGGGCGAGCTCACCCAGACAGCAATCTCTTTCCTCTCCTTGCGAAACAAGGCCGATCTTTGGGCCCGAGTGCAGGCACAAGTAGGGTGGGAGGATACCCACGATGCCCGCCAGCCCGTTTTGGAGCAGCTTGACATGAGCCGTCGGTGGGCTCATGAACTGCTAGGTCTGCCGCGTGGGGCCGATGAGGCCGTCGTTAAAAAACGGTATCGGAAACTGGTGCTGTGGGCTCAGAGGTTTGACATCAGTGTCATTCAAAGAATCAATGGGGCGAAAGACATCCTTTGTGGGGATAGCCGACGGCTGTGCGAGGCTCAATTGAACGGCCTCGTTGCACCACGGGGGGAAGATTTAGGGGATGACCCTGCTCTTTGGCCGCGTGAACACGTTTGGTGGCCATCAATGGCCGACGTGGAATCTCCGGAGCCCATGCAAGCTGCTAACCCCGGCACCACTGCGCTGCACGGACCCATTAGCCCTGAGCCAACTTCAACCTCCTCACCTCCTCACCCGGAATATATTGATGCCGACGACACCCCATCTCCTGCCGAGGGCCCTGCATCTGGGGTAGATGGCATCAGAGTCCTAGGCATTTTGTTGACAAACCGTGAAATAACGGAACAATTGGGGGGTGATCGATGGATCGGAAATATTTTGATTGAAATTCGAGTGCAACTCATGAATTTGCTGCTCCATCGGAAACTCGGCCTCCAGCGAAGGGTCTGGCCTGTTACCTTTTGGCGGAAAAAGAGCTTGCCACAGAAGGAAAACTGCTTTGACCTCGATTGGTTTATTTTGGTCTGTGGCGAGCAGGGGCACTGGTGGGTGGCAGTTTTTCTTCATCTGCTGTCGTTCCCTGAAGTGTGGATTCTGGATTCTCTGTGCCCGGATTCTGCCCAACGGCGACAGCGTGGAACCGTTCTGTGGGACCTCCTTAAGCTGCATTGGCAGGTGCATAACCAGCACCAGCCATGGCCATTCTCTATCAACCCGAACCCTAAGAAATTTCACTGTGTACATCAGCCAGATGGTTGATTGGTGCAGTGTTTGCGTGCTGTGGTGCAGAGTGGGTCCTTTCCCTTGTTTTAGGCGGTAGCGAGGTTGATTTGTCACCTCTATCGCTAGAACTAAGCGACTTAGACCTTAGGACTATTTTACGTAATTGGCACAGAACAGTACGTCTGCTGCATACGGATGTAGTTCCTGATCATCCGCTCTTCCCGGATTCTACAACACCTTCTTCAGTATCCACAATGCCTGCCCGTCGTGAGGAACAGATGAAGATGGCAGAAGAAGAAGGTATGATATATCACTGTTGGGTGAGCGTCTCGCCGATGCATGCCAGCAGCAGTCCTCCCATCGTCGCCTACAGTGCCAAAGACGGAGGAGCCAAAAGAGCCGGAAGCAGGCAACGTGGAAGGTGTGGAGGCAGCACCGGAAGGTGTGCTACTGATTTCAAACACCTCGGATGCACGAGGCTGATAGGCTTGGCCCAACAATACAACGCACATCCCTTGATACAGGTGCGGGGCAAGCGGAGCAAGCCGCAGAAGAAGCTGGCGAAGCAGCGGCGGAGGCAGCAGCGGAGGCAGAAGAAGGAGCAGAAGGAGGAGCAGCGGAGGAAGTCGCCGCCGCGGAAGAAGCGGGAGGAGAAGCGGCAGAAGGAGCACCAGCACCAGCCGGAGAGGAAGCAAGAGGAGAAGAGACGGAGCAGGAATTGCCAGGAGAACTCCCTGCAGGTTTGCCAGGAATTGCACGACACTACATTGTGACACTACATTACTACGCCTCACCATGGGAGCGTATCAAGTTCGTGCATCAGAGGCCCCCGGTAAATCAATAGTCAGGGGGTAGCCTATCAAGTTCGTGCCTCAGAGGCCCTTGGTAAGTCAATAGTCAGGGGGTGGCCTATCAAGTTCGTGCATCAGAGGCCCCCGGTAAATCGATGGTCAAGGGGTAGCCTATCAAGTTCGTGCATCAGAGGCGCCTGGCAAATCAATAGTCAGGGGGTAGCCTATCAAGTTCGTGCGTCAGAGGCCGCTTGTAAATCAATAGTCAGGGGGTAGCCTATCAAGTTCTCGCATCAGAGGCCCTGATTATTGGTTTACCCAGGGCCTCTGATGCATGAACTTGATAGGCTACCCACTGACTATTGATTTACCGGGGGCCTCTGATGCACGAACTTGATAGGCTACCCTCTGTCCATTGATTTACCGGGGGCCTGTGATGCACGAACTTGATAGGCTACCCCCTGACTATTGATTTGGCAGCGGCCTCTGATGCACGAACTTGATAGGCTACCCCCTGACTATTGATTTGCCAGGGGCCTCTGATGCACAAACTTGATAGGCTACCCCCTGACTATTGGTTTACCCAGGGCCTCTGATGCACGAACTTGATAGGCCTGCCCGTAACTATTGATTTACCGGGGGCCTCTGATGCACGAACCTGATAGGCCACCCCCTGACTATTGATTTGCCAGGGGCCTCTGATGCACGAACTTGATAGGCTACCCCCTGACTATTGATTTGCCAGGGGCCTCTGATGCACGAACTTGATAGGCTACCCCCTGACTATCGATTTACCCGGGGCTTGTGATGCACGAACTTGATAGGCTAGCCCCTGACTATTGGTTTACCCAGGGCCTCTGATGCACGAACTTGATATGCTACCCCCTGACTATTGACTTACCGGGGGCCTCTGATGCACGAACTTGATAGGCTACCCCCTGATTATTGATTTACCGGGGGCCTCTGATGCACGAACTTGATAGGCTACCCCCTGACTATTGATTTGCCAGGGGCCTCTGATGCACAAACTTGATAGGCTACCCCCTGACTATTGGTTTACCCAGGGCCTCTGATGCACGAACTTGATAGGCCTGCCCGTAACTATTGATTTACCGGGGGCCTCTGATGCACGAACCTGATAGGCCACCCCCTGACTATTGATTTGCCAGGGGCCTCTGATGCACGAACTTGATAGGCTACCCCCTGACTATTGATTTGCCAGGGGCCTCTGATGCACGAACTTGATAGGCTACCCCCTGACTATCGATTTACCCGGGGCTTGTGATGCACGAACTTGATAGGCTAGCCCCTGACTATTGGTTTACCCAGGGCCTCTGATGCACGAACTTGATATGCTACCCCCTGACTATTGACTTACCGGGGGCCTCTGATGCACGAACTTGATAGGCTACCCCCTGATTATTGATTTACCGGGGGCCTCTGATGCACGAACTTGATAGGCTACCCCCTGACTATTGATTTACCGCCCCTGATGCACGACATTGCTAGGCTGGTCCTTGCAATAGAGCGCACATCCTCTGATCCAGGTGCAGCGGAAGCCAAAGTGGAGGAAGCAGCGGGGGAGGGCGAAGAAGGAGCAGAAGCGGAGGGTGAAGGGGCAGAAGCAGGTTTGCCACTGATTGCACAACACCACTGATGATCAACCTCGATAGGCTACCCCCTGACTATTGATTTACCGCCCCTGATGCACGACATTGCTAGGCTGGTCCTTGCAATAGAACGCACATCCTCTGATCCAGATGCAGCGGAAGCCAAAGTGGAGGAAGCAGCGGGGGAGGGCGAAGAAGGAGCAGAAGCGGAGGGTGAAGGGGCAGAAGCAGGTTTGCCACTGATTACACAACACCACTGATGATCAACCTCGATAGGCTACCCCCTGACTATTGATTTACCGCCCCTGATGCACGACATTGCTAGGCTGGTCCTTGCAATAGAACGCACATCCTCTGATCCAGGTGCAGCGGAAGCCGAATTGGAGGAAGCAGCGGGTGAGGGCGAAGAAGGAGCAGAAGCGGAGGGTGAAGGGGCAGAAGCAGGTTTGCCACTGATTGCACAACACCACTGATGATCAACCTCGATAGGCTACCCCCTAATTACTGATTCACAAAGAGCCTCATAAACAAAACCATATCCCTGCACCTATAGGTCCTGCGAGTCCAGTGTCGGAGACGACGAAGGACCTGGCGGCCGAGCTGCTGCGCGGGTGGGAGTCGGACGAGGGGGAGGATTGGTGGCGGACGGCGGGGCACAGGGAGAAGCCGCAGCGGGAGAAGAAGAGGAGGGCGTCCTGGGACCTGCACCGAGGGGATGTGAGAGCCCTTGGTATGTAATTGCATGCGTAAGTGTTTTCTTCTGCTGCTGTGCTTCTTGAGAATTTAACTCTGATCGTTGCTGTTTGTATTCAGTTCTCTGCAAGAGGGAAAGGGGAGAGGAGCCCGCGGAGAAGTGGGCGCATGAGAAGGAGCGAAGCCCAAGCCCAAGTCCTGAACGCCAGCTTCTTGGAGAAGGCTCGCCCAGCCCCCCGCCCCAGTCGCCGGTGGTCACCCCAACCCCGACCGACGTGTTGATGGAGGAGGAGGAGGAGGAGGAGGCGAAGAAAACGGAGGAGGAGAAGGGGAAGGAGAAGGACACCGAGACTGCGGACGCGGAGGGTGGGCGGAAGGGGGTAGAAGCGGGGGGCGGGGGGGTTGCCAAGCAACCGGAGGGGGTTACAACGAGGAGCCGAAGCACAACGAAACGCCGAGTGAGGGACACGGGGGCGGCGGAGGCCAAGCAACCGGAGGGGGTAACAACGAGGGGTCAAAAACGCCGAGCCACGGACACGGGGGCCAGGGAGGAGGAGGGGCAACGGGCGGTGGTGGAGCGGCCGCATTTTGTTATGGGGAAGCACCTCGAGACCGTGGAGTCCACGATTCGGGAAGGCCTGGGGGTGAAAACGAAGGTGGATATTGAGGCGGACACCTGCCTGGGGGAGTACAAGGGGGAAAGGATTGAAGGGACGGCACCGGATTGCCTGACGGGCAGGGGGGATAGGGTTTTGTGCATCAAGGGCGGGGGGGCAGATTCAAAGACTGGAAGGGGGGTTTGGGTGGACGGGGGTAGAAGGGGGAATATTCTGAGCCGTATCAACGCTCGCCCTCGCCTGGAGGATTGCGACGTGATCATCCACCTGGATGACGGTACCCCCAGGGTTTACACCCGGCGGGAGGTGAAGGCGGGTACCGAGCTGGCCATGTTCTATGGCGTAGATTACCCGTTGCCCCCTTCGCCTCCACCTGCTGATGCTGCTGACCCTGATGAACCTGCTGCAGAAGGTTCCAACCAGCCAGTTCTAACCACCCAGAACATTCTTCCCAGCGCCTCTGCCCTGCCTGCAGGGCAACTGTATGCTGATGACGGGTCCCTGGTGGGTCGCCAGTATTTTTCTTCGAAGGTGACCTACCCCAGCCAGGCCACCGTGACCCATGTTGATGGGGGGCAGTTTATTGTCAGGAAGGGGGACAGGGTGCGTCTGCTGTGGTCCGAGATGGGGGGGGCGCACTTGACACAGGTTGAAAGCCGGACCTGTTGTTTCAAGATGGACTGGCGGAAGGGGAGGTTCGTCAGGCCGTTGACCACGTTCTGGGGTGACCAGAATTATTTTGGGGGGCGACTTCATCACGGCTGGGTCGCGACTTGCAGGCGTTTACCCTCCCTGCTTTTGTTACGAGTTCGAGGGGGCTGCTCCTGGGGGTGTCGTAGAAATGGTGTTTGCCGGTGGTAAGTGGGAGGTGATTTCGGTGCAGAATAGGAAGGACGTGTACGGCCAGACGGGTCAGTGGCTGCAGGTCGGAATCGACCTCAGGGGGTATGACGCGGATTACCAAGCTGCAGCGCGTGGTATCCGCCAGAAGACATTTTTGTCCGGGCAGAGAGGGCTATGGGTGTCGACAGCCGGTGGGGGGCGACGCTGGAGTGGGCTGAGTGGCGGGCGGAGCACCTGGTAGCTCCGCCTGGCAAAAAAACCATCAAGACCCAGGACATGTCCGTGTACGAGAGGGTGAAGGACAGGGTCTATGGGCATGTCATTTGCAGGGTTGATGGTCATGCCATTAAGCTCGTCGACGGCGGTGGAGGGACTGGGGGAGGGATGGGCCACTGCATCTCGGTCATTGCCGAGTGCAGCAAGGATTCGAGGGGGAAGTCCAGCTGGTTTCTGCTGGTCTGGGAAGCTGGAGGCTTGGATTCGCCGAGGATCAGGCGGATCTGTCAGGTGGTGGTGGACAGGGCGCTGGCTAAGATGCCTGATCTGCAGTCGCGGATCGAGCATTGGGGAAAGAGCTCGACCGTCAGCCCCCCCTGCGGCGTTGAGCCTGACAAGCCCAAGGCAAGGAGGGCTCGTGTCGATGGGTGTCCGTACCGTTGCACGTTTGGAACCGCAAATTTTTTTAAAGAGTTCATTCGTAGGGGGTCGTTGCCGGTGCAGGGAGTAGGTTTGAGGCAGCAGTTTGACGTTCGGGATCCAAGTTTTTGTTGGACAACTCTGTCCCAGTTTGTTGTTTGGGGGGAGAAATGGCAGATGAAGAGGTCTGTCCCCGTTCAGAAGGCGAAGGCTGAGGTGGAGGAGATGCTCAGCAAGGGCAATCCGACGCAGTGGCTCCTGCCACCAGAAAAGGCCGTCCCCTATCTCCCCCTCGCTCTGGTCGACTCCGACCAGTGCACCCCCCCTTTCACCTTCTGTCGGCCCGACTCCAAGGGCCGACTCAGCAGTTTTGAAGCCTTGTGGGTCCCGGAAGTCAATCAGAAGAGGCTTGCAGGGGGTAGGAACTTTCGGCAGGTGGAGCGGGAAACCGAAAAGGGGGGAACCACACAAGTTGCATGGGTGGTCTATCTCCCCGATGAGACCGCCATTGGGTTGGAGGATCAGTGGGGGGGCTCGCGCGAGGGTTCCGGTAACCCTAATTGGAAGCGCTAGAAGTTTTTCTAGTGCTTGCATTGTGAAGTGGTTTGGGCAGTGAGATGATTGCGTGTGTAGTGGTAGAGCACATCGCCGGACCAAGACTGAGATCTGAACCCTCGCATTGCAGGCTCCGCGATTTTCTTCTACGGCGGGGGGGTCAGCAGACTGCTGTTTGCTTGGCAAATTTTACCCTTGACACCGGTTCCCGGACCCAGATATAATATTGAAAGGCCAGGCTCCATTGCATTCTGTTCCTTTCTCTGCGCGGTGAATTCTGTTTGAACTCCTACTGACCTCCTACCTGATACGCGCGTGTCTAGCCCTGTGACTTTCTCTTTGGCGCTATTGGGGTGTTTGTTCATTTTTTGGAGCCAAAGGGCACCCTATTTCGTCTCATTTGACCTGATCTTGACCGGATCCCATTGCTTACTTTCCATCTGGTTTCACCAGGTGGGACAGATTGCAGGTACAGGTACTGGTTTCTGTTACGGCAGGTGTTGTTACAACACGCTATTTTCAATATTCGTTCAAGAGTATTATTCAGATCTACCCCATTTCGTCTGATTTGACTGGTTTGACCGGACGGAACCCTTTTCGTTTGTCTAGCCTTGAGAGTAATGGCTGATACAGGCTACAAAAACACCACAGCTACAGTGCGTTTGCGTTGTTTGCTTCTTAGTTGCGTGGGTGCGGTTAAGGGAACTCGAATTTTGAACCCAAATGGGTTCAAGAGAATTATACAGACCCAACCCACGTTGTAAGTGGGCGTGAACCTTGTTCCTGACCTTAAAAACAGGTCAAAAGGAACCTGGGAAACGGCGCTGGCCAATTGGTGCAGGTAAGGCAGCTACCGAGGCTAGGGGAAGGTGCGTGACGCCACAGATGTGCGGATCCGGTGTGGTCACACCCCGGGAACCTCGAGTGCCGGAGGGTCCCCCTACAGGGGGGCGATAACCAAGCTACGGCACCCTCTGGGCCGAATCCCAGCCAGGGAGTTTTGTTTCCAGGTTACCGGCCAGTTTTTATGGTTTACACCCACGTGCTTATAAGTGTCAGTTAGCGTTGTCGTCATCAGCCTGATTCTGACTCCCCATATGTTTCTCCCGTTTAACCCAAGTGTGAACAAATGCTAGTGGATCCTTGAAAATGATGTACTGGATTCGCACATTTTACTTGCTCAATCCTTCTGCTTTTGATTTTTTTCGTTCCCTTGCCTGTCGTGTGTGGGCCTGTGAATGATTCATGATTCAATCACCAATTGAGTTGATGCCCGCCGTACATCAGACGCCCCAGTGTTCCCCCCTTTTACCCCTGTATCTCCCCCCCACGCTCCCCCCCCCCCCGGGCCCTCCCAAACCTCCCCTCCAACCCCCCCGAGCCCCCCAACCCCTCTCCCCCCTACGCCCCTCCAGCCTTTTCCAACGTCCTCCTCCCCCGCCCCCCCCCCGCACGGTCCTCCCACCCCAGGGCCCCCCCAGTTCCCCCTCCAACCCCCCAAGCCCCCCCACCCTCCCCCCTCCCCTCCCTCCCCTCCCCCCCAGCTCAGCCCTCACCACCCCCTCCACCCCCCTCATCCCCCCGCATCCTTCAAGGCTGGGGAGGGCAACGTCTTGCCATACATGAGTCAGACGGTAGCCTATCAAGTTCGTGCATCAGAGGCCCCCCGTAAATCAAAACTAAGGGGGTAGCCTATCAAGTTCGTGCATCAGAGGCCCCTGATAAATCGATCGTCAGGGGGTAGCCTATCAAGTTCGTGCATCAGAGGCCCTTGGTAAATTGGTAGTCAGGGGGTAGCCTATCAAGTTCGTGCATCAGAGGCCCTCGGTAAATCAATAATCAGGGGATAGCCTATCAAGTTCGTGCATCAGAGGCCGCTAGCAAATCAATAGTCAGGGGGTAGCCTATCAAATTCGTGCATCAGAGGCGCTTGTTCACTCAATAATCAGGTGGTAGCCTACCAAGTTCGTGCATCTGAGGCCCCCGGTAAATCAATAATCAGGGGGTAGCCTATCAAGTTTGTGCATCAGAGGCCCCTGGTAAATTAATAGTCAGGGGGTAGCCTATCAGGTTCGTGCATCAGAGGCCCTGGGTACATCAATAGTCAGGGGGTGGCCTATCAAGTTCGTGCCTCAGAGGCCCCCGGTAAATGAACAGTCAGGGGGTAGCCTATCAAGTTCGTGCATCAGAGGCCCCTGGTAAGTCAATAGTCAGGGGGTAGCCTATCAAGTTCGTGCATCAGAGGCCCCTGGTAAATCAATAATCAGGGGGTAGCCTATCAAGTTCGTGCATCAGAGGCCCCCGGTAAATCAATAGTCAGGGGGTAGCCTATCAAGTTCGTGCATCAGAGGACTCTTGTGAATCAATAATGGGGGTTAGCCTCTCACGTTCATCTCTCGTTGTAGACATGTCCATCTTAATGCTTTTGCTCTGCGCAATCTGCGATGTCGGCTGGAGCCTTGTGGGGCTGACCATAGTCTTTTGTGGTCTCGTTTCGGCCGCTGTTGTTCTCTCCCATCTCCATCGGAGGCATCGTAGACACCACCAACGGCGGCGAAGATGCTCACCGTGTCGACTACTCCACAAGGGACGATGTGCGAGGAAAGAAATCCCCATTTTCATGTCACTCCTCGACAGAACCCTCGTTTTGTGTGTGCCTAAGGATATCAGTGAGGCTGCCATCTCAGATCTGGTGAGGATCATCACTGGTGTGCCCGTTCATGATCAGCGAATTTGTAGAGTTTCACGCAGAACCGGTACCTGGGTCCGTAACGAACGAGTTCTTGTCCTGTTCCGTCTCCGCGGTGGTGTTGCATGGCACAGCATCCCGCTGCAGGATCAAACCGCAGACTTCCTTCGAACCAACTTTTGGTCCCTCCACGCGTCCATGGTCCACCCTACCACCGCCCAGATGACCTTGCTCTTTGAGGGTGTATATGCCGATCCATTTTGTGCGACTTGAGATCTGTTTCTTCATCAATGTTGGACAACGTCAAAACGGAACCCGCGGAAGTGGCAGTTTCAAGCAGTGATGTGCTAGGCCCAGAAGCTCTGAGAAGCCCCTCGAATGGTGCATCATCCAGACCTGCCCCCATAAGAAACCCCCCTGCCATCTTATCTCCAACCCCGGCATCTGACTCGGGACCCACGGAATCTACGGATCCGGCCCCCTTAATTAAGCATGAGTTTAGTGCCGCTCAGTCACCGCGTTCTGATCCTAAACCTCATCCCGACATCCCCCCCCGCAAACGCGTGAAACGCGAAGCCCATTGTCCCTCCGAGCACTCCCCCCGACCTGGAGACGAGGTTGGCTGCACCTTCCGGTCCCACACCGAAGCTGTTGCATACCTGAATAAGATTCGGGGGGAGTTGGCAATACATAACAGCGTTACCAGCAAGTCTGCAGGGGGGAGTAATTGGGCACGTATTGGTTGTCGCATTTGCGGGCGCCTAAAACAACACGGGCCCCTAAAGGAGACCAGTAGAGCACGCCCAGAAAAGCAGCCCCGGCCTCTCACGAAGTCTGATTTGTGTCCATATGGTGCAACGCTAACCCATGATCCTAGCACGGGCCTGTGGAAGCTAACCGAGTGTAATTGGGACCACTCTGACCATTGGTGGCCTGACGAGGAGGAGGCCGCCCAACTGGACAAATCAGCCCTCCCTGATGAGCTCTGGCACAACCTTGAGCAGGCGTATGAGCACGGTGAAATGCCGGAGCAAATTCTTGTAAGTTTGAGGAAGAAATATAGCGAGGACGCGTACCCAGCAATCAACGGGTTTTCAACCCAGCACATCAGAATTTTTTTAAAGTCCATCGAACGCAAGATGGGCCCAAATGATCTTGCACGTTTGATTAACCACCTGAAAATGCTCAAACAGGCAGATCCTGCCTGGTATTTCAATCATGAAGCCCCTGACCCAGTCACTGGTGTTGTACGAAGATGGTTTTTTATGATGCCAGAGCAAGTAAAAAACGCCAGAAAATATGCACAAGTCATTTTTGAAGATAGCACGTACAAATCGAATCGGTACGGCGAGGCATTGGCCCTGTTTTGCGGTATCAACGAACATGGCCAAACCCTTCTCCTGGCTCAGGGCTGCATGCCAAGCAGTGAAAATGCACAGGATTATGAGTGGCTCTGGCAGGAGTGGATAAAGGCAACCGGTTGCGCACCGCGGGTTTTGTTCGGTGATGCTGCATACGCCCTCTTGGGGTCCGTTCCCAGGGTTTTCCCCCCGGACCGAACTGCTCACTTCCTCTGCCTTTTTCACATTTACAAAAATCTTACCGAAAACTGCCGAAACTCCCTCGAGCAACACGATTTCACTGCTCTTGAGAGCGCCATCCGACAGGTTCAGGAGTGCCCAGATAAGGACGCTGCTGATATTCTCTGGCGCAAAATTCTGGAGGACCCCCGCTGGAAAACTGTCAAGGACTACCTTGGAGTCAGATCCCCCCTACATCGTCTTGACCGTTGGTGTGTTGCATGGCAGGTAGAAGTTTTTACCTTCGGCTGCAAGTCCACACAGAGGGCTGAGTCTTTGAATTGCCGCATAAAGCGCCACCTAACTGCAAGAAAAGGTTACTACCACATTTTTTTATCTGTTTTGCACTTGCTCTCCAAGGAGGGCTATAAACTTGAATATACTGAAATGGTGAATCACCGGCACGCTAATCACCAAATAGCTAACCAAGCCTTCCCATTCTATGTCAAGTTTGTTTCAGGCAAGGTGACAAGCTGGGCGTTTGATAGAATGCTCCAGCAGATGAATGCTTCAACTGCGTACCTCGTGTATGAGTAGGACGTGTCCAGGGAGGCCCAATATATAGTTGCCAACAGGGCGGCACCCTTATGGAACTATGATCGACAGTGTCACGATTCACTTGAGACGGAGTTGGTAGACCTACCGAGATTCTCTGCGATCTCCAATCGTGTGCACCAAACCCAAGGCAAAAATATAGTTTATGAGGTAAAGCGAAGTGAATCCAGCTGCACTTCGCGTTACATGAACTGTCCACATTATGTTTGTCTGTTCGAGCCATTGGGTGAGGATGGTGCCTATACGAAGTTTTGGTGTAGTTGTGGACTTGCTGTCCGAGTCGGGCATCCATGTCGTCACTATTTTGCTGTTTTGCATCATCGGTCATCTTCAGTCGGCTTCCATCTTGGGTTGTTCAATCCAATTTTTATTTTAAAACAATTTCAGACTGCAACTGAGGTCCTTATCAGTGCCAAATGCAGCAGCCAACGCCTCCCCCTACCCACAGTGCAGGTACCCGTGGCAATCCATGCTACAGACGATGACATTATATTTACCGACATCTCCTCGTGGGCTGATTTGCCAGCCAGAACGAAACGCGAGCAGATTGTCCGCTCCCTTGGCAACCTGCAGTCCCGGATGCGCCAATATATAACTATGTGGATCGAGTGGCAACTCATCTTTCCGACCAGGGACAGGATGCAGGGGCCTTTCTCGAAGAAGAGGAGAGGCTACTGAACCAATTTGTGGACATGCAAGCCTCCTCCACACAGGTCCATGTGGCAGGTGCACAAGCACCACGACCTGTTCCCCCGCCGGTGGCCGCCAAGCGAACCGTGCAGCCAACTGTCAGGAAGGCCGCTAAGCGAGGGGATGGTACAAAGGGTGCTACAAAGGGAAGAGGTAGGGGTCAGGGTAGGGGTAGCGGTCCGCCGCTGAAGGAAGAGTTGAATGCTGCCCTTGAGCTTTCAGATGCGCTAACCACCGTGAATCAGGCTCCTGGGGGCCTGAGTGCGCAGCAGGCCGCGTATAATTATCATTTGCATGCACACATTCACAATATGGTTGACTCGGCTGAGCAGGTTGATACTCACTTGGCTCAGTTGTATGCTCGGACTGCATGTGGGGAACAACTTTCGCCAGCTGAGTTGCATCAGTGTAAGCAGCTTTTGGAGTGGCGGGCTCAAGTGTCGAAGCACTAAGGACATTTCCAATTTCATGTCTGAGTTTATGTTCCATGCCTTCAGGGTTTGCCTGTGTGAGGTTGGGTTTGCCACTGCTGAGATCTGAGGTCCGTTGAAATTGAGTAGGAGGGAGTTGAAATTGAGTAAGAGGGAGTCGAAAATGAATAGGAGGGAGTCGAAATTGAGTAGGAGGGAGTGGATTTTCACTTGGAGGGAGTTGAAAATGAGCAGGAGGGAGTTGAAAATGAGTAGAAGGGAGTTGAAAATGAGTAGGAGGGAGTGGATTTTCACTTGGAGGGAGTTCAAAATGAGTAGGGGGGAGTTGAAATTGA
Organism: Eutreptiella sp. 'Long Island Sound 2002'; assembly: GCA_964036045.1. Taxonomy (NCBI): domain Eukaryota; phylum Euglenozoa; class Euglenophyceae; order Eutreptiales; family Eutreptiaceae; genus Eutreptiella; species Eutreptiella sp. 'Long Island Sound 2002'. The sequence goes on from OZ038403.1 coordinate 6,040,198, forward strand.
GTAGGAGGGAGTTGAAATTGAGCAGGGGGGAGTTGAAAATGAGCAGCAGGGAGTTGAAAATGAGTAGGAGGGAGTGGATTTTCACTTGCAGGGAGTTGAAAATGAGCAGGGGGGAGTTGAAATTGAGTAGGAGGGAGTTGAAATTGAGCACGGGGGAGTTGAAAATGAGTAGGAGGGAGTTGAAAATGAGTAGGAGGGAGTGGATTTTCACTTGGAGGGAGTTGAAAATGAGCAGGGGGGAGTTGAAAATGAGTAGGAGGGAGTTGAAAATGAGTAGGAGGGAGTGGATTTTCACTTGGAGGGAGTTGAAAATGAGCAGGGGGGGAGTTGAAAATGAGTAGGAGGGAGTTGAAAATGAGTAGGAGGGAGTTGAAAATGAGCACGAGGGAGTTGAAATGAGTAGGAGGGAGTTGAAATTGAGCAGGGGGGAGTTGAAAATGAGCAGCAGGTAGTTGAAAATGAGTAGGAGGGAGTGGATTTTCACTTGGAGGGAGTTGAAAATGAGCAGGGGGGAGTTGAAAATGAGTAGGAGGGAGTTGAAAATGAGTAGGAGGGAGTTGAAAATGAGTAGGAGGGAGTGGATTCTCACTTGGAGGGACTTGAAAATCAGCAGGTATCGTCCCTTCATCTGGCAATAAAATAATGCAACTGTTTTATAAATTTGGGCTGCAGAACGGTTCAAAACATCCTTGTCGCCTTTTAGCAGAAGATCAGTTGCAAAAGATCAGTGGCAGTCGTTTTTTCGGTTGTCGTAAATGCGCGTGTCGCCTGTTCGTGCGCAGTCTTTCGCAGTCTGCTAGGGCCGCAGTCTGCATACCGTCACCGGAATCCGGTGACGGTATGCAGACTGCGGCCCTAGCAGACTGCCAAAGACTGCGCACGAACAGGCTACACGCGCAACTGAAAAAACCACCGCAATTGACAGAAAGGTATGAATTTTATGTTGTTGTTCTAATTACCGCAAGCGGTTCGAATTTCACCTTCTGGTCACTCATGTGGTGGACATCTGATAGTAGCGTTCAGCTGCTCTTACAATTTCTTCGGTGAAATCGCCTGTTTAAATCCTTACTGACAGATGTGTGATTGGCGAGCGTTGCCCTTTGCTTCGCTGTTTTGAACGCGTCTAGCGCTGTGCGCAAAGCCACTCCCTCCCCCTCAATTTCAACTCCCTCCAAGTGAATATCCACTCCCTTCTACTCAATTTCTACTCCCTCCAAGTGAAATTTATACATATATATACAAATACATGTATGTACATCTATATATATATATATATGTAGATATGTAGATATATATATATATATATATACGCATACATATATATATATATGTATATATGTATGTAGATATATACAGACACACACACACACACACACACACATATATATACATATATATTACACACACACACACACACACACACACACACATATATATATACATATCTGTATACATACATACATACATATATATGTGTGTGTGTGTGTGTGTGTGTACATATTGAGAAGGAGGGTGTGGACTTCCGCTTGAAGGGAGTTGGTACAGGTTGACACGTTTTCAACCCCAATCGCCTGGATCATGACGTGCACTTCTAGAATGCCACCGAAGACACCAATCTCCGATGAAAAGAAGGCCAAGGCAACGGCATATGCTGCAGCCATGGCAGCGGAAGGGCCATCGCTGATGGAATTAATGGGGAGCGTGCCTGGCCCACAAAAGCATAAGAAGCGGAGCGTTTCCTTTGCCTCGCAAGCCGAGGTACAAACACTCACTCCCGAGGGTGGGCACCAAGTACTAACCTCTGCGCCCATCTCCACACCCAAACATGAGTCCCAAAGCGCGAAGCCTGACCCAAAGCCTGACCCGAAGCCTAACCCATCCCAGCCGTCAGACCAACCGGTTGCAGCCGAGGCCATACCTGACCCAGAAGCAGAGGTGATGGCGGACGACGCGGAAGACGAAGGGATTTCGCAAACACCCCCAAATCTGGACATGCCGGATCTAGGCGAGTTCACCTCCCAAACGTCCTCCTCACCAGAGCTCCCCACCCCTTCTACCCCTCTTACTTTGACGCCTACCTCAAGCCAACAAACCTCACAACCTTCTCAATCTTCGACGGCTTCATCGGGGCCGTGTAGTATTGGTGATATAGATCTGTCCCAAGATTGGGATGAGGTAAAGAGACAGATCCACAAGTGCACGGAGAAAATGGAACTCCGTGACTGTATCCAAAAATTGGAAACGTGGGTCGCATCCTTAGGGGACTCTCCTTTTCGAAAAAAGGTGCAGGATTTTTTCCTCCAGGAGGCCGAAGAGCGGGGCGAGCTCACCAAGATAGCAATCTCTTTCCTCTCCTTGCGAAACAAGGCCGATCTTTGGGCCCGAGTGCAGGCACAAGTAGGGTGGGAGGATACCCACGATGCCCGCCAGCCCGTTTTTGAGCAGCTTGACATGAGCCGTCCGTGGGCTCATGAACTGCTAGGTCTGCCGCGTGGGGCCGATGAGGCCGTTGTTAAAAAACAGTATCGGAAACTGGTGCTGTGGGCTCAGAGGTTTGACATCAGTGTCATTCAAAGAATCAATGGGGCGAAAGACATCCTTTGTGGGGATAGCCGACGGCTGTACCAGGCTCAATTGAACGGCCTCGTTGCACCACGGGGGGAAGATTTAGGGGATGACCCTGCTCTTTGGCCGCGTGAACACGTTTGGTGGCCATCAATGGCCGACCTGGAATCTCCGGAGCCCATGCAAGCTGCTAACCCCGGCACCACTGCGCTGCACGGACCCATTAGCCCTGAGCCAACTTCAACCTCCTCACCTCCTCACCCGGAATATATTGATGCCGACAACACCCCATCTCCTGCCGAGGGCCCTGCATCTGGGGTAGATGGCATCAGAGTCCTAGGCATTTTGTTGACAAACCGTGAAATAACGGAACAATTGGGGGGTGATCGTTGGATCGGAGATAATTTGATTGAAATTCGAGTGCAGCTCATGAATTTGCTGCTCCATCGGAAACTCGGCCTCCAGCGAAGGGTCTGGCCTGTTACCCTTTGGCGGAAAAAGAGCTTGCCACAGGTGGAAAACTGCTTTGACCTCGATTGGTTTATTTTGGTATGTGGCGAGCAGGGGCACTGGTGGGTGGCAGTTTTTCTTCATCTGCTCTCGTCCCCTGAAGTGTGGATTCTGGATTCTCTGTGTCCGGATTCTGCCCAACGGCGACAGCGTGGAACCGTTCTGTGGGACCTCCTTAAGCGGCATTGGCAGGTGCATAACCAGCACCAGCCATGGCCATTCTCTACCGACCCGAACCTTAAGAAATTTCACTGTGTACATCAGCCAGATGGTTGGTCGTGTGCAGTGTTTGCGTGCTGTGGTGCAGAGTGGGTTTCCCTTGTTTTAGGCGGTAGCGAGGTTGATTTGTCACCTTTATCGCTAGAACTAAGCGACTTAGACCTTAGGACTATTTTACGTAATTGGCACAGAACAGTACGTCTGCTGCATACGGATGTAGTTCCCGATCATCCGCTCTTCCCGGATTCTACAACACCTTCTTCAGTATCCACAATGCCTGCCCGTCGTGAGGAACAGATGAAGATGGCAGAAGAGGAAGGTATGATATATCACTGTTGGGTGAGCGTCTCGCCGATGCATGCCAGCAGCAGGCAGGCAATGTGGAAGGTGTGGAGGCAGCACCGGAAGGTGTGCTACTGATTTCAAACACCTCGGATGCACGAGGCTGATAGGCTTGGCCCAACAATACAACGCACATCCCTTGATACAGGTGCGGGGCAAGCGGAGCAAGCCGCAGAAGAAGCGGGCGAAGCAGCGGCGGAGGCAGCAGCGGAGGCAGAAGAAGGAGCGGAAGGAGGAGCAGCGGAGGAAGTCGCCGCCGCGGAAGAAGCGGGAGGAGAAGCGGCAGAAGGAGCACCAGCACCAGCCGGAGAGGAAGCAAGAGGAGAAGAGACGGAGCAGGAATTGCCAGGAGAACTCCCTGCAGGTTTGCCAGGAATTGCACGACACTACATTGTGACACTACATTACTACGCCTCACCATGGGAGCCTATCAAGTTCGTGCATCAGAGGCCCCCGGTAAATCAATAGTCAGGGGGTAGCCTATCAAGTTCGTGCATCAGAGGCCCTTGGTAAGTCAATAGTCAGGGGGTAGCCTATCAAGTTCGTGCATCAGAGGCTGCTGGCAAATCAATAGTCAGGGGGTAGCCTATCAAATTCGTGCATCAGAGGCCCTGATTATTGGTTTACCCAGGGCCTCTGATGCACGAACTTGATAGGCTACCCACTAACTATTGATTTACCGGGGGCCTCTGATGCACGAACTTGATAGGCTACCCCCTGACTATTGGTTTACCCAGGGCCTCTGATGCACGAACTTGATAGGCCTGCCCGTAACTATTGATTTACCGGGGGCCTCTGATGCACGAACTTGATAGGCTACCCCCTGACTATTGATTTGCCAGGGGCCTCTGATGCACGAACTTGATAGGCTACCCCCTGACTATGGATTTACCCGGGGCCTCTGATGCACGAACTTGATAGGCTACCCCCTGACTATTGGTTTGCCCAGGGCCTCTGATGCACGAACTTAATAGGGTACCCCCTGACTATTGACTTACCGGGGGCCTCTGATGCACGAACTTGATAGGCTACCCCCTGACTATTGGTTTGCCAGGGGCCTCTGATGCACGAACTTGATAGGCTACCCCCTGACTATTGATTTACCGGGCGCCTCTGATGCACGAACTTGATAGGCTACCCCCTGACTATTGGTTTGCCAGGGGCCTCTGATGCACGAACTTGATAGGCTACCCCCTGACTATTGATTTACCGCTCCTGATGCACGACATTGCTAAGCTGGTCCTTGCAATAGAACGCACATCCTCTGATCCAGGTGCAGCGGAAGCCAAAGTGGAGGAAGCAGCGGGGGAGGGCGAAGAAGGAGCAGAAGCGGAGGGTGAAGGGGCAGAAGCACGTTTGCCACTGATTGCACAACACCACTGGTGATCAACCTCGATAGGCTACCCTCTGACTATTGATTTACCGCCCCTGATGCACGACATTGCTAGGCTGGTCCTTGCAATAGAACGCACATCCTCTGATCCAGGTGCAGCGGAAGCCGAAGTCGAGGAAGCAGCGGGGGAGGGCGAAGAAGGAGCAGAAGCGGAGGGTGAAGGGGCACAAGCAGGTTTGCCACTGATTGCACAACACCACTGATGATCAACCTCGATAGGCTACCCCCTAATTACTGATTCACAAAGAGCCTCATAAACGAAACCATATCCCTGCACCTATAGGTCCTGCGAGTCCAGTGTCGGAGACGACGAAGGACCTGGCGGCCGAGCTGCTGCGCGGGTGGGAGTCGGACGAGGGGGAGGATTGGTGGAGGACGGCGGGGCACAGGGAGAAGCCGCAGCGAGAGAAGAAGAGGAGGGCGTCCTGGGACCTGCAGCGAGGGGATGTGAGAGCCCTTGGTATGTAATTGCATGCGTAAGTGTTTTCTTCTGCTGCTGTGCTTCTTGAGAATTTAACTCTAATCCTTGCTGTTTGTATTCAGTTCTCGGCAAGAGGGAAAGGGGAGAGGAGCCCGCGGAGAAGTGGGCCCATGAGAAGGAGCGAAGCCCAAGCCCAAGTCCTGAACGCCAGCTTCTTGGAGAAGGCTCGCCTAGCCCCCCGCCCCAGTCGCCGGTTGTCACCCCAACCCCGACCGACGTGTTGAAGGAGGAGGAGGAGGAGGAGGAGGCGAAGAAAACGGAGGAGGAGAAGGGGAAGGAGGACAATGAGACTGCGGAGGCGGAGGGTGGGCGGAAGGGGGCAGAAGCGGGGGGCGGGGGGGTTGCCAAGCAACCGGAGGGGGTTACAACGAGGAGCCGAAGCACAACGAAACGCCGAGTGAGGGACACGGGGGCGGCGGAGGCCAAGCAACCGGAGGGGGTAACAACGAGGGGTCCAAAACGCCGAGCCACGGACACGGGGGCGGGGGAGGAGGAGGGGCAACGGGCGGTGGTGGAGCGGCCGCATTTTGTTATGGGGAAGCACCTCGAGACCGTGGAGTCCACGATTGGGGAAGGCCTGGGGGTGAAAACGAAGGTGGATATTGAGGCGGACACCTGCCTGGGGGAGTACAAGGGGGAAAGGATTGAAGGGACGGCACCGGATTGCCTGACGGGTAGGGGGGATAAGGTTTTGTGCATCAAGGGCGGGGGGGCAGATTCAAAGACTGGGAGGGGGGTTTGGGTGGACGGGGGTAGAAGCGGAATATTCTGAGCCGTATCAACGCTCGCCCTCGCCTGGAGGATTGCGACGTGATCATCCACCTGGATGACGGTACCCCCAGGGTTTACACCCGGCGGGAGGTGAAGGCGGGTACCGAGCTGGCCATGTTCTATGGCGTAGATTACCCGTTGCCCCCTTCGCCTCCACCTGCTGATGCTGCTGACCCTGATGAACCTGCTGCGGAAGGTTCCAACCAGCCAGTTCTAACCGACCAGAACATTCTTCCCAGCGCCTCTGCCCTGCCTGCAGGGCAACTGTATGCTGATGACGGGTCCCTGGTGGGTCGCCAGTATTTTTCTTCGAAGGTGACCTACCCCAGCCAGGCCACCGTGACCCATGTTGATGGGGGGCAGTTTATTGTCAGGAAGGGGGACAGGGTGCGTCTGCTGTGGTCCGAGATGGGGGGGGCGCACTTGACACAGGTTGAAAGCCGGACCTGTTGTTTCAAAATGGACTGGCGGAAGGGGAGGTTCGTCAGGCCGTTGACCACGGTCTGGGGTGACCAGAATTCTTTGGGGGGCGACTTCATCACGGCTGGGTCGCGACTTGCAGGCGTTTACCCTCCCTGGTTTTGTTACGAGTTCGAGGGGGCTGCTCCTGGGGCTGTCGTAGAAATGGTGTTTGTGGGTGGTAAGTGGGAGGTGATTTCGGTGCAGAATAGGAAGGACGTGTACGGCCAGACGGGTCAGTGGCTGCAGGTCGGAATCGACCTCAAGGGGTATGATGCGGATTACCAAGCTGCAGCGCGTGGTATCCACCAGAAGACATTTTTTGTCCGGGCAGAGAGGGCTATGGGTGTCGACAGCCGGTGGGGGGCGACGCTGGAGTGGGCTGAGTGGCGGGCGGAGCACCTGGTAGCTCCGCCTGGCAAAAAAACCATCAAGACCCAGGACAAGTCCGTGTACGAGAGGGTGAAGGACAGGGTCTATGGGCATGTCATTGGCAGGGTTGATGGTCATGCCATTAAGCTCGTCGACGGCGGTGGAGGGACTGGGGGAGGGATGGGCCACTGCATCTCGGTCATTGCCGAGTGCAGCAAGGATTCGAGGGGGAAGTCCAGCTGGTTTCTGCTGGTCTGGGAAGCTGGAGGCTTGGATTCGCCGAGGATCAGGCGGATCTGTCAGGTGGTGGTGGACAGGGCGCTGGCTAAGATGCTTGATCTGCAGTCGCGGATCGAGCATTGGGGAAAGAGCTCGACCGTCAGCCCCCCTTGCGGCGTTGAGCCTGACGAGCCCAAGGCAAAGAGGGCTCGTGTCGATGGGGGTCCGTACCGTTGCACGTTTGCAACGGCAAATTTTCATAAAGAGTTCATTCGTAGGGGGTCGTTGCCGGTGCAGGGAGTAGGTTTGAGGCAGCAGTTTGACGTTCGGGATCCAAGTTTTTGTTGGACAACTCTGTCCCAGTTTGTTGTTTGGGGGGAGAAATGGCAGATGAAGAGGTCTGTCCCCGTTCAGAAGGCGAAGGCTGAGGTGGAAGAGATGCTCAGCAAGGGCAATCCGACGCAGTCGCTCCTGCCACCAGAACAGGCCGTCCCCTATCTCCCCCTCGCTCTGGTCGACTCCGACCAGTGCACCCCCCCTCTCACCTTCTGTCGGCCCGACTCCAAGGGCCGACTCAGCAGTTTTGAAGCCTTCTGGGTCCCGGACGTCAATCAGAAGAGGCTTGCAGAGGGTAGGAACTTTCGGCAGGTGGAGCGGGAAACCGAAAAGGGGGGAACCACCCAAGTTGCATGGGTGGTCTATCTCCCCGATGAAACCGCCATTGGGTTGAAGGATCAGTGGGGGGGCTCGCGTGAGGGTTCTGGTAACCCTAATTGGAAGCGCTAGAAGTTTTTCTAGTGCTTGCATTGTGAAGTGGTTTGGGTAGTGAGATGATGGCGTGTGTAGTGGCAAAGCACATCGCCGGACCAAGACTGAGATCTGAACCCACGCATTGCAGGCTCCGCGATTTTCTTCTACGGCGGGGGGGTCAGCAGACTGCTGTTTGCTTGGCAAATTTTACCCTTGACACCGGTTCCCGGACCCAGATATAATATTGAAAGGCCAGGCTCCATTGCATTCTGTTCCTTTCTCTGCGCGGTGAATTCTGTTTGACCTCCTATTTTTTGGACCAACCTCCGACCCATGATGGTCCAACCTCTCCAAGCCGGTGTGGGACGGCGTAGCACAACCATGCATATCCAAAAAGTAGACACCTTAGGCTTTCCAACGGTCCAAACGGATTGGAAAAACTCCACGGTGGCGCCAAGTTACCCCCCCAACATCTTTGCACCATGGTTTGTCAAAAACACTCTTGGGTCCAATAAAAGGGCACTTCCACCTTGTCCCACACCCCCAAACCTGATCGTAAGGCATTGCAGGTGTGAACATGTGTCGTGCAATGTTGTGTGCAAGCCCCATTGTCAGTTTGTGGTCAGTGTGGCCCCGGGCTTGGCCCGGGGCCTTTGGTTTTTTTAACAATTTCACTTTTCCAGGGACAAATCTATATCAAATAATTTTCGGCGCTGTAGCAGTGCCGCAGTACCTGAGCGGTAATGCGGTGGTCCGCCAAATGCTGAGCGCCTTTTAGCAGAAGATCAGTTGCAGAAGATCCGTTGCAGTCCTTTTTTCGGTTGTCGTAAATGCGCGTGTCGCCTGTTCGTGCGCAGTCTTTCGCAGTCTGCTAGGGCCGCAGTCTGCATACCGTCACCGGTTAGATTCTGGCCGGCCTGTTTTGCGCCAGCCGCCGGCGCCATCGCACTTGGGGAAAATCCGACTTTTTTGACTCTGGCGGTGTTCTGCGGCAAATTTCTCCGGATAAGCCTTATCCGGAGAAAAATGCATTTCTCCGGATAACACTTGCGTGAATTCTCTGGACGCTGATACAACGATTGTCATGTCGCATGATCCCGCTGCCGTTCGCGCGTTTGACAGCAGCCTGTATCTGTGGGATTTGTCACCTTTAAACGTACAGAAGGCACTGAAGGTTTGACAGACCTGGTCCACTCGCTCATAACTGTGGACTACCTGTGGAAATCGGGACCCATCAGAGAATTTGAGAAGATTGCCAACAGAATCGTTGTTGAAGGATGGGTATATCGTCCTGTAGGGCCTGCGCCCAACGTTGGCACGCTGCTTAAAGCAAACAGATTTCAAAACAGGAAATTGTTCCTCTATCTCAGTTCTAGCCTGTGCAAAGCTGCCTGTTCCCACTGTCTCACAGACAGACTCCAAGAGGGGCTTCCAATGCCTGCGGGCAAAAAAATCACTGAGAAAGGCAATGAGGTCTGTGCGCTGCTGCTCTGTGAATTTGTTGGCCCTTATGGCAGGCCACAGGAGCACATCACCTGTGGTACCACATGCGTTGGACAACAGGTCCTTCTCCCACTCCGCCATGGCTTCCTTAGGGTCAGAGGGACCAGGTTTGATACCAAGACCACACTTTTTGGTTTGCTGTATATTGGTGATGTCTTGCAGAGGTTGCGGCTGTTGCCTCTGTGCACCTTGACTCTGTGAACCTTGACTCTGCGAACCTCCTTCAGTTTGGGAGCATGGTGGTTGTGACTCATAGCGTGACATTGATGGGACATGTGATTTCGCATGGCCTGTACATGTAATGAATGGCTGTTCTGTGTCAGGACCTTTGAAATGAAGTGACAGGGAATTCAATTGCACATTATCCGGATCCGGCGCAGTCCATCCGCGCGCTCGCAGCAGGTGCTGGAAGCTGGTGCGGAACATCTCCAGGTTTTCTCCACAGGCTCGGCAGAGCAGATACGGCGGAGGCAGGGCCATCTTGAAGAACTTCATGGCGTCCTGGAGCTTGTGATGCGCATCGGCATGGCGGGCGAGTTGGAGAGGACCACGTCCACAGAAGCAACAGTCACCAGACTCGCGTTTCACCATTCTTGGGTGCGAGGTGCAAGAGGGCGGCGGTTGGCGCACGGCTTTCGGCCCACAGCGAAAAGGTTCAGGTCGCGGCCGTACTGATTACGCCAGAATCCCCAAATGCGGATGGTGAGGGTCTTGCGCCGGCTGTTCCACAGGAATCGGAGGCGCTGGACGGTGCGGACGTTACCACCCTTGTTACCTTTGGAGCACTGCAGAAGTCGGGTCACTGTACGGTTCACTGGACCAGGGCTGCTGTGGCTCACGAAGAATTTGTAATTTGGACCTCTGTGGGTCACCTGGAAGCCTGATCGTGGGCGCAACAGGTTCGAGGACGACACGCGTAGATTCAAAAACGACCGGCGTGCGCGAAAGAAGGCAGTGAGCGGCATTCTCCCATCAGCGGTGGTACGGTCTCGCAGAATGAACACTCATCACGAAAAATGCAGGACAGCATTGGATTTTCAGTGGTGTATGGCGCTGGACCTCTGTGGGTCACCTGGAAGCCTGATCGTGGACGCAACAGGCTCGAGGACGACACGCGTAGATTCAAAAACGACCGGCGTGCGCGAAAGAAGGCAGCGACCGGCATTCTCCCATCAGCGGTGGTACGGTCTCGCAGAATGAACACTCATCACGAAAAATGCAGGACAGCATTGGATTTTCAGTGGTGTATGGCGCTGGACCTCTGTGGGTCACGTGGAAGCCTGATCGTGGGCGCAACAGGTTCCAGGACGACGCGCTTAGATTCAAAAACGACCGGCGTGCGCGAAAGAAGGCAGCGACCGGCATTCTCCCATCAGCGGTGGTACGGTCTCGCAGAATGAACACTCATCAAGAAAAATGTAAGACAGCATTGGATTTTCAGTGGTGTGTGGCGCTGGGAACACAGAGACCTGTCTGCAACACGTCGAACTCCTCTCTGGTACAGAAGGTCCTCGTAGCGGCGTACCTGGCAGGAGGACGACCGCTGATCTTGCGAAGGTAGGTGGGCAGCTTGGCCGTGAGGATCCGCTCCAAATGTCCTGTCACTGCCTCCTCCAACCGGGCCTGCTGGTCTGTGATGTGCCTCACCAACGCCTGATTCCGCTGGACCAGCTCTCCATTAACGGCACACGCTGCCGACAGGAAGGTGGCCTGTGTGAACGCGACAACAGCCAAAAAAGACATCCCTGAAATGTGGTGCATTCGGCTTGCATTGTGGAATGTGCACACTACATGCAATGGATTTTTGACCGGTGACTATTCGGCTGAGTTAGGGAATCCATATCAAGCAACTACGACCAAAGGCACCGGCAAAGGAGTATGTTTCATCAATGTCCACTTTCCAGCCATGTCGTCAAATCCGTTAGATCCTACTATTTACTATACTCAAATGTATCAATTCGGTGCTTTTCTTTTCAAAACCGCTTGATTCTGGAGCCATGTCCCTCAAATTTGTGCTTTCGAGGGGTCGAAAGAGGCGTCTGCCGAAATCGCGAAGGCGGGGCGATAGACTTAAATCGCCATTTCCGACCGCTGTGTTAGGCATTTTTCTTCCCCAGTCACCATTACTTACCCCCATCTAGTGAAGTTACTGCCTGCCGCAATCCTCCGTCTATGAAGTGTGCTTTCCATGTCCATGTTTGGATCCAGTCATGCCATTTCTCGATACAACGCCGAACCGCCCTATTCGAACACAAAATGTGAATCTGAAAGAAAGCAATACGTAGCAGAAAAATACTTCTTTTGGGTTCCGAGTGACTCAGTCTCATTCTTTTTTCACGTTTGGGGGGGAGGTAGAAATTGGGTTTCCGGAGGCAAGACGAACAAGGAATACCTTGGGCTCGCACGCCGCGGCCACCGTGACCACGAGGACTGCCCAGAGTGGACCATGGTACTTTTTGGGGAGCCTGGAGACCCACATGCGACACGATGTTCGAGGCACAGGACACATGCCATGGTGGGCATTGTAAATGTGCGCTGTCGGTCTGACACCCATGTTACGGGATGCCCGTAGGCAAACTTACTCGAAGTGCGCAGCACAAGACCAATGGCATGGACATTCTCATACGGCATTCTGAACGTCGACATCAAGCTTGTATCACTCGGGCTAGGCACCGGTTTTGCGTGAACTGCTTTGCGTTCCATAAACGGGTCAGACAAGGGGTGCAACACAAAGGGGAAGCTGTATGCCTATGGTGGTGGTGGTGGTGGTGATGTGCGCTACGGTCCCTTCATGGAGCAGATTTTGAGGATGCCATATGCCACACAAATCTATAAGATGTATCCAACATCAACCAACCCTAGTAGCGTGACTGTTGAGCACTACATGACTAGAGAGCACCCAGAGAGAGAGAGTGATGCAATTTTCTCGCTTGACGCCAAATCCATGTCATCAAATCATCATCACATCCATGTCAAATCCATGTCACGCCAATCATGTACGTAAACGACGTGGTTCGGGTGAGGGTGAGGGAAGCGATTGGATTCCTTGATTATTCACGTGAGGTGGAGGCAATGCTGTACTACTTCCTCTAACCCATTCATCATCGAACATTCTTCGCCGACACTCTGCTAGAGCGTGCGAATTATAATTGTTCACGTGAGGTGGAGGCAATGCTTTGCTACTTACTCTAACCCATTCATCATCGAGCATTCTTCGCCGACACTCTGCTAGAGCGTGTGAATTGTAATTGTAAGCCATGTAACGATGTAAACGACCATACCCTCAAGACCAAGGAACCTAGGTCCACGCCGATCGTTCGGTTGAATCAATCTTTCCCCCACCTATTATGTCATCTCAACCCACACGAGAACCCAAAGTTTGTGTTCAGTTGGGGATCAATGCCAAAGACCACAACAATTGATTCGCGTTTCTTGCTGGGCATCCGTACAAAGGTGTATGTGCGCGGGGGAAGGCGGTCCCGTTGTGGTGTAGACGGACAAGAAAATGAACGAGAACACTGCTTTCTACTGTGCTTGTAAATCAACGCCATACTTGAAGGTGAAACCGCACTTTGATCATTACCAGCTTTGAAAATGAGTGATCCCGCATTACGTGGTATTTATGTGGGTAACTTACACCGTGACGCAGTGGAACGAGATGTAGAGCATCTTTTCGGAAAGTATGGCCGCATCGAAGAAGTTAAGGTTTGTTTTTTTGTGCAAAAATGAGTCAACGAAGTCATGTTTGTCGGTTGGGTCACAAGTTCCGCGCATCGTAATTTAGATTCGTGCCAACCGTGACAGAGGAACAACTTTTGCATTTGTGACCTTTACCGACCCTCGTGATGCCCAAGACGCGTGCGCCATGAACGGCTACACGTATGACGGCAACAAGCTCTTCGTCCAGCCAAACAAATCTAACGAAATTAACAAAGATAGTATGTTTGTCACGCCTACGGGGGACACGTGGTGCCTCTTGCCTCGTGTGCCGGTGAGCATGCATTTGTTTCAATGTCGTTAGTGCTCCGACAACATGCAGCGTCTAGCGTGGTTCCTTGCGGCATTCTTGAGGAACGTGCTCCCGCCCCCGACAGTACACCCGGGTCTCATAATTTTTCAGCACGGGCCAAGCGGGTCTCTTAAGTGTCCTTTGCCCAGTTCGGTCCGTTATATTTCAGTTTTGACCCAGTTGTGACTTCCTTTCAAAGTCCATGAGTAGTAGCTTTGAGGAACCCAAACCGTCAAGGATAGTCTCAATCCCGTCTCTCCTTCACCAGTCTCTTAAGAGGCTCTTGTGTTGACCACCCGTCGTATACGAGCAAAAGGGTACATGACAACGGCCGTGTGGCAGTTCCTTCCCGCCGTAGCTTCTTCCTAGCGCGAAAGGAAACAAAGGTGAACCACCCAATGCCCAAGCCCGAACTTGTACAAAAAAAGTGAAAGGATTGGATGTAAGTAAGTAAACACTTCATGTCGGTGAGTATTGGACGCAATGGTGTGTGTTTGCGCACGGGAACACGGTGACGAGATCATTGAGAGAGGAGCGTAGAGCCCGAAAGGCACCTCCGTATATACACCTACGGAGCTAATCTTGTGCACGATATGCTACCATTACTCCCTTCCCACGAGACCCATCAGCAAAACGCACTTTAAGAGACCCGCCCCAATTTTTGAAGCCGTTCCCACCGAAAAATTAGAGACCCATCTTGGAAACTACACGTGAGCCCGCTTTTATTGATTTCCATCTTACAACTATGAGAATTGTTTTGCTGTGATTATGATTCTATGGCCCATTCCTCGGAATGATGTGACAATACCATCAACGATCAATGTTTGAGCGTGGCTAATTATTCACATTGTAGCTCAGAGTATCAGGGCACGGAGTATCAAGGCACCTTTGAGTTTCATTTAATTTTAGCGTTTCGTGTTGTGTCGCTGCCAAGTGTAGACCTCCTCTTCTAGGACAACTTGCACGTGGTTATTTTTTTCTCTTTGGTTGCGTGCCCTTTCCACATCTTCGACTTCAACTTTGTTGCAGAAGTGTCCGATAGCCGATTGTATGTGGGAAATCTTCACTCGGAAGTGACCGATGCAGAACTTTCTAGGATGTTTGCGAAATATGGAAAAGTTGAATCGTCGGCTGTGCGGTCGAACCCGAAAACGGGTGCCACTTTCGGCTTCATTGAGTTTGAGGATCCGAGGGATGCGGAGGCGGCGATCGATGGTTTGAACGGGCGTGAGAAAGACGGCAAAAAGATGGTCGTCCAATTCACCAAGTATTTGCTTTCCTTCGTCGGCAACCAATTCCCCGTGTTTCAGGGTTTTCGCACTACATAGTGCTCCACGAAAGCATGATTGTTCGCGATCTAAATGTGTGTCCGTTGCCTACGCCTTGTGGGTTTAACATGCGACAAATAAGTTTGTTGGCTCAACCGCACCGCCCGAACACGATATCGGACCGTTTGTATGGCAAATTTGAACCGACGCAAAACGGATCGACGGGATGCGGAGAACTTCAAACCTCAATATGGCCCACGCTTGTGCAGTTCTCATAACCTTAATTCCAATATTTTGAATCTTGTAGGGTGGCTGAAGTTGAGCAGCACAAGTAGTGATAATTGCCATGCGGAAGTCCGATAGTTCACACAAGAAACATGCTACGACAGGTAAGAAAATTGAATGGCAGCCGATTATCAGATGAAATGCCGATGCCCGTTGTTTGATCAACAGCCTAAGTGGCAGATGTACAGATATAAGGAAAATGTGCTTCGGCTGCAGATGATCATATTCCATGGTATGATGCAAATGCGCGGGCACAATGCTTGTCGAGTTTTTGGGACCCAAAACAATCTTCAACATACACGGCGGGAGACTAGGGTTATTTGCCTCCATGTTATTGTTTGGCTTCGCAAAGAGACACCAAGAGCAATTCGACAAGCAACTTACTCTTTGTTGTGTGCAAGTCCCCAGGAGGGAGGAAAGCGCCGGTTTATGCCGAAGTGGAGGTAGATCTGGACGTCTCTCTTTTAGGCCACCGAGGAAAGACAACTACGGCGGTGATAGAGATTATGGATACGGCGGTGGGTATGCTTTGCTTTTGCAACGTTCAAATTAGAACATGAATGTGCCCACCTGTCAATACGTAGCGCGCCTCATGCAATCTCGCCGAAAACAAGCACGTTGCTAGAGGGCACACGCCGCTTTAGTAGTGGCACGTATTCAACGACTTATAGCGAGCCCACGTTTATTTCCTTTCAGCGGCCGTGATTATGGAGGTCGCGGAGGATACGGTGGATACGGGGGTGGAGGGCGAAGAAGGTCTCGATCTCCGTACGGCGGCAGAGGAAGGGGTTCCCGTTCTCCCGCGAGGCGGTCCCGCTCTCCTCCTCTCAGACGGCGTTCCAGGAGTCCCTCTCCTTATTCACGAAAGCGATCTAGGTCACCCAGACGCTCAGTTTCACGATCGCCTTCCCCAAAGCGGGTGCGGAGATAGTGGTGCCGCTTTCATCCTTGGGGGGTTGATGGCATCTCCCTGTTACCACTCATGCCACTCATGCAGCCTTACAATGATACGTGCTTGGTGTCCAAATACTGGGTGGGCTTGAGGGATTGGAGGCAGCGACAATAGGAACCATCAAAGTCTTGTCGTTGCAATGTCTCTGCATGAGCGATTTTCTTTGTCTCATGCCACGTTTCCTCTTCCGTGTTGGGGGTTCGTCCGGCAGCGACCGGGACACGCTTTCGAGTGGTTGTAGGCCACCTTTCACCAGCCATGTAGGGAGGGGTAACCCGACTCGTGTGTTGATATGGGCCGGAGATGATGGTTCCTGAACTTCTTTTTTTTCGCCGGGCCCCGATTCCACCGTAAGAATATTAGCCGCAGCTTGCTCCGTTTGTCACACTGCGGTCTCGGGAACCTCCTTCGGAGTCCTAATTATCCCCTCCCACCCACGCACACTGCCCTCCGTCCCAGCCCGACCGTGATCTTCCCCCGGATTCCGTTGTTCCCACATCCTCTAACCTGCAAGTCACCGTGTCAGTGACCATCCAAACCATACCAACCCCAAAACCTCGGAGCACTTGTTTGAACCTTCTTCCCCACCTAAGAAGGTCCGGCATTATTAGTTTCCCCAGATGAAAGCCCTCGGTAAGCAAGGAGGCAGGGCCGTTTCCTCCCATGCGTTGTGTGCCAAAGATATTGGTGCATGCTTATCTCGATCACCCTGCAAACTACAATCGCCAACCTGGGGGGGCCGCCTGCATCAAAAAAAGTGGAATGTCTCAGCCAACAAGCCAGAAACTTACAATCACTAACTTGAAACGAGCATGAGGCCGACGTGCACCCACAGCCACAGCCACACCCACACCCACACCCACACCTACACCCACACCCACCACCATGTTCGAAATAATACGCAATAACACATAGTTCCACGAACGAATGCTCATGGTCCCTAGCGGGCTTCAGTGTTCGAGTTGCAGACCCGCAACCTGACTCGAGACTTGGACGAAGAAATTTTTGAAACCTTCTCTTGGCCAGAAATCCTGCGACCACTCATTTCCTGCCACTGCCCAATACCCTCCGTGCTGCTGTGTTGGCCCAATATAGACACACAGGACTGAATTGATCTCCAACTGTTGTGGTCCCACGCATTCTGTAGCTGGACAAGGCCCTGATTTGGCCAACGAAGACGACCGTCCCCAGAGAATGTGCATTCAGTACGCTGCAACGTGCCAGTGCAGCTGAGACAAGAGGGAGTGTACAGTGTCCCTTGTGAATGCGCTAACGCTTAGTCTACAGTGACTGCGATGTAGCGGGGCCTCCATGCGCGTTCAGACAACATATCGCTGAGAAACAGGGCAGAGCCCCACAAGGCGATGGCCATCGATGCAATCACAAACACGCACTTCGGTTGTGGATTGTTGGCGTGACAGCACCAATTTTGTAAACACGAAAATTTTCAAGACACGTGGCGCGGTAGTCTTGACATGACAGTTTGCGAGTTGTCCATCCTGGAGGCAGGGCTGCAATACAGATCAGTCTGAGACAACAGCCTCACATTCCAAGAGGACATTTTAAAGCACCAGTGTCCAAGGAACGTCGACGGGCCGCAAGTTTGCTGGTATTTTGGTGCGTGCAGTGCACGTCTTGTTTCAAGGGAGCTCACAGAAGCTGGGGTTCTTTTCAGGGCATTCCTCAAGATTTGTAGCCACCGCCAGTACAGTGCCAACCGCCGTCAGTCCCCCCCACCCCCCTCACGATCGAAAATACCCCACCACTGCCAATTGCTTCAAAATGATGAGAGCGGATGGCTGTCAGGAACTGCAAAGCTGTTTGTGGCTATGGAAATGATTCAATCCAGTTCCGTATCAGATGGAACCATATCCTTACCCCGATGTGTTGCGTTGGCTGTGTTACTTTGAGGCAGGTAAATTTCAAAAAAATTCAAAGATCCCATTTGTAAGTGCCATCAATCAACTACGAACTGACGTTTGTTGATTGCAAGCTGCCGTCTTGTGGAATGCAAACAGGCAAAGGAGCATGCATGGCGCAGCGGGGTGGAAACTAGGGGAAGGGGAGGGAAGCAGGGGGAAAGATGAGATCCGGCACATTTGGGAGCTGTGAATCGGATGGTTGGACACCAAAAGGGTTTGCTACTCAGGGATGACACCCAAGCCGAGGAAACGAACCAAATATGGTTGTATGGAGCACATTGCCCAGAGCAAAAAAACTCAGTCACCATGGTAGCACCAACTATCCTTGTGGGAAACCCTGATGTCAGGGGAGTGCATCACACAGGGGACGAGATCTGTATTGTGAGATCTATGAGGCTTGGACTGCATAGGCAATTGGTTTTACCAAAAAGGTAGTTTCAAGCCTAAAGAGGAAGGAGCAGGGACACATTTTCGTAGAAAAAATGTAAGGAGGAGCCCCCCTCACCCCCAGTCTGCCCCCCCCCTCTAGACCCCCCCCCCTCACCCCTTCCAATTTAAGTGAAAAGTTGGGTTGGGCAAACGGCAGTAGCATCTCCCCATGGTGAAGCTTTGTATGGTTCCTGCTCAGGGATATGTCAGCGACGGACAATGTCCTAGTTGGTAACATGCAGGTCTGAAAAGGAAAAAGGTCGTTGACTCAATCCCAGCCTGGATTTTTTTTTACTTGCCTAAGGAAGGTGTGTTTGGGCCCTAAAACTACATGAGGAAGGTGTGTTTAGGGGCCTAAAATTGTTGATAAGGAGGAGGGTCAAACCCCCCCTCCTCAGCCCCCCCCCCCCCATCCAAGCCCCCTTACCCCCCTCCTCTGCACCAATTCTTCCCTGGGATGGAGGGTTGTATTGCATGTGCTGCCCACTATTATCTTGTGTGTGCAATGGATCTGCCGAGGAGGACACCTGATCTACATGCACTCTAGCAGGTACCCACAAGAGCAAAAGCTCGCAGGAGGAGGTATGGTGCTAGGGTTACCTTGGGGGCGTATGTTGTAAGCCGTGTAATTTTTGTTTTGCGGTAAACACGAGTACAAAAAGAAATTGTATTGGCAAGTATTGCAAAACTGGGTGCTCGTGGTTACCGCTATGTACCCACTTTGCCCACATTTGGGCCCCCAAGACAACACGGGTTCCGTAGCCACCTCTGATTTCCTCCTAGTGTTGGTACCATGGACGCCCGAGACAATAGGAGTTATGTAGCCATTTGTCTACATGTGGGCCCCCGAGAAGGTAGGGTTTAAGTCGCCACTTCTGATCCCCCCGCGCGGTGGGCTCCAAGACGGCAAGGGTTATGCAGCCACTCTACCGCATAAAAATCGATGAACCACGTGCGTGGATTCTTGTTGCCTGTTTTTTTTTTTGCAATTGCCCAAACAGATGCAAGCTATTGAATCATGCTCAACATCACATGACATGGCTTGGTGTTGTCGCCAAACTTTTGTGGTCAATAGTGATGACCGTGTGGGGATGCATTGGCTTAATTGTGGGATGGATTGTCGTGTCCGGTTGAGGCGTCCCACAATTTAGGCTTGAGCTCTATTGCTTTGATCCGCCCTTTCTTAGCGGAGCTCAAGCAGCATGACCAAGTACCAGGCCTTGGAATTCCAAAAGGACGGTTGGTGTTGTGGTTTTCAGAGCATGAACATCGCAAACCAAGTGGTTGAGCAGCGGGGGTTCCTTTGCTGATGTTCGCCTCACCCCAATGCCATTGGTATTTGTGGGCTGTTTATGGGGCATCGTCAATGCTAATTGCTCTGTGCGGATCATTCAGGGGCCTAGTGACCATTTGGAGGGGGTTAGTGAGCTTCATTTCTCTCCTACCTCACCCCCAAGCACCCAAGTTCAAGGTGCATTTTCCGAGACCTAGGACAGTGTTTGGGCCACCCCCAAAGGCAAGGATGCCTCTCTGAGCGAAGCATGGAAGTCTGAGAGCCGAAGGGGCAACCTCCCATGGCCACTTCTGCCAGAGAAGAGGACACCCCGTCGCCCGGACAAATTCAGACACACTCCCAGCCCCAACTACCCTGAGGGGAACGTGGGCGGAAACCAGCTACTAGATGGTTCGTTTGTTTCACCCCTATGCCCCGCTCAAACAACACGATTTGCACACTAGGATTGCGACCAGCCTCCACCGCGGTTTCCCACAGCTTTGCCGTAGCCAGGTATAGTTCACCATCTTTTGGGTCATAGGGAGGACACCTCGCACTCAGAACCAGTGTCCATTGGATTCAGGCTCGGCGGCTCTGGCATCAGATCGGTTTGCCATTGCACACCATGGGGAACATGCAGCACGTAGCACCATAGGCTTTGCATGGACTCAGGGGCAGAACCGCAGCGCAAGGTTCCAAGAGGCATGGCCACACGCTCTTCAGAGTCCCCAAAGGTGAAACAGAGTAGCACCGCAGTGAGAAGTCCGTTCGCTTTAACCAGGCAACGTTCGGAAAATCTTGGTAGCTACTGGCATTGCTGCATGCCACACCGTGGCGGGTTGCGGAGCGGAAGGTCCTCATCCATGAAAAGTGGGTTCAGGTGCTGGATAGCCATGTGGAGTGCGATCAACAATTCATTAACAAGCTGATTTTGCAACTCAGGGTTCTTTTGTATGAGGCTTGTGAGCGGAACACCAATCCCGGTGCAAGGCCCAAGTTGTCTGATTCCACTGATCTCATCTACAAACATGCATTCTACAATTGCTTGTAGCAGGTGCACATTTTGTAGGTTTTTTGCATTCGTGTATTTCCTCCCCCTATTTGGTGCACCAAACATGTTGTTATATTGGCCGAGTCCCAATTCATTGGTGGCCACATAGAGTATTTCCATTGCGCCACTGCATGTAGTAGTGTATTAGCAGCCCCTTTATGTGTGTAAGCTACCGACGGCTCTTTGATAGCTTGGAGGTTTGTGTTACTCCACCACAAGTGGCCATGTCCTACCTCCATATATACCTCCACTAGACCTACATATTCTCAAATTGTTGGAGTCCCAATTCATTTGTGGCCTCACACAGTATTTTGTGCTGTATGGGCTTGGCATCCCATCCTTAAGGTCGCTATGGGGTGCCGTAGGAGGCGGCAACTGTACATGTTGCAAACAAACATTATTTTGAAAAAATTTGTACACCCGTTTACAATAAAACAAAAGTTGCGCCCACGTTTTTTTCCAATTCACTCCAATTTAAATTACATGACCTTACCGCCAAAAAAAAAACGCTACACACACTAATTGTTTTGTGCAAGTTACATTTTCCACCGTTTGGCTAAGGGTTGTTCAAACACGTGTGTCGGCATACCCCCGATCACATCTGGGGGTATTTGTGGTATTCTAAGCTTCCCTGGCCTTCCAGTGAGTGTTCCGAACACCCTGCAATCTAGCATGTGCGAGGTGGAGAATAGAGAGTTCGCCCGGGGACCATTCCGTGAGCTGCCCCTTGGTTGAGTGTACAATCTTGTGCTGAGTCATAGATCCTCCTCCTTCTCTTCCTCCTCCTCCTCATGGACTTTGTGTGCAGCCCCCCCCCCCCTTTAAGCACCTCATACACACATACGCCACATTCATTTGTCAACCCTAAGTGCAACTCGCGAAATCGAGTGCATAATTGTGGCAGAATGATGCGAGGTCCAGATGTGACAACAGCAGGTATTGCTGAGTGCCACATGGTATGCACGGGTTATGTAGCCACCTTGCCAACTTGTGGGCCACCTCTCGTTCTGCCCCTCGATTCGAGGCGGTGCGGGACCCCTAGGCGTAAGGGGTTATGTAGCCACCTCTAATTCTGCCCACCAATCTGAAGCGGTGGGGAACCCCCCAGGCGGCGCGGGTTATGTAGCCACCTTGCCCACTTGAGGGCCGCCTCTGATTCTGCCCCCTGTTTTGAAGCGGTGAATACGCCCTGGGCGGCAAGGGTTATGTAGCCACCTTGTCCACTTGTGGAACACCTCTGATGTTGCCCCCCGCTCTGAAACGGTGGTGACCCCCCAGGCGGCAGGGGTTATGTAGGCACCTTGCCCACTTGTGGGCCACCTCTGATTCTGCCCCCCGCTGTGAAGCGGTGGGGACACCCTAGGCGGCGGGGGTTATGTAGCCACCCTACCCACTTGTGGGCCACCTTTGATGTTGCCCCCCACTCTCAAGCGGTGGGGACCCCCTAGGCGTAAGGGGCTATGTAGCCACCTTTCCCACTTGTGGGCCACCTCTGAATCTGCCCCCCGCTCTGAAGCGGTGGGGGACCCCCTAGGCGTAAGGGGTTATGTAGCCACTTTGCCCACTTGTGGGCCACCTCTGATTCTGCCCCCCGCTTTGAAGCGGTGTGGACCCCCCAGGCGGCAGGGGTTATGTACCCCCCTTGCCCACTTGTGGCCCACCTCCGATTCTGCCCCCCCGCTCTGAAACCGGGGGGACCCCCTAGGCATAAGGGGTTATGTAGCCACCTTGCCCACTCGTGGGCCGCCTCTGATTCTGCCGCCCGCTCTGAAGCGGTGGGGATCCCCTAGGAAGTAGGGTTGCCACCTTGCCCTTTTGTGGGCCACCTGTGATTCTGCCTGCCGCCCCGAAGCGATGGGGACCCCCTAGGCGTAAGGCGTTATGTAGCCACCTTGCCCACTTGTGGGCCACTTATGAATCTGCCCCCCACTGTGAAGTGTTGGGGGTCCCGCAAGCGGCACGGGTTATGTAGCCACCTTGCCAACTTGTGGGCCACCTCTCGTTCTGCCCCTCGATTCGAGGCGGTGCGGACCCCCTAGGCGTAAGGGGTTATGTAGCCACCTCTAATTCTGCCCACCAATCTGAAGCGGTGGGGAACCCCCCAGGCGGCGCGGGTTATGTAGCCACCTTGCCCACTTGAGGGCCGCCTCTGATTCTGCCCCCTGTTTTGAAGCGGTGAATACGCCCTGGGCGGCAAGGGTTATGTAGCCACCTTGTCCACTTGTGGAACACCTCTGATGTTGCCCCCGCTCTGAAACGGTGGTGACCCCCCAGGCGGCAGGGGTTATGTAGGCACCTTGCCCACTTGTGGGCCACCTCTGATTCTGCCCCCCGCTGTGAAGCGGTGGGGACACCCTAGGCGGCGGGGGTTATGTAGCCACCCTACCCACTTGTGGGCCACCTTTGATGTTGCCCCCCACTCTCAAGCGGTGGGGACCCCCTAGGCGTAAGGGGCTATGTAGCCACCTTTCCCACTTGTGGGCCACCTCTGAATCTGCCCCCCGCTTTGAAGCGGTGGGGTCCCCCTAGGAGGCAGGTGTTATGTAGCCACCTTGCCCACTTGTGGGCCACCTCTGATTTTGTCCCGCGCTCCGAAGCAATGGGGACCCCCTAGGCGACAGGGGTTATGTAGCCACCTTGCCCACTTGTGGGCCACCTCTGATTCCGCCGCCCGCACTGAAGCGGTGGGGACCCCCTAGGCGGCAGGGGTTATGTAGCCACCTTACCCACTTGTGGGCCACCTTTGATGTTGCCCCCCACTCTCAAGCGGTGGGGACCCCCCATTCGGCAGAGTTTATGTAGCCACCTTGCCCACTTGTGGGCCGCCTCTGATTCTGCTCCCCGCTCCGAAGCCATGGGGACCCCCCGGGCGGCAGGGGTTATGTAGCCACCTTGCCCAGTTGTGGACCCGAACATGTTCAACCCTCAAATGGCGATGGCGATGATGGCACAAACGGCGATGGCACACATGCATGCAAGCCAAGGATAGGGGCAAATACAAGCATTGCAGACTGCGACACACACCGCGATGCCGAAAAAGAAGAAGAATAAAACGAACAAAGCACAGCAAGCAGGTGCGCTGGTACCGGCCTCAAATCATCTAGCACCTCCACAAGCTCAAGTCTATATTCCACAAAAAGCTGAAGTTGCAGTATAGCAAACAGGCGCACCACCTCTCTGTGGGCCACTTCTGATTGTGCCACGCGCTCTGAAGTGTTGGGGACTCCCTAGGTCAAGGGGTTATGTAGCCACCGTGCCCACCTGTGGGCCACCTTTGAGTTTGCCCACCGCTCTGAAGCGGTGGGGACCCCCCAAAGCTGCATGGCTTATGTAGACACCTTGCCCACTTGTGGGCCACCTCTGATTTTGCCCCCTGCTCCGAAGTGGTGGGGACCCCCTAGGCAGCAGGGGTTATGTAGCCACCTTGCCCACCTGTGTGCCACCTCTGATTCTGCCCCCCGCTCTCAAGCGGTGGGGACCCCCCAGGCTGCATGCGTTATGTAGCCACCTTGCCCACTTGTGGGCCACTTGTGATTCTGCCCCCCGCTCTGAAGCGGTGGGGACCCCCTAGGCAGCAGGGGTTATGTAGCCACCTTGCCCACTTGTGGGCCACCTCTGATTCTGCCCCCCACTCTGAAGCAGTGGGGACCCCCCAGGCGGCGGGGGTTATGTAACCACCTTGCCCCCTTGTGGGCCACCTCTGCTTCTGCCCCCCGCTCTGAAATGGTCGGAACCCCCTAGGCGGCAGGGCTTATGTAGCCACCTTGCCCCCTTGTGGGCCACCTCTGATTCTGCCCCCTGCTTTGAAGCCATGGGGACCCCCAGGCGGCAAGGGTTATGTAGCCACCTTGTCCACTTGTGGGCCACCTCTGATTGTGGCCTGCACTCTGAAGCGGTGGGGAACCCCAAGGCGGCGCGGGTTATGTAGCCACCTTGTCCACTTGTGGGCCAGCTCTAGTTCTGCCCCCCGCTCTGAAGCAGTGGGGACCCCCCAGGCGGCGGGGGTTATGTAGCCACCTTGCCCCCTTGTGGGCCACCTCTGATTCTGCCCCCCGCTCTGAAATGGTGGGGACCCCCCAGGCGGCAGGGCTTATGTAGCCACCTTGCCCACTTGTGGGCCACCTCTGATTCTGGCCCGCGCTCTGAAGCAGTGGGGACAACCTAGGCGGCGCAGGTTATGTAGCCACCTTGTCCACTTGTGGGCCACCTCTACTTCTGTCCCCCGCTCTGAAGCGGTGGGGACACCCTAGGCGTAAGGGGTTATGTAGCCACCTTGCCTACTTGTGGGCCATCTCTGATTCTTCTCCCCGCTCTGACGCGGTGGGGACCCCCCAAGCTACATGGGTTATGTTGCCACCTTGCCCACCTGTGGGCCACTTCTGATTTTGCCCCCTGCTCTGAAGCGATGGGGACCCCCCAGGCGGCAGGGGTTATGTAGCCACCTTACCCACTTGTGGGCCACCTTTGATGTTGCCCCCCACTCTCAAGCGGTGGGGACCCCCCATTTGGCAGAGTTTATGTAGCCACCTTGCCCACTTGTGGGCCACCTCTGATTCTGCTCCCCGCTCCGAAGCCATGGGGACCCCCCGGGCGGCAGGGGTTATGTAGCCACCTTGCCCAGTTGTGGACCCGAACATGTTCAACCCTCAAATGGCGATGGCGATGATGGCATAAATGGTGATGGCACACATGCATGCAAGCCAAGGATAGGGGCAAATACAAGCATTGCAGACTGCGACACACACCGCGATGCCGAAAAAGAAGAAGAATAAAACGAACAAAGCACAGCAAGCAGGTGCGCTGGTACCGGCCTCAAATCATCTAGCACCTCCACAAGCTCAAGTCTATATTCCACAAAAAGCTGAAGTTGCAGTATAGCAAACAGGCGCACCGCCTCTCAGATTTGACAATGGCAGCCAAGACTCACGGCAATCATCTGAAGAGCACATAGGCGAAAATCCATGCTACGCGTGTAATCATGCAGGTCACTCCACGAAGATTCACAACGACATAATCTAGGACAGTGTGATGCAGACACGCTGGACCTTAGGACACAGAGGATGGAAAGAAACGCTACGGGCTCTTGGATTGGCGACGGTACACGGTGTCTATGATCTGGCAAGTACACTCGGTGTGGACATGACAGACTGGGGGCCAAGTACAGACCGGGACAGGATTGTGGACATCGCAGAAGTAGTCAGTGGAGTAAAAACACGGTGGGTGGATGGTGCTGACCTGCGAATGATACCACCCAAGCCGCAACGGCATGCATGGGCAGAGACGCTCCCGGTGGGCTCATGGCAACGCACGCATGCTGCGTAAAATTGCGCGCTGGAATTCACGGGAGTTCCAAAGTGACTATGCTCCCCATGCAGATGCCACCGATGCAAATGATGCAGCCGCAGAATACGCCGAGTACCCAGCCCCCGATGCTGACGTCCCCTGAGACGAGTTTTGCTGCTACGGCGAGTGAAGATGGAAAATCACTAAAGAAGAGAAAGAAGAGACTCCGTGACCCAACGAAGAAGGACCAGGCAGAAAGAGTCCAGACGACGCTGCAAGTTCAATCGACTAGAAAAGATGGTGCAGAGTCAAACCCAGTGACATTTGCTATGTTGGCTCAGAGCGCAAAAAATTCCCAAGGGGCGGTGGCACAATGGCAACCGCCGACAGGCGTACCACTAGGACCAGGGCACATCAGCCAGCCAGAGTTGGCAACTGTGAATATCCAACAAATGGACTCGAGAGTCAAGGCGGCCGAAAACAGCTTGTTCCAGGTGCAAAAGGATGTTGGCGACCTGAAAGTTGGGAGGTATTGAAGCAAGGTGGTTTCGACCAGGAGGAGATTGATAAAAGGCTAGCCATGGCAGATCAACTGGCAGCAGGTGCGCATGCAGGCCAAATCGTAGGGATACAAAATGGACCACCTGGACCTCAGAACCAACAAATTCAACCACCTATATCCCCATTTGCACAGCCGTCATCGGGCGATGTACAGATGCAAGGTGCACATCAGGGAGTCCAACTAGAACGAAATGCTGCTGGAGGGCAACCGCTGGCTCCGCAAGATCCGAATACATCACAAATGGCCCAACAGGGAACGAGCTCTACACCAACATGTGAACTGCGACCAATCGGAAGAATGACTGTTGAAGAATTGCAACAGGCGGTGATACAGGCTGTGAGTATGAACTGCTTTGGAAAAACATGGTCCGAGGAGGAAGTGAAGTCCATTCTCCAGATACATACCTCGAAACTTAGGCTGACATTCTTTCTATCATGGGCCATGACTGACGGCTTGAGCGCCGTAATCTTCAACGAGGATACCTTCCAAGTGATTCAAACCCCCGATTGCCCATTGTGGAGATGTGTGGTGCACCCTGAGATCCCAAGTCACGCTAATCCGCAAAAACCTGTGGAGGAGCTGGGTGCCCCTCCCACCGGTTTTCCACTCCCATGCTGGGATCTGAAGCTGGACCACGTCTACATTACACTTGAAGGAGCCGAACGGCGCTGTGCGAAGATGCAGACGAAGCAGAACCGGCGTGTGTTGACGGCGTCAACTGGGACAGCAGGCTCTGCGGATCTGAATGCTGAGAGCGCCGTGGAAGAGGATCCATAACGACACGATGGTCAAGGGCGACCAAAGTCCATCACAGGAGCTAGCGCTAGCACAGTCACAAACCCTGCATGTAATGCCTTCTATGGCACAGGAGTCTCAGAAACGCGATGAACAGTCATCACTGTGGAATTTAGTCCTGGATGGAATACCGGATAAACTGGCAATCCTAGTTCGGTGGCAGATCAAGAACTTACAAGCGACGAAGTTAGCAGAGTCACGCCTCCAACTGCTGCAAGCAGAGTTGGTAGCAACACGGAGCGATCGACTGCAGCGTACGCCAAGGCAGACGACTGCAGAAACTGCCAAAATCCCAGTGTATGTTTCACCAACACTGTGATGGAACGAGTACCCCTACTAAGGCTAGAAGAAAAACAGATGACTCCCAACTGAACCTGTGGAACAAGCAACCACTCACGCAACAATACACACAACCACGCACATACACACACATGCACACATCCACACACCCAGAGAAGGAGCAGCACACACACTGTGTTGTCCAAAACACAGCATCATGCCCACGTCCGGCCTGTTACGCCCCTCGCAACGTCATCCCAGCCTGAAAATGTTCTCCCCACCCCCCTCGTACCCTAAGCCTTCAGGAGATGAATGGAGGCCCTGCTGGTGGTGGGGAAGGTACCCACACCCCGAGTGTAGTTAGGAATCTGAGATCGCAGTTGCAGATCGATGCAGGTGTGGAGACCTGGTCGGCCAAAAGCTCTGATGTGACAAGATCATCGACTTTTTGCCCATCCACTGCGACCTGGGCATCTGCCAAACCAGAAACACAAGGTCATCACTATACCGGGATGTGGAATGTGAATCAACACCCCGCCCAAACTAATGCGCTCTGTGCCGGTTCGGGCCACGACTGGAGGCTTGGTTGAAGGTGGGTAACAATCAACCCCACATGCACTCCTAGAATGATATGAACAGGAACTTTGTGAGTATACAGCAAAGCACTCCAATGCCGTGGCACGCTCCACCATACTCCTTCTGTGCACATGACTTCTGTCATTCTGGTGTTTCTACCTTTCCCCATGTAGACATAGAACCTGGAAAGCAATCTAGATCCATGACACGTCTGCAAGAACTGTTTTCCGCTGCTCAGAACATAGAATGGGAACTGTTGGATGCCGGCCAACAACGAATCTTCCAGTCTATGCTCCCAACATACCTGCAGAAGACACGATACCTGCATGAAGCGGTTACCCTGAAATGTTGCGACTAAAAGGTGGTTGGGAATCTTTTCTTGAAGACGTTATGCATGTGCAATGTACTCTGTATAGTCCCCCTATTGTATCCCCGACCAGAAACTGTCTTGGGATATCGCCCGGGTGTGCATTTTTTGGTGCATCGGCCGTTAACCTGGCTGAGCTGCTGATGCCGAGCAGTGGCCTCACGACGTTCTTTCCGAGAACAGACATCTAGAACAGCCCTTCAGCCAGCGATTTATTTCTACTCTCGGAAAAAATCTACACCACTGAACCTATGAGACTGATCATCCTCCACCAAGGTGATGAACCTACAGTGTGGTCTGATTGGATTAGTAAATGGGCCCTCAATGGTCGTGCGTTTTGTTTTGCAACCATGCCCTCTTTGAAGTTCCGAGCCTATGGGAGCGACAAGGAGAGGTGGATGTCGATCAAAAGCCAATGGGAGTGGTATGTGATTGAATCTGGGTACCACCTTGTTGGAATGCACATGAACACCAAGAAGTATTTGCAATCACTAAGGCAACTGTTGTCCAGGAAACGGGGTTTATTGCGTGATCTCCCGGGAAACTATCCTGATGGTGCTGCCTATAATGTAGCCTTTCAAAATGGGGGAGGGGTATTATATAGTCAGTCACAAATGGACGAATTCTGGAAGAAGTGGAATCATTTAGTGCAGCCGAGAAATATTGAATACCACAAAAAACGTGTAAATAAGGCAGCCATTGTGGATGTGATGCATAGATCCAATGCATTAATGGAGAACTGCCGTGACACACGTTTGAGGAGAATTGCACGTTTGTCTGAGGTCCCCCCTGATCTGCGTCTGGACCATCCGACATCAGGGATATACACCGAATGTGGAGAGACCCCACCCTATGTAGGGCAGTTTGGATGCATAACAGAACCCAGATGCCCGGCAGATAGACATTTTGAACATGTAGGCAAGGCGCGCACACTGAAAAATCATTTTGTCAAGAAAAAGCGACGGTATGTCCCGACGAAAGCAGGAAAGTTGCCATCGCTTGCACGCATGATGCCATGCATGGCCCTGGTATTATGACGATGCGGGTGGTGAAACTATTCCCACAAGCTGAGCCACAGCTCACCTCCAAGGCAAATTCGGCAGAGAGGCACTAGGACTGGCTCCTGAGCCCCACACTGAATGCACGAGCTCCCTTTGGAGGTGCCCATAAGCTCAGATGGGACGTGCTCTTGAACAATAAACACGACAGGGTAGAGACGAGGAATTTGAAAGATCGAGTTCTCCATGTGTTGACGTGCGAGGGTGAGGGAGCGACCCCTAAGCAGCTTTTAGAAGTATTGACTGCATGTGACAAGCATGTGAACCCCCTGCTTTTTGGTAGACTGTTTCGCTTGGTGGCACGAACTGTGAAAAATGAATGGGGCATAACTCTTCGCAGACGGTGGGTCATACGACTGCCGTCGCATGATGAGCAGGTATGTTCAAGGGTCACAAAACTCTGTATAGAAGCCATCAAGCAAATACGAATGCCCACTGGCCTGCGCACCTGGCTAATGCATTCCCTTGTATGTGTTCCCACTGCCGGTCAGAAAGCGAGTATGGCCACTGCAGGATCGGCCTTCCCCAAGGCCATGAAATGGACTGCGATGGTCCTGAGTACCATGTGCAGATGTGCACCCCAACTGAACTTTGCAGAGTCAGGCAGCACATTTCGTATCCCTGGGGATGTAGATATGGAGGCAGTCAAAACGCTAGTTCTGCAGCGAGTTAATGGCCTGAGTTGCCTGTGCGACACTGTCTAGAAAATGGTTGACTGTGAGCCACCATTAACAAACAAGACAGATCATATAATCCTGCGCCATGACAGGCAATGGTCAGCAGTGTTGGGCCATGAAATGGTACCCGTTTTTGCCATGAATGCGCGAAATGAATTGCTGCCGTCACATGACACTGTCATTTCCAAAAGACATGGTCTGTTCCAATCCCTCACTTTGCTGACCGTCCCTCAAGCGGATGTGCTGAGTGGACGCTTTGTCCCCGTCAGCCTCTTGCGCCATGATCATACAGGAGCTTTGTGATTGCATTTATGAATTGGTCTGGAGTCGAAACTTCAAGACCGCTACCATGTACCCATGGTATGGTGCGTTGGGCGAACCAATTGCGAGATGGGAAGAAGGAGATAGAATTTGTTGATGTGCTTCCGCAACCTCAGTTTTGCTGTGTCTCTATGGGATCAGGAGAGGGGATGATTTCGGTCTGCCTCCATCCTCAGGGTTCATGGTGCACGAGGGAACCCCTCGCCGTCTGTCTTCCGCTCACTCACTGACTACCTCCCTCCCTTTGTCCATTCATAATTCTCTCTTACTCGAGCCGTCGCCCGTGCCGTGTCCTTGCCACAGAGCCCGCCTTTCATTTTTGTGCATTTTGGTGGTTGTCCGACCGCGGCGGTGTTGCCGATGGGTGTGGCCTTCCTTGCCTCTTGTTGATGGTACCGCCGTGTGCAGAGCCAGGGTGCGACAAAATCACGGACGCCGATTTGCAAGCTATCTCCGTGGCACTGAAGAGCGATAAGTCGGTGACAATCAAGAGTATGTGCGATTGTGCGTTGCTGCTTGTTGGACGATGGTGGCGTCGGTCCGCCCTGTGTGTGTGTGTGTGTGTGTCGGCTCATATTGGGCCAGTGACTCTCCTTTCCCTTTCTGTCTGTCTCATGTGGGTGGCGGTCAGTCGCTCTCTCCCTGTGTGGTCTGTGTCTCTGTGGGATCAGGAGAGGGGATGATTTCGGTCTCCCTCCATCCTCGGGTGCTATGGTGTACGAGGGAACTCCTCGGCCTCTGTCTCCCCCTCACTCACTCACTCTCTCCCTCCCTCCCTCTGTCCATTCATAATTCTCTCTTACTCGCGCCGTCGCCCGTGCCGTGTCTTTACCACAGAGCCCGCCTTTCATTTTTGTGCATTTTGGTGGTTGTCCAACCGCGGCGGTGTTGCCGATGGGTGTGGCCTTCCTTCCCTCTTGTTGATGGTACCGCCGTGTGCAGGCCGCGACGGATTCACGGACGCCGGTTTCCGAGCCTTCTCTGATGCGCTGAAGAGGAACAACAGCATCACGTCAGTGACAATCGAGGGTATGTGCGATTGTGCGTTGCTGCTTGTTGGACGATGGTGGCGTCGGTCCGCCCTGTGTGTGTGTGTGTGTGTGTGTGTGTGTGTGTCGGCTCATATTGGGCCAATGAGTCTCCTTTCCCCTTCTGTCTGTCTCACGTGGGTGGCGGTCAGTCGCTCTCTCCCTGTGTGGTCTGTGTCTCTCTGGGATCAGGAGAGGGGATGATTTCGGTCTCCCTCCATCCTCGGGTGCTATGGTGTACGAGGGAACTCCTCGGCCTCTGTCTCCCCCTCACTCACTCACTCTCTCCCTCCCTCCCTCTGTCCATTCATATCTCTCTCTTACTCGCGCCGTCGCCCGTGCCGTGTCTTTGCCACAGAGCCCGCCTTTCATTTTTGTGCATTTTGGTGGTTGTCCGACCGCGGCGGTGTTGCCGATGGGTGTGGCCTTCCTTCCCTCTTGTTGATGGTACCGCCGTGTGCAGGCTGCGACGTATTCACGGACGCCGGTTTCCGAGCCTTCTCTGATGCGCTGAAGAGGAACAACAGCGTCACGTCGGTGGATTTCTCATGTATGTGCGATTGTGCGTTGCTGCTTGTTGGACGATGGTGGCGTCGGTCCGCTGTGTGTGTGTGTGTGTGTGTGTGTGTGTGTGTCAGCTCATATTCGGCCAGTGACTCTCCTTTCTCTTTCTGTCTGTCTCACGTGGGTGGCGGTCAGTCGCTCTCTCCCTGTGTGGTCTGTGTCTCTCTGGGATCAGGAGAGGGGCTGGTTTCGGTCTCCCTCCATCCTCGGGTGCTATGGTGTACGAGGGAACTCCTCGGCCTCTGTCTCCCCCTCACTCCCTCACTCACTCTCTCCCTCCCTCTGTCCATTCATAATTCTCTCTTACTCGCGCCGTCGCCCGTGCCGTGTCCTTGCCACAGAGCCCGCCTTTCATTTTTGTGCATTTTGGTGGTTGTCCGATCGCGGCGGTGTTGCCGATGGGTGTGGCCTTCCTTCCCTCTTGTTGATGGTACCGCCGTGTGCAGGCTGCATGGGAATCACGGACGCCGGTTTGCAAGCCTTCTCTGATGCGCTGAAGAGCAACAACAGCGTCACGTCGGTGGCTTTCACAGGTATGTGCGATTGTGCGTTGCTGCTTGTTGGACGATGGTGGCGTCGGTCCGCTGTGTGTGTGTGTGTGTGTGTGTCGGCTCATATTCAGCCAGTAACTCTCCTTTCCCCTCCTGTCTGTCTCACGTGGGTGGCGGTCAGTCGCTCTCTCCCTGTGTGGTCTGTGTCTCTCTGGGATCAGGAGAGGGGCTGGTTTCGTTCGGTCTCCCTCCATCCTCGGGTGCTATGGTGTACGAGGGAAATCCTCGGCCTCTGTCTCCCCCTCACTCACTCACTCTCTCCCTCCCTCCCTCTGTCCATTCATAATTCTCTCTTACTCGCCCGCCTTTCATTTTTGTGCATTTTGGTGGTTGTCCGACCGCGGCGGTGTTGCCGATGGGTGTGGCCTTCCTTCCCTCTTGTTGATGGTACCGCTGTGTGCAGGCTGCAACGGAATCACGGACGCCGGTTTGCAAGACTTCTCTGATGCGCTGAAGAGCAACAACAGCGTCACGTCGGTGGCTTTCACAGGTATGTGCGATTGTGCGTTGCTGCTTGTTGGACGATGGTGGCGTCGGTCCGCCCTGTGTGTGTGTTTGTGTGTGTGTGTAGGCTCAACTTCGGCCACTGACTCTCCTTTCTTCTTCTGTCTGTCTCACGTGGGTGGCGGTCAGTCGCTCTCTCCCTGTGTGGTCTGTGTCTCTCTGGGATCAGGAGAGGGGCTGGTTTCGGTCTCCCTCCATCCTCGGGTGCTATGGTGTACGAGGGAACTCCTCGGCCTCTGTCTCCCCCTCACTCACTCACTCTCTCCCTCCCTCCCTCTGTCCATTCATATCTCTCTCTTACTCGCCCGCCTTTCATTTTTGTGCATTTTGGTGGTTGTCCGACCGCGGCGGTGTTGCCGATGGGTGTGGCCTTCCTTCCCTCTTGTTGATGGTACCGCCGTGTGCAGACTGCATGGGATTCACGGACGCCGGTTTGCGAGCCTTCTCTGATGCGCTGAAGAGGAACAACAGCGTCACGTCGGTGGATTTCTCATGTATGTGCGATTGTGCGTTGCTGCTTGTTGGACGATGGTGGCGTCGGTCCGCTGTGTGTGTGTGTGTGTGTGTGTGTGTGTGTCGGCTCATATTCGGCCAGTGACTCTCCTTTCTCTTTCTGTCTGTCTCACGTGGGTGGCGGTCAGTCGCTCTCTCCCTGTGTGGTCTGTGTCTCTCTGGGATCAGGAGAGGGGCTGGTTTCGGTCTCCCTCCATCCTCGGGTGCTATGGTGTACGAGGGAACTCCTCGGCCTCTGTCTCCCCCTCACTCCCTCACTCACTCTCTCCCTCCCTCTGTCCATTCATAATTCTCTCTTACTTGCGCCGTCGCCCGTGCCGTGTCTTTGCCACAGAGCCCGCCTTTCATTTTTGTGCATTTTGGTGGTTGTCCGACCGCGGCGGTGTTGCCGATGGGTGTGGCCTTCCTTCCCTCTTGTTGATGGTACCGCCGTGTGCAGTGTGCGACGGATTCACGGACGCCGGTTTCCGAGCCTTCTCTGATGCGCTGAAGAGGAACAACAGCGTCACGTCGGTGGCTTTCACAGGTATGTGCGATTGTGCGTTGCTGCTTGTTGGACGATGGTGGCGTCGGTCCGCCCTGTGTGTGTGTTTGTGTGTGTGTGTAGGCTCAACTTCGGCCACTGACTCTCCTTTCTTCTTCTGTCTGTCTCACGTGGGTGGCGGTCAGTCGCTCTCTCCCTGTGTGGTCTGTGTCTCTCTGGGATCAGGAGAGGGGCTGGTTTCGGTCTCCCTCCATCCTCGGGTGCTATGGTGTACGAGGGAACTCCTCGGCCTCTGTCTCCCCCTCACTCACTCACTCTCTCCCTCCCTCCCTCTGTCCATTCATATCTCTCTCTTACTCGCCCGCCTTTCATTTTTGTGCATTTTGGTGGTTGTCCGACCGCGGCGGTGTTGCCGATGGGTGTGGCCTTCCTTCCCTCTTGTTGATGGTACCGCCGTGTGCAGACTGCATGGGATTCACGGACGCCGGTTTGCGAGCCTTCTCTGATGCGCTGAAGAGGAACAACAGCGTCACGTCGGTGGATTTCTCATGTATGTGCGATTGTGCGTTGCTGCTTGTTGGACGATGGTGGCGTCGGTCCGCTGTGTGTGTGTGTGTGTGTGTGTAGGCTCAACTTCGGCCACTGACTCTCCTTTCCCCTCCTGTCTGTCTCACGTGGGTGGCGGTCAGTCGCTCTCTCCCTGTGTGGTCTGTGTCTCTCTGGGATCAGGAGAGGGGCTGGTTTCGTTCGGTCTCCCTCCATCCTCGGGTGCTATGGTGTACGAGGGAAATCCTCGGCCTCTGTCTCCCCCTCACTCACTCACTCTCTCCCTCCCTCCCTCTGTCCATTCATAATTCTCTCTTACTCGCCCGCCTTTCATTTTTGTGCATTTTGGTGGTTGTCCGACCGCGGCGGTGTTGCCGATGGGTGTGGCCTTCCTTCCCTCTTGTTGATGGTACCGCTGTGTGCAGGCTGCAACGGAATCACGGACGCCGGTTTGCAAGACTTCTCCGATGCGCTGAAGAGGAACAACAGCGTCACGTCGGTGGCTTTCACAGGCATGTGCGATTGTGCGTTGCTGCTTGTTGGACGATGGTGGCGTCGGTCCGCCCTGTGTGTGTGTGTGTGTACTGGGCCTTTATGCCTTCTACCAAAGCAAAGAAGGCGGCTGGGGAGGCGGCTTTGAAGCGTGAAGGTAACATCCCCCAATGCCGCGTCTATTTTTTATAGAGCCCGAGCACGACAATTCAACGTGCCCACACGGACACATTTCTCGGATTGTTCATGAGACAACAGCTGAAGATGGATTATGCGTGTGGGAATGCCCCATGACAATTTTTCTGGTTGGGTCCAGTGAGGACCTCATGACACTTTTTCTGGACGGGTCCAGTGAGGACCTCATGACACTTTTTCTGGACGGGTCCAGTGAGCACTGCCACAGATGCTTTCTTCCCTTTACTTCTGCAGCATTACTCATGGGATGAGTGTGGGCAGCGATTGTCCGCACTTGAGCTCCATCGCCCACAGTGGCCCTGACAGACAGGAGACATGTAAGATGGCATTGGCGGTGCAATTGCAGAGCAGGGGAATATGGGGCAGAACCAGGGGTAAACAGGGCATGGACGGTGAACATGGGGATGTGCCCAATAATGGTGGACAGTGGTGTTGCGTCTAGTGCCCAGTGCTAATGTTTGAAGCTTGGCTGCTTCCAGCGTTTGAGTGCTTCTGTTCTGGGATGAAACTAGGGCGGTCCTTAACGGAAAAAAAAGTGTTCCTGTACACAGGTTTCCCAAAATCGCCCGCAGGCACTCAATTTCACCATTGGTTCCTCGCCCTGTATGTCTTTATCCATGGGTTCCCAGTTGCTCAACCATTGGTTCCCATCCCCTCATGGGTGCAATTCTTGAACTAGAAGTTCCTCCTTGTTCTTCTTGGCAGCCGCCTCCTCCTCAGCTTTCTTCGCAGCAGCGGCAGCTTTCTTCTTCTCCTCAACTGGGGCACGGGCTAAAGGCGTGAACACGTCAAACAGGGTGCAGAACACACCGCAGTCGTGTTGGCAAATTCAGTGTAGGAGAACCAGGCCAAACGTTGCACTCATAAACACCAGTTCTGTGCACCATAGATACCACCCCAAATGTGGCAACCTCCAGAACACGGGGAGAGGGAGGCAGGGCAATGTGGCCAGCAATGGCTTGCAAAGGGACAAGTTTCACCAGCTCCAAAAGCCTCAGAGCTTAGATCGCCACAAAGCACCCGGTCCCAGAAATCTCTTCAAGCACCCGTAACAACGAAGGCCCTGGTGCCCGAGTCTACAGTCACCCACAAAGACGTCTGGTGCTGTGCACAATAAGAAGAGCGCAGCTTGTACGCAAGGACACCGTCACAGGGTCTGTGTGCTGAGAGCCTATGCTCAGGTCCAGAGACCCAAGCCACGAAGTGTCTCTGGGGCAAATCCTGCCACATTTTTCAACGACAAAAATTCTCCCTCCCAAAACATGTCCCCTCCCCCTTCTGTATGTGCTGCTCTCACTGCAGACATGTCGCCTCCTGCCCTCAAAAAGGGGTGCGTCGGGATGCATATGTGTAGAATTCCTGAAAGGACAGAACGCAACGGGGTAATTTAATAGACTGCATGCCACAGCATTGTCTCCTCACAAGTCTCGCTCTTGTGATGGCTGGCTCATCAGCCGAGACGCCCACTGGCCCTGACACGTCCCCTGGTCCCCATGCGGGATATGGGGTTAGGGGAACCCCCGTGTAGCCCCCCCCCCCCCAGTACCCTCAACTTCGGCCACTGACTCTCCTTTCTTCTTCTGTCTGTCTCACGTGGGTGGCGGTCAGTCGCTCTCTCCCTGTGTGGTCTGTGTCTCTCTGGGATCAGGAGAGGGGCTGGTTTCGTGTTTCCCATTGTGCGTTGCTGCTTGTTGGACGATGGTGGCGTCGGTCCGCCGTGTGTGTGTTTGTGTGTGTGTGTGTGTAGGCTAAACTCCGGCGGCAGACTCTCCTTTCCCCTCCTGTCTGTCTCACGTGGGTGGCGGTCAGTCGCTCTCTCCCTGTGTGGTCTGTGTCTCTCTGGGATCAGGAGAGGGGCTGGTTTCGGTCTCCCTCCATCCTCGGGTGCTGTGGTGCACGAGGGAACTCCTCGGCCTCTGTCTCCCCCTCACTCATTGACTCTCTCCCTCCCTCCCTCTGTCCATTCATATCTCTCTCTTACTCGCGCCGTCGCCCGTGCCGTGTCCTTGCCACAGAGCCCGCCTTTCATTTTTGTGCATTTTGGTGGTTGTCCGACCGCGGCGGTGTTGCCGATGGGTGTGGCCTTCCTTCCCTCTTGTTGATGGTACCCCTGTGTGCAGGCTGCAACGGAATCACGGACGCCGGTTTGCGAGCCTTCTCCGATGCGCTGAAGAGGAACAACAGCGTCAGGTCGGTGGCTTTCACAGGTATGTGCGATTGTGCGTTGCTGCTTGTTGGACGATGGTGGCGTCGGTCCGCCGTGTGTGTGTGTGTGTGTGTGTGTGTGTGTGTGTGTGTGTGTGTGTGTGTGTTTCTTGCTTTAACCTTATCTCGCGGTTCTGAACGTGTGTGTGGCGGCTCATATTCGGCCAATGACTCTCGTTTCCCCTCCTGTCTGTCTCACGTGGGTGGCGATCAATTGCTCTCTCCCTGTGTGGTCTGTGTCTCTCTGGGATCAGGAGAGGGGCTGGTTTCGGTCTCCCTCCATCCTCGGGCGCGATGGTGCACGAGGGAACTCCTCGCCGTCTGTCTGCCGCTCACTGGCCCACTCCCTCCCTCTGTACATTCATATCTCTCTCTTACTTGCGCCGTTGTCCATGCCGTGTCCTTGCCACAGAGCTCGCCAAGGTGTATTAGGCTGTACCGAGGCGTATTAGTTGGATTTCAAGGTGTACGGAGGCTTGCTGGGGCGCACTAGTGGGATTTCAAGGCGTACTAGGGCCCATGGGGGCGTACTAGTGGGGTTTCAAGGTGTACTAGGGCGTACTGGTTTGGGGCGTGCTAGTGGGTTCTCAAGGTGCACTAGGGCCCGTTGGGTCGTACTAGTGGGTTTTCAAGGTGTACTGGGGGCTGTTGGGGCGTACCAGTGGGATTCCAAGAGCGTACTGGGGCGTAGTAGTGAGTTTTCATGCCGTACTGGGGTGCACAATGGCGAACTAGTGGGATTTTAAGGCCCACAAGGGCGTACGGGTGCGTACTTGTGGGATTCCACGGCGTACTGGGGAATACTAATGGGATTTCAAGGCGTATTAGGGCCTACTAGGGCGTAATAGTGGGATTTCAAGGTGTATTAGGGTGTACTGAGGCGTACTATTGGGATTTCGAGGGGTACTAGGGCGTACTGGGGCGTACTAGTGGGAATTCAAGGCGTACTAGGGCGGACTGGGGCGGACTGGGGCTGACTAGTGGGATTTAAGGCGTACAAGGTTATACAGGGGCGCACTATTTGGATTTCAAGGCGTACTAGGTCGTACTGCGGCGTAGTAGTTGGATTTCAAGGCGGAATAGGGCGTACTTGGGGGCATTAGTGGGATTTCAAGGCGTACTAGGGTGTACTAGGGTGTACTAGTGGGATTTCAAGGCGTACTAGGGTGCACTAGTGCGTACTAGTTGGTTTCCAAGGTGTACTGGGGCCTGCTGGGGCGTACTAGTGGTGTTTCAAGGCGTACAAGGGCGTACTGGAGCGTAGTAGTGGGTTTTGAAGGCGTACTAGGACCTACTGGGGCGAACTAGTGGGATTTAAAGGCGTACAAGGGCGTACTGGTGCGTGCTAGTGGGATTTCAAGGCGTAATAGGGCATACTGGGGCGTACTAGTGGGATTGCAAGGTGTATTAGGGTGTACTGAGGCGTACTAGTGGGATTTCAAGGCGTACTAGGGCATACTAGGGCGTACTAGTGGGAATTCAAGGCGTACAAGGGCGTGCCTGGGCGTACTCGTGGGGTTTCAAGGCGTACTAGGGCGTACTGGTGCGTACTAGTTGGTTTTCAAGGCGTACTAGGGTGTACTGGGGCAAACTAGTGGGATTTCAAGGCAAACAAGGGCATACTACTCCGTACTAGTGCGATGTCAAGGCGTACTAACGCCTACTGGGGCGTACTAATGGGATTTCAAGGTATATTATGGTGTATTGAGGCGTACCAGTGGGCTTTTGAGGGGTATTGGGGCGTATTGGGGCGTACTAGTGGGAATTCAAGGCGTACAAGGGCGTACTGGGATGTCAGGGCGTACTGGGGTGTACTAGTGGCATTTCAAGGCGTACTAGGGCGTATCGGGGCGTACTAGTGGGATTTCCAGGTGTATTAGGGTGTTCTCAGGCATACTAGTGGGATTTCAAAACGTAATACGCCGTACTCGGGCGTACTAGTGGGATTTCAAGGCGTACTAGTGAGATTGCAAGGCGTACTAGCGCGTATTGGGGCGTATTAGTGGGATTTCAAGGCGTACTAGGCGTATTGGGGTCTACTAGTGGCATTTCAAGGTCTACTACGGCGTACTAGTGGGATTTCTAGGAATACCGGGGCATTTTGGGGTGTACTAGTGGGATTTCAAGGCGCACTAGAACGTAAGAGGGCGTATCAGTGGGATGACAAGGCGTACTAGGGTGTACTCGGGCGTGCTAGTGTGATTTCAAGGCGTACTAGGGCGTACCGGTGCGTACTAGTCGGATTACAAGGCGTACTAGGGCGTACTGAGGCGGACTACTTGGTTTTCAAGTTGTATTACGGCGTACTGAGGAGGACTGCTGGCATTTCAAGCTTGCCATACCCTTGCCATACCCTTGCCATACCCTTGCCATACCCTTGCCATAGCCTTGCCGTACCTTTGCCATACCCTTGCCATACCGTTGCCATACTCGTGCCACACCCTTGCCATACCCTTGCCAGACCCTTGCCATACCCTTGGCATACCCTTGGCATACCCTTGCCATAGTACCCGTGCCATACTCTTTGCCATACTCGTGCCATACCCTTGCCATACCCCTGCCATACCCTTGCCATACTCTTGCCATACTCTTGCCATACCCTTGCCATAGTACCCGTGCCATACTTTTCCCATACCCTTACCATACCCTTGCCATAGTACCCGTGCCATACTTTTCCCATACCCTTGCCATACCCTTGCATACCCTTGCCATACCCTTGCCATAGCGGAGTCCCCCCCGGCGAATCCGAGGTTCTTCCTCGAAGGGGCCCACGAGCCCAGGGGACGCCACCGGGTTTTTACGGCCATGCCGGACGGAGCTCCCACCGGCGACCCCCCCCCCCCCCCGCATGGGTGGGTGCACACAACAACCGCCAGCCCCGCCCCACAACTTCCCGTGCACAGGAACCGAACGGGGGGGGGGCAACGGCCCCCGGGTCGGGACCCCAGCACCCTGGGCGGGGACCCAAGGACCTTGGGTGGGGACCCAAGCACCCCTTGCGCACAGCCGCCAACACGGAGGGTGGTGGGGCCCGCCGGTGAGCGGTTCGAGCCGCCGCCGCCCTCCTGCCGCCTGCTCTGACCCCCGCATCCCCCCCCGAATCCCACCCCTGCAAGGGCGGCGCGGCCCGCACGTGCGGTTCGAGCCCACGTCGCCCACTGAAGCGGTATACACGCAGTGCGGGCCGCCAGGCGAGCGGACGGGCCCCGCACTGCCCCGAGCGCCCCCCCCCCCCCCCACACCAGCTGGAGCTATAGGCCTGACGGCGCCTGGCGAGCTGTTGTGCAGGGGGGGCGAGGCGACCGGGCGCTTTGTACCCGCCTCCAACGGGGGTCTGTACCCACGGCACGGGGCACAGACACCCGTTGGGGGGAGCAACCCGACCCCCCACCACCACACAGAGGCCACAGGAAG
This sequence comes from Eutreptiella sp. 'Long Island Sound 2002', assembly GCA_964036045.1. NCBI lineage: Eukaryota > Euglenozoa > Euglenophyceae > Eutreptiales > Eutreptiaceae > Eutreptiella > Eutreptiella sp. 'Long Island Sound 2002'. The sequence goes on from OZ038403.1 coordinate 6,081,385, forward strand.
GAGGGAATAGCTCCGGCCATCGGCCTCTTGCCATAGTAGTGCCATACCCTTGCCATACCCTTGCCATACCCTTGCCATATCCTTGCCATACTCGTCTCATACCCTTGCAATACCCTTGCCATACTCTTGCCATACCCTTGCCATACCCTTGCCATACCCTAGCCATACCCTTGCCATACCCTTGCCATACCCTTGCCATGCCCTTGCCATACCCTTGCCATACCCTTGCCATGCGTTGTCTTATGTGCTGCCGACGCGTGCTCCCACAAAACACAGGCTCACCTCACCGGGTCCATCCTGTTCCGATGCGGGCGCAGGAATGGAACGGCGGTCATTATTGGACACCGCCGACGGAGAAGTGAAGCTGCACCAGCAGTAGTCAACAGCCAGGAACGGTTGACTGTTCAGGGCCCCATAACAATCGTGACATGTGACACCGTGTCAGCAGATGGGCACCACCAATGAAGGAGAGAAGAGACGCCAACAACAGTGCATAGTCAGGGAATCCGACGCTATCACACACAGCCGAGGGATGAACAGTCGACTGGTCAGACCCCCTGTGGTGGGCAACGCGCGACGCAATCTCAAACGTGAGGATTGGTGCCATTTAGCTGCCATTTGTGGGACAATGGGGGGCAGCATTGGTTTGGGTGGTATTGAGAACTCAGGTCCCTCAGGGCAATCATCCGCTTGTGGAGTGCTGGATTGTGGAGTAGCGTCCGCTGAGGAGGGGAGGGGGGCAGGCAGTATGCAGATGCAAACTGTTGGCTCATTGCATGAAGTTGAAAAACATCCTGAAGCCCTATTGATTATGTGCCTCCAAGTGAATCGGTTCCAGTCAGCACCTGGTGGATGGGAGGGGAGGTCTCAGTGCCGGAGGCTCCGTCCACACCACACCACAGATACAGTTGAGGAAGGCACATAGTATCGGTATGGTGGCAGCACATCTGCATACCACCGCCGATGTATGCAGGGACCTGAGGACAGCCCTGACGAACCTTTTTCCTGCTGTTGATTTCTGGATACTTGTTTAGAGTACCACGATCACCTCTGCAGCGATCCCATGGGGGTTGTGCAGGAAAACACAGTTGTCCGCAAACAGTCTGCCCCACGGGTTCTGGCACAGGGTTTTTCATGATTGAAAGGACTGTGGCCCGGCTGTTCCATTAGATACAGGATGCCGTTGTACTGCACGCAGCTGTCCCCATGTGGGCCATGTGGGCGGAGTAGGACCCAACACACAGGCAGTGTAGACAGGACAGGGCCAGGATATGGAGGCGGTGTGGACAGAACAGTCTGTGACAGACAGTCCGTGTGTGGACGCACCTGCACACTACACCTCAGAAGCCACACATTTGAGCTTTCTTCAGGTTTTCCCACAGCTGCAAGCAACCGCACCACGAACAACAGCATCACCACCAGCCACAGCAGCAGCGAGGACCGCCGTCCGAAGGACACAGAAAGCAACAAACAGACAACAACCAGAAGCAAACAACAAGCAGCCAGCAGCTGGCTGTTTGTTACTTGCTGTTTGCTGCTTGCCGTCAGCTATTTTGCTTTTTCTGTATTGTTTGGGCTGTTTGCCGGTTTCCTTTTGGTTGTCGGTTGTGCGCTGTTGGTTGTTTTCTGGTTGCGGTTTGCTGCCCACTGCTTGATGTTTGCGGCTGGCTGTCTGTGATGTGCTGTTGGCAGCATGCGACCAACAGCCAGCGGACAGCAATCGCCAGCAGCAGAATGCAATCAGAATAAAGGAGCAAACCACACACAAAACACCCGGCAGCAAACTGCAAACAGCGCAAAGATCACAGAAAATAGTCAACAAAGGCCAGCAGCAAACATGGAGTAGCACTTTGGGAGGGGGGGGGGGGGGCAAGGGGGCCAGGGCACAACCTGCTTATGCAATTGTCCTCACTCTACAGCTCAAAAATGGAAATTTCCGCAACAGATTTTTTGATGTTCTGACCGTTCACACTGATCAAACGTCCCATGTAAAGCATGTTTCAGAACCTCTTCATGTGCTTTTCACCCTATTTGGATGTTTGGACAGGGGCAAGGGGCTGGTGCACAAACTGCTTATGCAGTTTTCCACCCTCAGCAGCTCAAAACTGGAAATTGCTGAAACTGGGTTTTTTGATATTCTAACCATTCACAATGATCAAATAACTTACGTAAAGCATGTTTTAGACCCTCTTGATGTGTTTTTCACCCTATCTGGGTGTTGGAGGGGGGCCGAGGCGACTTCGAAGGGGCTGCGCACACACAACCTCCCTATGCAGATTTCCACCCTCTACAGCTCGAAAATGGGAATTTTGCAACCGTTTTTTTTGATATTCTGACCATTCACAATGATCTAAAAACCCTATTCAAAGCATGTTTTCGACACTCTTTATGTCTTTTTCACCCTACTTGGGTGTTTGGATGGGGGTCAGGGGTTTCTGAATGACTTTGTGACTGATTGACTGATTGACTGACGGTGCTCCCTCCCTACTTGCCGATAGGCAATAGAATTTTCCCCCCACGAAATTTTCATCCGCAAAATAATCACCATACAACCCCCCCCTCCCCCCACCGCTGTACATGAGTTGCGCCAAGGACACGGCATCAGCACAGAACCGATACGAGTGAAAGCTGTTCTGAGGCGGGCGCAGCCAGTGCCAAATGCGGGGCCACTGCAGCCCGACCGACTTGCAGCCCCTCTCTCCGCCTGATCTAGTGGCACAGTTCCGAGTTGCAAGTTCCAGAAGCACCAGGCGGACGGCAATGGGCAACAGGATCCGCTGGAGGCTCTGGCCAGCCATACTCACTGCCATGTCTGTTTTCTTGGAATTCACGCATCAGTGCAGAGTGTCCCTGGACCTCCACCCCACCCCTCCCCTCCGTGGCTGGCCAACACAGGGTCTCCTGAAATGGTCACCACTGCCCACGAACCATTCAATCACGAAAGCCCAGCCTGAGCAGGGCACAGCAACATTCAGTGCAGAGAGATAGTGCGAAGGATTTATTACATGCAGCTGGTATCTCACTTTCCGGCTGTTCCAGCCCACGGCACAATTTGCTGCGGGTGAAACGGAAGATGTCCTCCGTCTATTATTCTAGACCCAATACTAACTCTGAGCATGCAAGTGGTGAAGAAGATGATGTGTAGTGTGGTGTTGGGTAGTGTGGTGTGGTGTGGTATGGTGTGGTGTGCTGAACGCGCTGTTACCAAAAGGCAATGGCCAGGATGTCTTGCATATGGGTAACTGTGAAATGGGAGGGCTGTGTGTGTGTGAACATGCGCTAGTGTGTGGCACTCTTTAGGTGGTGAGGCTGGGCCTCCTCTCGAGCAGCGTCCTCGTTTCTGGGCGGTCTTGGGAATGCCTTTCCACTCCGCCTGTTAGCGCTGCTAAAGCTCTCGCACTGCCACAGTGGGCAGTGCTACTTCCGCTGGGTGCTGCCACACTAGCTCAGGACAGTGGGCAGTGGAATTTCTGCTGCGCCCTGCCACACTGCACGTTTGATCCTCACTGACGTGACGCTGTTGTTGCTCTTCAGCGCATCAGAGAAGTCTTGCAAACCGGCGTCCGTGATTCTGTTGCAGTCTGCACACGGCGGTACCATCAACAAGAGGGAAGGAAGGCCACACCCATCGGCAACACCGCCGCGGTCGGACAACCACCAAAATGCACAAAAATGAAAGGCGGGCTCTGTGGCAAGGACACGGCACGGGCGACGGCGCGAGTAAGAGAGAGATATGAATGGACAGAGGGAGGGAGGGAGTGAGTGAGTGAGTGAGGGGGAGACAGAGGCCGAGGAGTTCCCTCGTGCACCATCGCGCCCGAGGATGGAGGGAGACCGAAACCAGCCCCTCTCCTGATCCCAGAGAGACACAGACCACACAGGGAGAGAGCGACTGACCGCCACCCACGTGAGACAGACAGAAGAAGAAAGGAGAGTCAGTGGCCGAAGTTGAGCCTACACACACACACAAACACACACACAGGGCGGACCGACGCCACCATCGTCCAACAAGCAGCAACGCACAATCGCACATACCTGTGAAAGCCACCGACGTGACGCTGTTGTTGCTCTTCAGCGCATCAGAGAAGGCTCGGAAACCGGCGTCCGTGAATCCGTCGCAGCCTGCACACGGCGGTACCATCAACAAGAGGGAAGGAAGGCCACACCCATCGGCAACACCGCCGCGGTCGGACAACCACCAAAATGCACAAAAATGAAAGGCGGGCTCTGTGGCAAGGACACGGCACGGGCGACGGCGCGAGTAAGAGAGAATTATGAATGGACAGAGGGAGGGAGGGAGAGAGTGAGTGAGTGAGGGGGAGACAGAGGCCGAGGAGTTCCCTCGTACACCATAGCACCCGAGGATGGAGGGAGACCGAAACCAGTGGGCCATGGAATTCCTGATGGGCTTTGCCACACTACAAGGGGCAGTGCGCAAAGGAACTCCTGCTTGGCACTGCCATTGTGCAGGGGGCAGTGGACAGTGGAACTCCTGCTGGGCACTGCCACTTTGCAGGGGGCAGTGGGCAGTGGAACTCTTGCCGGGCACTGCCACACTGCAGGGGGCCGGGCAGTGGGCAATGGAACTTCTGGTAGGCCCTACCACAGTGTAGCGGCAGTGGGCAGTGGAGCTCCTGCTCGGCACTGCCACACTGCAGGGGGCAGTGGAACTCTTGGAGGGAGTGCCACGTTGCAGTGGGCAGTGGGCCGTGGAACTCTTGCCGAGCACTGACAATGGAACTCCTGTCAGGCAGTGCAACGCTGCAGCGGGCAGTGGGCAGTGAAACTCTTGCTGCACACTGCCACACTGCAGGGGGCAGTGGGCAGTGGAACTCCTGCTTGGCAGTGCTTGGTGTTGGTATGGTGTGTTGTGGTGTGGTGTGCCGAAGGCGCTGATATAAAAAGGCAATGGCTAGGATGTCTTGCACACAAGAATGCGAAATGGGTGGGCCCTGATCCTTAACCCTAAGATTGACTGAATGCGCTGTCTGGTAGATGCACATTGCCTTGCCATGGGTAGCTGGCTGCGCCTCCCCTGGTTTGGTGTGGGGTGGGGTGGGGTGGGGTGGGGTGGGGTGGGGTGGGGTGGGGTGGGGTGGAGCGTGGTGGTGTGATGTGGTGTGGTGTGGTGTTGTACAGGGTGGGCTGGGGTTGGCTGGGGTGGGCTGGGGCGATTTACGGTTTCCTGGCACTGCAGTGCCAGACCTTGGTGAGGCAAGAAAGTGGTGGACCTTCACACAACGTGCAGTGCAACGTCAACAGAGACAGTCTGTTTTGCGGGACCCAGTGCCATCCCCCCCCCCCGCCCCCCGTACATCGAGGGGAGGGCAATCCTGGGTCACCTCACCCGTACACTGTCCCGCTTGGTGCAGGCACTTGCCAACGCGTGTCGGCCAAGGGGGTGTGCAATAACCTGCCTATTGCGGGCACCAAGTTCTGCCAGTTGCATCTTTGCCCCAAATGCCAGAGCCACGAGAAGGAGAGCACAGCCGCCTGCTGCCACTGGTGCGCGGGGGTGAGTGACGGTGTGCTGCTGCTTGCCTTCTGTGGGATTGGTCTGGGGCATACGGGGCAGCGTCTGTGTGCAGGACATCGTTGCCGTCCCCCCCCCCCCCTCTCCGGGATGACATCACACGAGTGTGTACACTCCATTCCGGTGGAGTCCACAGTGTCTGAACTGCCACTCACCACCACTGAGAGAGGAAAGAGGGACAGACGGACAGGGCAGAGCAAGGCCTGATGACCAACATGGCAAATTGGTCCAGGGTGGCGGCGGGGGGGGGGGGATAATTTCGTTGGAAAATCACCTCGAAGAGGGTTGTTAGATCAAGCGCAGGGTGGCTTGTGAAAAACAAATGAAAAACACATAAAGAGGGCCTAAAACACGCTACATAGGATATTTGATCATTGCGAATGGTTAGAATATCAAAAACATTTTTGAAAAATCACCTTGAAGAGGGTTGTTAGATCAAGCGCAGGTGCGTCCCCCCCTTTTTTGGGGTCATTTGCGTAGGATACCCCAAGGTATGGAACCGGATGTCTAACCCCTTGTAAAATCATATTTCTTGAATGCGAAGTCCTACTACTCCCCTTGGACATCGAAGCGGTTGCAGCATGGGAATGGGCACCCCATTGACAACATTGTCCCGCAGGCTTGGGCACCCTGTGGGGCACCGGGCCCTTCGGTCTAAGAGGCCGTACTGTAGGGTTCTTGTTCTTCTTCCTCTTCCTACGGCCCTCCCCTGGCAGGGGGTGAAGGCGGCTACAACCACCACTGGTGAGGAGGTAGAGTGGAGGCCTCCGTTGTTGTATGCTAACCTCTTGGGCCACCGCGTCCTTGCCACCACAATTATGCAACAGGCCAACCACGGCCAATTGTAGGATTGTTGTGTTGGTGAATGGAAAACATCTCATGGAACACCTTTTTACAAGAATGCGCAATGCACGCCCGTTTCGTTTTTTATTTTGGGACAGCAAGCTGCAGGCAATTCAATTTTTCTCTCTATTCGAGGTGCCTTGCCAAAGGCAATATATTTTTTTTTTTGGAAAAATCACCTCGAATAGGGTTGTTAGATCAAGCGTAGGCGCGTACGCCATACACCCCCCCTTTTTGGGGTCATTCCCGTAGGATACCCCAAGGTATGGTACCGGATGTCTAACCCCTTGTAAAATCATCATTTTAGGAGAGAAAATGATCTCCCAACGAATTTCGATTTTGCCCCCCCCCCCCCCCTACCTGGGTACCCTTTGGGGGGGGGGGGTGTTGGGGGGGGTCAAAACTTCTTTGCGCATAGCGGCCGCCGTGTGTGGATTCAAACTCAGGGTGCGGGGCGACTTTTTTCTTGTACATGGACGCCCTAACCCATGGCGGGGGTCCCGGGTCTGAACTCCGGGTACCCCCGGTAGGCCCCCCCCATGGGCCCTTGGCGGTGAGGACTTGGCCGTTTTCACGCTGGGTAAGGCTATTAAGTGGCACCTGCAAATCACCTCGCAGAGGTTGTTAGATCAAAGCCAAGCAGGCGTATATAGGGGAAAACACCACATACCCCCCCATTTTGGGCCTTTTTGGGCCTATTCGCGTACCCCAAGGGGTTGAATTGTTAGTTTAACCCCTTGTAAAACCTTTATTTTGGCCAATAAACGCATCCCCCGATGAGTTTTTGGTCCGGACCCCCCCAGACCCCCTCCACTTGAGACCCGCTTTTTTGAGCTTTTGAGGGAGGTGGGTGGGGGGGGGGTCAAAAAATGACCCCCCCCTTTTTTGGGTCGAAAATCATGAATGATTTGGTTTTTTTCAATCACCTCGCAGAGGTTGTTAGATCAAAGCCAGGCAGGCGTACATAGGGGAAAACACCACATACCCCCCCATTTTGGGCCTTTTTGGCCCTATTCGCGTACCCTACCCCAAGGGGTTGAATTGTTAGTTTAACCCCTTGTAAAATCATTATTTTGCCCAATAAACACATCCCCCAATGAGTGACCCCCCTAGACCCCCCCCCCACTTGAAACCCACTTTTTTGAGGTTTTGAGGGAGGGTGGGGGGCTGGGGGGGGGGTCAAAAATTTCGACAAAATGACCCCCCCTTTTTTTTGGGTCGAAACCATGAATCTTTTGGTTTTTTTCAATTTGAGCCGAAAAAGTGTTTCCGGGTCCCGACTCCATGGGGTTTGTATGGGGCGGAGTGGGACGAGCGCTCATGCAGTGTATGCACTTTTCAGCCATTTTTGCTATGTTGGCGGTTTTGGCGACCTCGGTGACCCTGTGGTACCCACTGTGAGGGGTGTGAGTGGGGATGTTGTGACAGTATATGCCTACTAGGATACGAAAGGACGTTTTTTGCAGTCTCCAGGGCCGCTCAAATGCCCGTGCCAACGATGCGAAATGGCTGTTTCCACCAATAATGGCCTAGTGAATGGGCCGGTACACAACGTGCTCTGCTAATGCAGTTTTTCACCTTGGGCAGCTCAAAAATCGAAGTTTTCGAAACTTGTTTTTATGATATTGTGACCACACGATATGACCACCCAAGCTATGTAAAGCATGTTTTAGGCCGTATTTACATGTTTTTCCCCCTATTTGGGTATTAGGTCGGGGGGGGGGGGGTCTCCCAAGGCATTGGTAAACAACCTGCTTATGCAGTTTTTCAGCCTGATTTTTCCGATACCGTGATCACTTAAAATGACCATCCAAGGTATGCAAAGCATGTTTTAGGACGTATTTATGTCGCTTTTTCCCTATTTTGTGTGTGCGTTGCTTGGAGTAGATTCTCTGCGAGGTGGACTTGCTGAAGGCAATAGAATTTTTGAGCCGAAAAAGTGTTTCCGGGTCCCATGGCCGTGAATACCACATCGGCGAATGCGTCCTTGCAGTATCCCATCTGCATGGCGTTGTTGGACTTGTGTGTGTGGTTGCTGCCTTAGGATTTTATATATAGGCACTTCATTTCGTTTGATGTTCTCACGTTGTCCTGTTTCGTCAGTGAGTGACGTGACGTGATTGGCAAGCACCCTATGACAGCAGTCGGTGGTGATTCATCGTTCCGTCACGGAACCGTTAAAACCTCCCTGGTGCAGACCCTGTGTTTATTTGCTTTTGTGTTTCTTGGTCTTGGTCGCCTTCTTGCTTTTGTGTTTCTTGGTCTTGGTCGCCTTCTTATTCGTCGTCTTCTTTTTGCCCGTGTTCTTCGTGTTTTTGGCCAGCTTCCAGTTGTACACCGTTTCACCACCCTTGAATATCAGGCCCGTTGCATAAGCTTGCCATGTCCGTCCCATGCTGTCCATCGCAGTGGCGCCCTTGCTGGGCTTTCTGCATGGACAACAGCAGGTTCGGGTTTTCTTCGTGGTCTTCCCCATATTCTTGTGGGTTTTATATTCTACACATTTTTTGTTTTGTATGGGAGGAAATTTTCGAGAAAACGGCGGGAGCCGTAAGCCCTTTTCTTCGCCGTCATCACAATCGCTGCTGTTGTGTTGTTTGTATTGTCCGTCCGCAGGATCAAGTCAAGATGTCCAGAATGATGAAGACGCAGCAGCATCGAGTGGTGGGTGTGGTTGTGCGTGATTGACTGCCAGTCAAAATCCAGTCAAAAACCATTGCACGCCACCATCCCACAGAAGGCGACCCTTCGTGTGCGTGTGTGTGAGAGGAGCACATCATCTCTTTGTCTGGCGGGGGCCAGGCGCTGGTGCAGCTGCATCCACCCCCAGATCTCGCCAAAATGTAGGAGTGGGGGGCGAGGGAGCAATGGCGGTTGTGGGCTCACTGAGTATGGGCCCAGGGGAGGGATTGGGTTGGGTTTGGTTGCAGTCCCCTGGGAATGTGTTCGGTGTCCCACCGTCCAGCGCCCTTCTGGGACAGACCCAACCACAGCTGACATGCCGAGCTGTTGGTTCAGGACTCGCGACAAAGTACTGCATGTGGGCAGCAGATACTGCCGCGGACTGTGGCCAGCGGTGGTGGGTCGTGGAACCACACCCTAGGCTCCGTGCACTGCAGGTAGCGGGGCACTGCTATGGGTCCTTGTTTGGGGCACCAGGGTGGCTTGGTCCCCGAAATGTTCACCAGGCTGGTCTGTAGCGCTGGGTGTAGCTCTGAAGCCAGGGCCTCCACCACATGTAAGGCCATATAAAGCGGCCCTTTGTTGGGGTGTGCCGGGCATTCGTGTGTCAGGCAGTTTGCCGAGTAATGAAAGCGCCCCCCCCTCCCCCCCCGCCGTTACCATGATCCATGGCTGGGGCAGCGTGTCCGTGATAGTGACCACCAGGTACGGCAACTAGGACACCCAATCCCAGTAGTTGCGATGGGCAAGAGGAAGGCTTTGGGCACATGGCAGAGGGAAGTGAGCACGCCCAGGAAGGGCTGCCTAGGCAATGGCACACAGGGTGTCGGGGAGGGCGACAGCAGGGCTGCGGGTGATGCCTACGGACCTGGAGGGTTTTACACTTTGCTGTGCTGTGGTGTTGTCCGTGAAGCACAGAAGGTGCAGCTTGTCAATCGCTGGATTAGCGCCCTGTGGCACCGTGATCCCAGGTTCTCGCAAGTCTGGGCGGGGCAAAACCCCGTCCATCGACCCTCGTCAAATGGTCCCTATTTCTGTGACCGAGTGCATGGCATGGTTGCATCATTCTGTGTTGTTGGTTTGTTGATGACTGCTGGGCCCTAGTGGTGACGCACGGCAGTTCTAAAGCAGCGGCTAGCCGCGAGCTTAATATGGGTGGCTGATTGACGGCACGCGATGGACATATTCTTCAGGTTCGACATGATGGATTCCACCATTTGTTGTTCTTCTCACCTGACTGATGGGTGGGCACCATATCGAACCCCCCCCCCCCCCGCCAACTGAAAGCTCACTTTGCCATAGAGGGACTCCTCTGACCATGAGAGGGGTACATAGACAGGCCCCTGTCACTGTGCGAGGGGTGCATTGATGTACCCTCTGACCATGAGGGGTACATGGACGGACCGCCGACACCGTGCAAGGTGTTCTGGAGAACCCGCATTTCCACTGTTCAAGCAGTGAACAGTCTGCATATGCAAAGTTTATGGAGTCAGCACATTTAATTCCTGTTTTGAGGTTGAGCTTCCCACCACTCCTCCTGTGTGTCCTTCAGCTTTACCATTGCAATGGCGAGTGCTTATTGGGTGTCACAAGATCCACAGACACGTCAGTGGGTGCCTTATGACCACAATGTCCAGCAAGAACTAGAAGGAGCTTATGCGAAGAAAAAGCCAACTGTGAGCCTCCTGATTGGCAACAACAACTATTTGGTTGATATGGGACATATGGTGCAGCGGAACTCTCAAGGTGGTCAGCGTCCAGTGCGCCGAATCCAACAGCCTGGCAGTCCTGCAAAGAGTCCTTCTTCTGGTGGTTCCCATGGGAAATGGAGTCCAGATGGCAGCCCTCAAGGCAGTCCCAAGATGGAGCACCTGACCATCCAAGGTATGCAAAACATGTTTTAGGACGTATTTATGTCGCTTTTTCCCTATTTTGTGTGTGCGTTGCTTGGAGTAGATTCTCTGCGAGGTGGACTTGCCGAAGGCAATAGAATTTTGAGCCGAAAAAGTGTTTCCGGGTCCCGACTCCATGGGGTTTGTATGGGGGGGAGTGGGACGAGCGCTTTTGCAGTTCATGCACTTTTCAGCCATTTTTGCTATGTTGGCGGTTTTGGCGACCTCGGTGACCCCGTGGTACCCACTGTGAGGGGTGTGAGTGGGGATGTTGTGACAGTATATGCCTACTAGGATACGGAAGGACGTTTTTTGCAGTCTCTAGGCTTGCTGAGAGCCGGTCACAAGCTGTGCTAAAGACGCGAAATGACTGTTTCCACCAATAATGGCCTAGTGAATGGGCCGGTAAAGAACCTGCTGATGCAATTTTTCACCCTAGACACCTCAAAAATCGAAGTTTTCGAAACTTATTTTTCTGGTATTGTGATAACTTAAAATGACCACCCAAGCTATGTAAAGCATGTTTTAGGCCGTATTTACCTGTTTTTCACCCTATGTGGGTATTGGGCGGTGGGGGGGAGTGTCTCCCAAGGGATTGGTATACAACCTGCTGATGCACTTTTTCACCCTAGGCAGCTCAAAAATCAAAGTTTTCAAACCTTTTTTTTTGATATTGTGATAACTTAAAATGACCATCCAAGGTATGTAAAGCGTGTTTTAGCCCGTATTTACGTGTTTTTCACCCTATTTGGGCATTAGGTCCGGGGCGCGGGGGGGGGGGGGGGGCTCCCAAGGGATTGGTACACAACCTGCTTATGCAGTTTTTCACCCTAGGTTGCTCAAAAATGGAAGTTTTCGAAACTTTTTTTTTGATATTGTGATCACCTAAAATGGCCATGCAAGGTATGTATAGCATGTTTTAGGCCGTATTTACGTGTTTTTCACCCTATTTGGGTATTGAGCGCAGGGGGGGGGAGGGTCTCCCAAGGGATTGGTACACAGCCCGCGCATCAGCAGGTTGTGTACCAATCCCTTGGGAGACCCACCCGCCCCGTGCGGCCAATACCCAAATAGGGCGAAAAACATGCAAATACGACCTAAAACATGCTTTGCATACCTTGGATGGTCATTTTAAGTGATCATGGTATCAAAAAAACAAAATTCGAAAACTTCGATTTTTTGAGCTGTCTAGAGTGAAAGACTGCAGGCTGTGTACCAATCCCTTAAGAGACCCCCCCCCCCCCCCTGCGCTCAATACCCAAATAGGGTGAAAAACAGGTAAATGCGGGCCAAAACATGCTTTACATACCTTGGATGGTAAGATCGCGTGATCACCATATCAAAAAAACAAAATTCGAAAACTTCGATTTTTTGAGCTCTAGACAGCTCAAAAATCAAAGTTTTCAAAACTTATTTTTTTGATATTGTGATAACTTAAGATGACCATCCAAGGTATGTAAAGCCTGTTTTAGCCCGTATTTACGTGTTTTTCAGCCTATTTGGGTATTAGGTCCGGGGCGGGGGGGGGGGGGGGGGGCTCCCAAGGGATTGGTACACAACCTGCTTATGCAGTTTTTCACCCTAGACAGCTCAAAAATCGAAGTTTTCGAAACTTATTTTTATGATATTGTGATCACCTAAAATGGCCATGCAAGGTATGTAAAGCATGTTTTAGGCCGTATTTACGTGTTTTTCACCCTATTTGGGTATTGAGCGCAGGGGGGGGGGTCTCCCGCTGATGCAGTTTTTCACTCTAGATAGCTCAAAAATCGAAGTTTTCAAATTTTGTTTTTTTGATATGGTGCTCACGCGAATTTACCATCCAAGGTATGTAAAGCATGTTTTGGCCCGCATTTACCTGTTTTTCACCCTATTTGGGTATTGGGCGGCGGGGGGGGGGAGTGTCTCCCAAGGGATTGGTACACAACCTGCTTTTGCAGTTTTTCACCCTAGGCAGCTCAAAAATCGAAGTTTTCAAAACTTATCTTTTTGATATTGTGATATCTTAAAATGACCATCCAAGGTATGTAAATCATGTTTTAGCCCGTATTTACGTGTTTTTCACCCTATTTGGGCATTAGGTCGGGGGGGGGGGGGGGGGCTCTCAAGGGATTGGTACACAACCTGCTTTTGCAGTTTTTCACCCTAGCCAGCTCAAAAATCGAAGTTTTCGAAACTTATTTTTATGATATTGTGATCACCTAAAATGGCCATGCAAGGTATATAAAGCATTTTTTAGGCCGTATTTATTTGTTCTTCACTCTATTTGGATATTGGGTGCGGGGGGGGGGGGGCTCCCATGGGATTGGACACAATCTGCTTATGCAGTTTATCACCGTGACCAGCTCAAATATCAAACTTATTTTTTTGATGCCGTGATCACATAAAATGACCATCCAAGATATGTAAAGCATGTTTTAGGCCGTATTTATGTAGCTTTTACCGTATTTTGGGTGCGTGTTACTTGGGGTAGATTCTCTGCGAGGTGGACTTGTCGAAGGCAATCAAATTTTCCTAAATTCGACTTTTTCTGAAACCCTTATGTCGCCCCTGGGATCGTTTTGGGTGATGATTTGGTGACGATAGGGGTACTTGAGAACCCATGGGGACCCATGTAGTGGCCGCTAGGCCCATTTAGCCCGAGCCATGGCCCCCCCCAAAAGTCCAACAATTGCTGTTTATGTACCCGGACGGGCTGTTCGGCTTCCGCCCCACCCGTGGCGCCCTAGACGTGGCGGCGGTGACACAGATCATGATGGAGTTCTGCCGCCTCAAGCGGTGGGCAGGGATGAGCATCGATTACGTGAAGTGTTTCGATCTCATCCCCCAGGAGGTCGTGCTCGCCCTAGCGTTGGAGCTGGGCATGGACCCGGTCACCTGTCTGGCGCTCCAGGCCATGTACAAGCAACTCTGCCGGGCGTTCAAGGTCGCGGGCGCCCTGGGGTCCTGGTGGCGGGCCACCAATGGGATCCTCCAGGCTTGCCCCCTGTCGGTGATTCTGGTGAACGTCCTCACAACCATTTGGAAGTGGGAGTCGATTCACTTCGCCGATACGGATCGACCGGGTTCGATTGCCCGATGTGTGGGTTCAGGGCGCCCAACTGCTTGTGCGTAGGGTTGCATACATGTTTCATGCGATTTAGGGGTTGTGCGACGTTGTGGATGTGTTGCTTGTGCGTGACAGAGGGCGTCGGAGGACAGGAGCCGTGGCCATTTGGCCTACTTGGCGACTGGCCTGTTGCCGTGTCGCGATATATGTTGGCTGTTGATTCGGGTGGACAGTTGCCCCGCCTCCGCGTTGACGGTCCTCTTCATTTTAGTGCGGTGTATTCGGCGCATCGTGCCTGGCCTTTTTCTGTGGAGCGCCGTCATGGGGGATATGCCTTACCCTTCCGCCTGCTGTGTTCGTTGGGCAGAGCGCCAGAGCCCTGGCTGTTTGGCTGCTTCGTCGCTGGTGTCTGTTTGACCGCGTTATATTTCAAATTGTGCTACATTTGTGCTTGGCTTTTTCCTGTGTTGAGCCATACGGGCGGATATACCTCACTTACCGTCTGCTGTATTCGTTGGGCGGAGCGCCAGCGCCGTTGCTGTTTGGCTGCTTGGTCGCTGGTGTCTGTCTGACCGGGTTATATTTCATGCGGTGCTGCAGTTAGCATCTCTTTGTTTTTGGGTGACATGGGGGTAGAAGATGAGTGGTACCAGAGGTGAATTGTTGAACTGTTTTGGTGCTTTGTCCTATGTGATCCCCTGTTTGTCTTGCCCCCTTTTTGATTCATGAACAGGGGATCACTTCTACTGTTCTATACAGATTTGTTGAAAATTTTTTGTGTTCCCACAGCCCCGCCCCCACCCCCGCCTTTCCACTGTCCACTTTCCACACTAGTGAACCGCCTGCAAACAGCAATCTTGGGGGGCCCTCGGCTCAGAGTACATGGCCTAGTGGCCACTATGTGGGTCCTTATGGGTGCTCAAGTACCCGTATCGTCACCAAATGATCACCCAAGCCCATCCAAGGGGCGACACAACGGTTTCGAAAAAAGTCCAATTTCGGAAAATTTGCATGTGTCACTAAACAGCCTACACAACAGCAATCTTGGGGCTTTCGGGGGACCCACGGCTCGGGGTACACGGGCCTAACGGCCACTACGAGGGTCCCCATGGGTGCCCAAGTCCCCATATTGTCACCAAATCATCACCCAAACCCATCCCAGGGGCGACAGAAGGGTTCCGGAAAAAGTTGAGTTTGAGAAAATTTGCAGGTGTCAGTCAACAGCCTACACAACAGCAATTTTGGGCATTCGTCGATTTGCGTCCACTGGCACTATGTACAGAGGTCAAGGAGCGGGGAGGTGGGCCGAGTCGAGTTCAGGCGCCCGTGGCCTCCCCTACATGCTCCTCGCCTGGGCCTGCATTGCGGCCAGGAGGGACGGGCTGGGCGGGGCTATGTCTCTTCCATGCTGGCTGGTCCGTGCTGGCACTGCCGTAGCGGGAGGTGAGAGGGCGGAGTCGCCTGTGGCAAATCCGCGAGAGGGTCAGAGGATACAACAGGGGGCCCCGAACCTAAGGACGCAGAGTGGGGCCCGTTCGTCATTGACGCAGATCAGCAGAGATGCGCCCAAATACTTCCGGCAGCGTGGGGCATGCTGCTGCCCTGGTTAGTGCTCGGCGTGGCCGCTGCTAAGCAGCTCGCGGAGGCGCCGGCGGGTGCGGGGGTTGCAGCCGGGGCCGGGGAGAGGCCAGCGGCGCGGGAGGAGGGGCGGCCTGGTCAACCCCCCCCCCCCCAAGCATGCACCCATCAGGAGGGTCAGGGCCCCCCTCCATTGTTGCATCTGGCAGGTCAAGGCCCCCTCCCATATGCCCGGTGGGAGGGTCAAGGCCAGGGCAAGGGTCACTCCTCCTTGCCTTATCAGGAGGGTCAGGTCCCGCCCCCACGTCGTCAATGGTCGGTAGGGCCTCGGCGACCGCCTCTTGTGCTGGCGGCGCCGGCCCCACCCCCACGCAAGCCCCGGTTGGCGCCGGCTGGGCCCGGCTGTATGCCGGGGCCGGGGGCCTCTTTGCGGGCCGATGATCGTCCTCCGTCGCAGGCCGCTGATCGTCCTCCGTCGCGGGCCGCTGATTGTCCTCGGTCACAGGCCGCGATCTCGCGCCCACCTCCCGCGCTGGCGGCGTTGTGCCCCTGTTGGGGGGTGGTGCCCCGGACGGCTGCGCCTCCGACGGGGCCGCGCATACCCCAGCCACACGGACATGGCCGCCGCCCCCGCGTGTCGGTCCTGTGGCGCTAGCACGTTGCGCCCCGGTGCCACTCGCGGCGGCACCGCAGGGCACACTGGCCCCTCATGGCCAGCCCGACAGCGGCGGCTGATGCAGTAACACGTGGCCGTGCATCGGGAACACAATGGGGACCCCATGCACCAGGCCTATGGTGCCCATGGTGCCGGACCCCTACCCCACTGGCCGGTGGTGTTGGGGTGCCGCTAGCGGGACGCTGGAGACCTGTTTGCGCGGAGGGCGCCGCGCATAGGGGAGCAGCGGGGGCCCCTCGTCCGAAGGCCACGGGAAGTAATCCATGAGGAAGAAGTCCGCGGGCGGGTGACACAGATGGGCTGGTGCGCCTAGCCGGCGCACCTACGAGTCGCGGCAGTGGTCCGCCAGCCGCAGGAGCTGCGGGAGCATCTCCTGCCGGGCCGCGAAGAAAGGGCGCGCTGATCGGCCAGAGCAGAGGCGGCCGGCAAGGGGGAGCAGGGAGCGGCAGCGTCCCAAGCTGCGCCCAGACATGAGGTCGCCCGCCACCAGGTGGCCCTTGAGGAGGCCCATCGCCTTGCGCAGCACCTGGGCCCGCTCGCCCAACGGGAGCCTTGTCCCCCGCAGACGGTGGTCCGGCGCTGCCGGCAGAGCCCGGGAGGTGAAGGCCTCATAATCCACGGCGAGCTCTGCCCGGGAGACCTCCCCTGGGTCCGGGCTCGAGGCGAGGGCATGCGACCAGCGCAGGAGGTCCTGCTAGAAATTTAGCGCACAGCGCCAGCCCCGCGGGGACCCCGGTCGTAGGCGTGGGCACTCCTCCGCAGCCCCCCCCCCCCGGGGCAAGGGGCCCACGAGGTTTCCCCATGGGTAGGCGCTGCGCGGCCGCGGCCAGGGGGGAACCGGGAAAGAAGAGTCCCCGGGGCCTGCGGGTCAGCCTGTCCGGCAGCTATCCGGGCCACCAATACCGCCAGGTACATGCTGTACAGTCGGTACAGGAACTCATCGAGGCAGTCGCGGTCCATGCCCTTGGCGAGCTGGAGCGGCATCAGTCCCGCCCGGCGAAGGCAGGCCGGCCACCGGTCCAGGGGCCCCAGCTGCAGGAGGCGGGCCAGCGCGGCCTGCAGGCGTGGGTGCCAAGGCTCCGTTGACCGCTCCCTGTTGGGGCACTGCAAGAGGACGTGGACCTTGTCCTCATGCGCCGTCCCGCAGTGCGGGCAGGCAGAGTGCTTGCGCATGCCGTAGCCCTGGACGCGCGTGGCAGTCCACAAGGCTCCCGTGAGCAGCCCTCTCAAGAGGGACCTCTCCAGCTCCGAGGAAGCCACTCGCATTGCCGAGCGGCAGGCGCAGCGGGCGCGGCCGCTGCTCCGTCGCCCAGCCCTCCGAAGGTGACCGGGCGGTGCGCCTCCAGTTGGCGGGAGGAGTGGCAGCGCAGGCTCTCGCAGACCTTGTGCTGCACCTGCTTGAGGTGCTCCTGCACGAAGGGCAGCAGGTCCACCTGGTCGGGGACGTCCCAGCACCACCATCCCTCACAAGGCGTCCATCCGAGCGTGGACGCCACCGGCAAGGCCATGCCCATCGGCCCGATGATATGGGGAATCCCCCCGGGCTCCCAGACGGCCGGATGAACGCCCAGGTGTCCTGCCACACACACGAGCCACAAGACCCGTACCGGGGGAGATTTGGTGGCCCTTGGTCAGGACTGTGAACACGATCTCCTTGGCCCGGGAGAGCCGCATCGCCCCCCAGAGCGACCGGAGGACCGCCGTCTCAAACCCTCCGGGGTGGGAGTCAGCCACCGAGGCGACCGGCACTCCATGGAGGGCGAACAGGGCGACCAGCGTGCTCACCGCCCGCGCCCGGCGGTCGGAGGTGGCCAGATGAGGGAGGCGCTGCAGCGCCCCGTGACCCGCCTCCAGCCGCTGGGAAAGGACCGGGCTGGTTCCCCGAGAGCCGCCGATGGCCACATCAATGCCCAGTTGGCGGAAGCTATCTGCCAGCGGGATGGGGACGCCACGCAGCATGAGTGCCGGGGCCCCGGCTTCCCCCTGGACCCCGTCGCAATACTTGTCCACCCGGAGGTTCTACCCCGTGACCTGCATCCACTCCTCCGTCGCCAGGATCGTCCCCTGCAGCGGGGCCGCACCCAAGGCAACAGCCTAGGTGTCGTCCGCGTACCCGGAGGAGCCCAGAGCGGCGTACCCCGGGCCCATGTCCCTTAAGGGGGGCAGCTCCTCGTCGGCCAGCTCGTCGTCCTCGTCCGCTAGGACCACGGGCAGGCGGGCCGTAGCGGCGCACGCCTATCCGAGCATTCGACGACAAACTCAAAAAAACCGTGCGCCGATTCACACGCACGTGCCATCTGTGCACAGCCTGCTTATGTAGTTTTCACCTTCTGTGGCTCAAAAATGCAAATTTCCCAAAGAGGATTTTTTGATATTCCGACCATTCACAAGGATCAAATATCCTATGTAAAGCATGATTTAGACCCTCTTTATGTGTTTCTCACCCTATTTGGGGGTTCGGACGGGGTTGGTGTGCTTCTGAATGGCCCTGTGACTACCTGAGGAATCGACCGAATGTGCTCCCTCCCTCTTCCGGGTGCCTTGCCAATAGGCAATAAAATTTTTTACCCCACTTGTGTATGTCCAAACTGGTCAGCGCGTCATGGGGATCATTTTGAGGTATGTATGTTGAGGTACCCACCAACCCGTGTCGGCGCCCTCTCAGACCCCCTGTAGGCATAGTAAGGGGGCCCGCCGGATTTCACCGTACTTGGGTTCGGCTGACCTATGGGCTCGGCGGACCTTCGGTCGGCCGATCGGCCGGCCGAAGTTACGGTTTAATCCGTCACCCCCCCACAGGCAAGGCGGTACACAGCAAAGGGGGTGCACACACAAGGCGGAACACACAAAAGGCGGTCTGTGGCCACCGCAGGAGTCATGTTATTGAAGGGGCTACAGGCAAGGCGGTACACACAGAAGGCGGTGCACACAAAGGGCGGTCTGTGGCCACCGCAAGAGTCATGTTATTGAAGGGGCCACAGGCAAGGCGGTACACACACAAGGCGGTGCACACAACAGGCGGTCTGTGGCCACCGTAGGAGTCATATTATTGAAGGGGCCACAAGCAAGGCGGTACACACAGAAGGGGGTGCACACACAAAGCGGGGCACACAAAGGGCGGTCTGTGGCCACCGCAGGAGTCATGTTATTGAAGGGGCCACAGGCAAGGCGGTACACACACAAGGCGGTGCACACAACAGGCGGTCTGTGGCCACCATAGGAGTCCTATTATTGAAGGCGCCACAGGCAAGGCGGTACACACAGAAGGGGGTGCACACACAAGGCGGAACACACAAAAGGCGGTCTGTGGCCACCGCAGGAGTCATGCCATTGAAGGGGCTACAGGCAAGGCGGTACACACAGAAGGCGGTGCACACACAAGGCGGGACACACAAAAGGCGGTCTGTGGCCACCGCAGGAGTCTTGTTATTAATGTACAGCGGGGGGGTCGTTAGTATATGGGGGTATTGCTACAAGGGGGGGTGACGGATTAAACCGGACTTTCGGCCGGCCGACTCGGCCGGCCGAAGGTACGGCCGGACTTTCGGCCAGCCGATCGGCCGGCGGAAGGTCCGGCCGGACTTTCGGCCCGCCGAGCCGGCCGGCCGAAGGTCCGGCCGGACTTCCGGCCATTTTTTCGGCCGAAACAAGGGGGGGGGGTGACGGATTAAACCGTACTTTCGGCCGGCCGAAAGTACGCCGAGCCGATAAGTACGCCGAGCCGATAAGTACGCCGAGCCGATAAGTACGCCGAACCCGAGGTACGGTTTAATCCGGTGAGCTTAGTAAGGGGGCGGACTTGGGGGGGGGGGGGTTGGAAAATGGGCTCGAAAGTCCTCCCCCCTCCCCTCAACCCAATTTTCTCCCCGCCCTGGGACACATAAATCCATTTTGTGTTCAAAAAGTTCCATGCGACCTGCATCCCTCTAGGCCATTGTGTATCCCACTATTTTGGGGGGTCACGCTAAAGGTCACATGTGTGTGTCCAGGAGTATATCCAGAAGCAAGACCTCTGGGTTCTGACAAGTCATCAGGGTTCCGCAAAGGCAAGGCACAGGAGGGTAACAGGACTCTCGTGCACTTACCTCGCCTCTCCCCCCCGCCCCCTGGTGATTTAATGCACTCTACCGTATGCCAGGGGCACAGGGCCGTTGACGCCACAACCAGAGAGTTGGAACACAAAGGATCGCTCCCCTTCACTTGGCATTGTTGATTTAGATATAATGCGCCGGTGCGCCGAAGGTTCCCTGGAAGATGGTGACTTCCGAAATCCAGTGTGTGGTCTTTTCCGCCATTGCGACCGCATCAAACCAATCGAGGAGGCCCTGCGTCCAGTGGCATCCTTCCTTGACGACTCCTTGGCAACGTACATTAAAAAGGCGAAGCGCAAAGCCAACCAGGTGGTTGAGGCCAAGTATCCGCATTTGTCTGAGAATGCCATGGCCTACATCGTACTGTACACTATGCAGATGCACCCCCCCGAAGCGTCACTGTATTGTTTGTTGAATAAAGCACTCCGCGATTTCGATCGGGGAGCAGTTCAGCCATGGATAGACTACATATGGGGCCTACTGCAGGCTCTAAAACTGCTGCCTCCGTGCAACCAGGCAATCCTCTACAGGGGGTTCAAGGTCAAGGGGGATTTGGCAGCTTTCGACAAGTATAAGAAAGGCCATGAGGTAGTCTGGCATGGCTTCAGTTCCACGAGCCCTGATCTGGAGACGCAGACCGTCTTTACTGGGAAAACAGGTTCCCGTGTGATGTTTCATGTGCACCTCCGCACTCCTCTGCGCGGGAGGAACATCCGAGATTTCTCTCTGTTTCCCAAAGAAAACGAGATTCTGCTCCCTCCACTGATGCAGTTTAAGGTGAAAAGCAGGGCCTCTTTAGCAGAAGGGCTGCACATGATTCACTTGGAAGAAGTGGATCCTGATGAAGTCATTGCCCTGTAAGATGGAGGATTGTCGTGTTTCAAAGGGGTGCCGAAACTTTCCTCAAGGCCCCAAGATAGTGCAGACCAGCCGGATATAGACCTACTGAGCTGCGGATCCCGTGGTGCCCAGGTTTTGCCCGAGCGTGACCATCCCCCCTCATCTGCATTTCCATTTTCCTGGTTTCCCCAATTCACTGCCCCATGCTGCACAGCTCTGCAAGGCTGTTTTTCAGGGCCATGCCTGGGGTTGTCTCGCCCTGGACTTATATTTATGTGCAAGCTTTTGGATCAGGTGTCTTGCTGCCTCCCTCATCCCTGCCACTTCCACCTAATTCAGTGGAATTGAGACGGAACAGACCTTTTCTGTCGTGCTCAGCACAGTGAGGTAGGTTGGGGTATATTCCATGTTGGGGATAAGGTGGCCCAATATGTATCCCCCATGTCACTGATGCCTCAGTTTTCTGCGTTTGCAATGTAAACAATGTGAGCATGTGGTGCACTGAGCATGTTTTGGTTGGAGTTTTGGCGAGGGGTGGCCAGCCTTGTTCAGCTCTGAACACTCTGTACCATCGATTAACGTTCTGACAAATACCTGGCATTTGCAGAGGGGGGAATTCTGCAGGTGCTGACCTAAGGTGGGACTGGGGGATCCGTCCAGCTGATGCTGCTCTGCTCATGATGTGTCACTGCAGGTCTGGTGTTGTGGAGCAGAGTGGGTGCGTCAGCATACACCTTGAGCCCTGGCCTGCAAGCAAACTAACCATCGCCAGGGATTCTCCTCCTGCATGGACGTTCGAATCTGTGTAAGCATGTCCTGTACTTGTTGCCACGCCTATCTTCCTCTCTCTGGGCCCCGATACGGCAGCGGTTGCATAGCCCCACTTCCTCTTGACGAATGCATGATTGGCCAGTACTGGTCGCCGTTAGACTTCCAGTGAGTGGGGGCTTTCATTGAGCTCTGCGCTCTGCGCTGTGTCTTTCTGGCTCCATTTCTTTCCAGTCTTAAAGAACTAGGGGCATTGTTGTGCCAGCTTGTCCATAGGTCTACACTCTGACACAACTGACACAAAAACAGTCACCAGCTACACGAGGTACAATTATAGAAATGGTGATTCAGGGGGTTTTTCAACAATGAAAAATGCCGTTTTGAGGCCTAGACCTTGAGACCGTCAGAGTGCTTTACCCTACGTTGCCATACCCCTTTCTCTTTCTCTGTACTGCTCTTTTAAACATTTCAGTCAAAGAGTCAAATTTCAGTCAAAGTCAAGAGTTCTTAATGTAACCCCATGGCTGTATATTAATAGCTGCTGGGATTTGCCTTCGAGGGCCACCCCATTTTGTAATACAATTATGGAACTGAGCTGTGCGTTGGTGGGACCTTGGGCTAGATGACGCTTTTGTGGCAGCACTTGGTCTTGCCTTGGGGGATCGCTTGGAGGACCAGGATGATGGATGTGGCCAGTCCTCCCTCTTGTCCCTGTTGTAGAGATGTTTGCTTTTCCCCATCATTTTCAGATTATGACGGGTGTTCCACAATTTATGCCAGTGCCTTTGCAGAGGAGAAGCCGGGGAGTGGATGCGAACTGTACCGCAGCATCTTTGGGATGTTACGTACCATCAACCCGGTGCGAACCTCGTCCCAACCCACCCTCTAGCTTGGAGGAACCACCAGAGATCATGAAAGAGCTCACCAGTGATTCATGTGGCAATTTCCAAATCCACAAGTGCGCACATCGCTCCCTATTGTAATGCAGCACGCCACTGTGCCGTATGCCACTGGGCTACATTTTGTTAGCAAGCATCATCACTGGTCTGCATAAGCAAAGATACATCTGCAGCATCCCACCGCCGCTACCAGTATGGCTCCGGCATTGGCCGTAGGTGTTTTAGGATGACCCCCCGCCCCCCTCCTCGTTCACGTGGATTTCCATGCATTTATACTGTCTTGCGTGTCACTCGCTGGTAGCCTCCAGCTGTTAGAAACATGCTGCAGTCAGTGCGCGGACTGTTCATGCCGACCGGCACAACACATGTAAGCTTTTATCTCCCTAAGACTCCCGAGGATTGGCTGCTAGGGCATCATGATGCAAAATACCAGCGCAAATAGCAAACGAGCTGCGCGACATGCCGTGACAGGTCCGTAGGCACCTGGGCATTGCGTTGGCCAACCATGGTGCCCGCGCCCGCCAACCGGCGTACTACTGGGTCATCGGGATGGCGGTCTATGGTGACAAGGATATGGCTCAACTGGGTGCCATATGGAAGGACAACCTGCAAAGATGGTTTGCAAGAACACATAGCTATTTCGTTTCGCTATCTAGTCGTTCAAATTTGAATATTCAAATTTCCAAAAACGTTCAAGAACGGGCAGAACTGCCCAAATTCTGTTTTTTGAACTTCAAAAAACGATTTTTGAACATTCAAAATTCATATTTGTTTTCAGATTTTGCAGTAACTGTAACTGTAACCGTAAACGTAACTGTCCAAATTCGGCACGCTTGGGCTTCATTGGGTGAGGCGGCCGTCCGTGCCAAACCATCGGGAAGTAGCACAACGTCGACAAGGTTCGCAAGAGTGGAAAACTCGGTATAGAGTGCACCACCACTTGGAGCCCGGGGAGATCCTTGTACATCAACATAAAACCATCGGTCATTCCTGCTCTCCACACAAATCAAGAAACCCTCGTACTCCATCAAAAAGCAAATGCGTGCGGTTGGTGGAGGAGGGGTGGTTGCAAGGCGGAGCAAATTTTCCTTGGCTTTATCCCAAGGAATCAATTCCGTGTCTTCAAAGGAGGTGAAATACAACAACTTCAGGACTTGGAATGGTGTACAAGTGCAACTAGCACACCCGCCACCTCGTGTGATCCAAGTAGTTTCCGCCCCAATAGCAACACAAATGGCCTCTAGGAGGGTGTACCCCATGACCGGCACAGATGTTGAGGACAATGGCGTTGTCCACAACGTTGTAGAAGTCCTATATGAGGTAGTGGCGCCAGAAAGGGGAAGTTCCAGCACGCTAAATGGGTTCACAACGCCACTGCATTGCACCCCACCAATGTCCAACAAGCCCACACTGAATGTGGGTGCAACATAGCTTGTGCACAAAACCAGTTGAAACGTTGCCAATTCAACTAGGGTCGTAAAAAAACCTGCAACAAGGGAACGATATGAAGCAGTATGGCATGCAAAGGAGGGATCCCCTCACCTCACCCCCACCTGTGCCACACCTAGTTTGCTACCTGTGCTATTGCCGAACCCTCACCTATGCCACACCTAGTTTGCTACCTGTGCTATTGCTACTATTCCTAGAAAACCGGAAGGTCATTTTGACCAATTTTACCCCAAGCCAAAACTCTTGGGGCCCCACGGCTAGCACCCTCGCTTTGTGGTGGCTGAAATTTGGGCCGACAGGGATATCTAGGGGTCCAAATTTGTACCGGCAAAATAGGGAATGTTTGGGGTCCTCAAAGCATTATGTAGGCTACGCTTACACAATATGAAAAAGCAACTAGTGGTGTTCTTTAGAAAAAATTGGGGTTGCGAAACTTTTTTATACATAGGGGTGGGATATTTTTTTTCGGGCCGTACCCCCCCTAGGGGGGAGGGGTACGAAAAAACGGTGCTACCGCGATTGTTTTTTGCGCCCCCCCCCCCTTCCCTGGCGCTATTGCCATGTGCCTTGTACTAGCCATTGAATCAATTGCAATGGAAGAATACCGTGAAAGCAATTGTTTTTTAAGAGTGCAACACAACGAAAACGATACGTTTGGTGGCCAAAAACACTACAACTTTGCAATATGCCCGGTGCTTCCGAACCCTTTGGCACCTCGTGCAGTTTCAGAGAGAGAGTCAACTTCGACCAAGGGCGCGATATGAAATGCTTCAAAAAATCCTTTGTGCTGTGCGGTCTCGCAGCTGCAGTTTGTAGAGCATCCCGCTACCGTTAGCAAGGATTACTCCTACATTGCTCCGGTAGTCAAGATGAATCACTCCTCCTACGACATCGATCCCGTTAGAAGCTCACCCTAACGGAGATGAGAGGCGAGGGTACACACCCGACGGGAGCTAAACGGCAATGTCTAAAGGCAATATAGTCCTAGTGTGAGGGGGTATCTTTACTGCATGAGCTGCACATGGTTCGAGACCCACGGAGCCATCTGTGGCCCGAACGGGTAAGATAGCAAAATCGGAGAGGCACTTGACCTTAACTGGCACCATGAAAGGTACAACAGGAGAGGTATCCGGAGTTTGTGGCGCAGAGCACATCGCAGTAGTATCGCACTTCACTCTCACGTGACTACTAGAGAGGGGATCCACTCGGAACTCAAGACTTGGACCCATGGGCAGAAGGATACTAAACTCGATCCCATTCCCGAAGGACCACGGGTCGTGAAAATGGGGAGGAGAGGCTTCCGCACATGGAGTCTCAACCGCATCCCGCAGTTCGCCACTGGGTGCGCTTGCGTGCTCCTCTCTGCGCTTAGGGAGCAACTGTTGTACTGCGCAAGGGCCACCATGAAGCTCGAATTGCACCCTACGCCTTATTGGATATGCCTCAACATCTTCATTTGGGGAGGCTCTACACCTCACACAAATGTTGCGTGTCGCTGAAAATAGAGCATGGGGCTGTGGTTGTGTGCAATGTGCGCGTGTAAAAGGAAGTACATTGCATTGCATTACATTACATTACATTGCATTACAGTACAGTACAGTACATTACATTAGATGCAGTGCTGCCCTGCTGTCTTGTTTTGGTATCAACTTTCCCTGCAACCCATTGTGCCTTGTCATTTAGAATTTTTCTGATACATTTCTGACATATGCATGTCCATTTCGCATTCGAGCTATTGTCCCATTAAATGTGATGTGTCCGCCACAAGAGCTTTTATGCCAACCGAAAGAGAAGATATATGTTGAATTAATGGTCTTGTTGACATGTCTTCTTTTTGAACCTTTTTCCACTCATGCCCGCTATTTGTACTGTCCGGCGGGACTTGAGTGGAGTAGGAAATTGAGATGATTGTTTCAGGTTCCATTCCCTTGAGGTTTTCCGTCATTGACATCTAGAGTTGTTGGGATCTGCTGGTCGTGATTTCAGGCTTTTCCATGGCATTAATGATTCCGTTGAGGATTTGCACGATGAATAGACAATGATGTAACAATAGACAATGATGAAAAATACCATTGCAGATAAAACGCCTTGTGACCAATGTGGATGCAAATCAACGAGGGTTTTGAAGGTTGCAAGCTTCTTCTAGCCACTTTTCGGGTTCTTTGGGTGAATCCGAAAATTGTGTCACGAACTGCAAAAAGGGGGCGTACAGTGCGCTGTGCGCGCGCTGTGCACGCGCTGTGCGCGCGCTGTGCGAAAAGTTGGCCGTTCTCCACCACCGGGAGTTCGGTAAGTTCAGAAGATTGGAAGGATGTCATTGAATGGCTGCTGCAGTGGACGGGGCTATAGGGGGCAGAATTTAGGTCCCTGGGACCCATGGCAAGCATCAGATGTTTGAATTTTTGAGATTTGAATTGGTTGTGCATGATTCTGCAGGTGGGTGGTTTTCGGGGCTGTTACCCGGATAATCACCGTAGTAATTGGCGCTGTGCGCGCACTGTGCGCGCGCTGTGCCCGCGCTGTGCGCGCGCTGTGCGAAAACGCCCCCAAACAGCAAAAACTGTGTAATTGCACCTCTGACCTCTACCACGCGTATCTCGACCTACACAAGGTTGCTGCATGGCCTCCATTGCTCAAGCCCATCCCATAGGTTGGCCGCTCCGCTCAAGCGAACCAATGTCGCCGAGAGCTCCGCAATCACATCCCGCCCATAGAGCGGTGCCGTGCGCGCGCTCATACTGGTGGCCCCAAAGAAGAAAGAACAAAGTGAAGGGCTATACAAACTGCGGGACGCTCGGGGTACAAATACCAAAGGGTCATCAAACAAACCTCCCCCATAGCAAATGAAGCGGTGCACCGTCAGGGGTGCAACATGCCGTATGCTGTACCATTTGCTTAGGAAAAACATTCCAAAAAGAAATTTTTTTCCAAAAAATGTTTGAAATTGAATGTTCAAAAATGAAAGTTTCAAAATTGAATGTTTCTTTTTTTAGCGTCATTATGTTCCAGACAGGTACCCCAGGATATTGTTTGCTGGTTTGTGCCATTGTGCTGCGAAGCATGCCATGGAGAAGGGGCCACCGATGGCTTCATGTTGCAAATGGCATGTTGGACATGGGCTAGTACCCGAAATAGCCACGCAGAGGGATGCCAACGAGTAGCAAAGGCATGTTATGTGGTGGGAACACCATGATTATGTGTGGTACGTGCGACATGGGAAGAAAATGTTTTTTCTGTAGGACCCACTTTTTTTCGTACCACCCCCCCTAGGGGGGGTCACCCCCGAAAAAAAAATATCCCACCCGGTATCAATTTTTTTTTTCTTCCCCCCTCCCCTGAATAGCGCTTGAACTTCACGAAGACAAACAGTGAGCTGGACCAATTGGCAGGTCCGGTAATACAAGTTGACATGCCTAAACAACAAGAATTAATGTGCAAATGTGCAAACCTCAGGAAATTGGATACATTCTTCCATCTCTAAGTTCGATTTTGATGCGTCGTACAACAAATATAGCTCTATTTAGAGCCGTTTGCGCCTATATCTTCTATTGAGAGCAGAGATCTAAAATACATTAATCACTATACATGAATTATCACATCCCATATGCTTACAATGTGACAAAATCATGTCTTATTACATTTTAGACCATTCGCAACTATTAGAAGTTATTTAGAAGCTTCAGAAGGCCGGTCACGATTGTCTCCGTCTCTTGTCACCTGTGGCCATTTACGACATCGCTAGCAAGACCTGTTATCAATAGATGCTCAAAAAAGTTACAATAACATAGGTATTACCTCTTATTTAATCACATTTTAATGTGGTGCCTCCCAGGGGTGCATGGACCGGACGACCTTTAGAGGAATAGTACTAGCAGTCTCTGCTAACACAGATGCAAGGGTAGTGCCCCAACGGACAGTAGTGGGCGGCTCTGAAATATGTCTCTAGAATGGCCAAAGGATTACTTATGTGTTTTAGCCAGCAATGAAAAGGTGGGAAGCTTCGGTGTTGGTTGGCAGTCTAGGAAATCATGCATGAACCCAAGCATACGCTCCGGAATGTAGGGCAGAATCCCGGCTGGTATCGTATTTTGCCACACTAGACCTTGCAACGCCCAATGAGTTCGATCCGAATCGGAAAAATTGCCCACTTGGCGGTAAACGGAGTGGGCATGTAGAACCATACCCATATGAGCGCGCGCTTCATTGAGATCAATGTTCTTGTGCATGAACACCGTTCCTCCATCCTTACATGTTGGAATCACCAAATATTGTTATATGAAAACAGCAAATTCATGCGGACGTAGCGCCGTACCCCTACACTGCAAGCACCATGGTGTTGTGGCGGTCAGCTGGTCCCATGCTCTACATTTGTTGCATAGCAGACTCTATTTTCTTAAAAACGCGACGCTTCATGCAATCCTGAGACTGCCTTCCAAGTTGGACAGAGTTTTCAGATTGCACCACGGGCAACGTTGGACCAAGAATGACTTGTGCGCACAGCGCCGGGCTTTGAAAATTCGTTGCTACGGCTTTAAATTCTTTGTTGGCACCTGTATTTCTTGTGTCTATCCCAATTTGATTGTGTTTCTCTATTTCTGACCCCTTGCGCTTTGGTGATATGTTTTTGATGTGCCGACGAGGCCTCATCTTGAGGCGAAACACCTCCATCACTTACGCCACGCTTGGGATTTGCTGAAGTACAATATATCAGAACAATTCTCTGAGAATATCCTGTGCCTTAGTTCTGCTCGTGTATCCATGAGGTCGCAACTAGCTTTGGATGGAGAGGGCAAGGATGAGACAAATATGTCGCTTTTTGGTTTCGGTTGACACTAACAGCTTCTGTTGCACCTCATGCCAAAGAAAAAGATGTTCAACGATGTCCGCGAGGCGATCGCCAAAACATCGAGGCGTTGATAATTACTGAACACTCCACGTTGCTTGATGAAGATTACATGGAGTCCCTCGTTTGCACATGATGCGCATCGTGGGAACACAGGCTTTCCACCGAAGAAGGTATCCCCATACTTCTGCTTCAGCCCAGCCTTCAATGCCTGGATCTTGGGGCACTCATCGGACTCCGCCTTGGCTTTGCCGGGCACCTGGACCACTAGCTTACTTGAGGGGTGTCGTTCCCACTTAGAAAATCCAATGCAAAAAAAAAAGTACAACCGACAAAAGATTGTGAATTACAACCAACAAAAGTTCAACTTCACAATAGCAAGGACACGGTGCACACATCATTTGGAGAGGGGCACCAAAAACCTATGTTTGGTTTGGAGATTGACAAGCACATTGCATATGCGGACCTCAAGCTGAAAACTTATGATGCAAAGCTCTAGACAACACGCGAAGCATTGACTACCACAATGGATGATTTCTTTTATGGCACGCCTGTTGGACAGTATCTCTCATGTGCATGGCATGATTTTGGATTAATGGGGCGTGGTGAATGGAGCGGCACAAGACAACTTGGATGCTAAAGCTGCGTGTGTTTGTTCCATAGCGGCGACGAAGCAAGCGACGGTGATGAAGTACAACAATGAGTATGAGAGTTGGGGGAAATTCAATAAACGGAAACAAGTGGCGCCCGTCACACGCAAGGAACAAAGTGGTGACAGAACACGATTGGTGAATGACATGGAACGTACTTGTGCAAGTAATAAGGCCAGGGGAATGCAAGGTGCACATTTGGTTTCGCAACGCGAAAAGGAAGCGGAGCAACCACAAGGCTTCACACAATGCATTCGTGAGTACTGTGCTGCGACACTTCATAGGTATAAGTGCCGTGCTCCTGTAAAATAGTGCCTCAAAACCAGTCACAAGCAACAAAACAATAGGGGAATATAAGTGGCCTGCCCCTAGGGGCTGGACTGGGGTCGGCCCGCCCGGAAGGGCAAGAAGCTGCCGCCAGCCCGTGTGCGTATTGCGTATTGCGGCCGCTGTGTGTGGATTCAGACCCAGGTCGGGGGCATCTTTTTCCTTGTACATGGACCCCCTAACCTATGGCGGGGGTCCCGGATCTGAAGTCCGGGTACCCCCGATCGCCCCGCCCCACCCCAATATGGCCCCGTGCCAATGACGACGTAGCCGTTTTCACGCTAATCAGACTGTTTAGAGGAACGTGACAATTTTTGGAAATTTTGACTCTTTCCCGTTTTCACGCTGGTTAGGCTGTTTAGTGGCACCTAATAATTTTTGGAAATTTTTTACTCTTTCCAACACCTATCTATCGCCCCCAGGATGGGTTTGGGTGATCATTTGGTGACGATGCGGGTACTTGAGCACCCATAGGGGTCCACGTAGTAGCCGCTAGGCCCATGTAGCCCGTGCCTTGGGCCCCCCGAAAGCGCCAAAATTGTCGTTGCTGAGGTTGTTTAGTGTCACCTCCTAATTTTGCAAAATTCGGCCGTTTCCAAAACCTGCCTGTCGCCCTTGGGATGGATTTGTGTGATCATTTACTGACAATACGGGTACTTGAGCACCTGCAACGACCCACGTAATAGCCGCTAGGCCCATTTAGCTTGGGCCATGGCCCCTGCAGAAGCCCCAAAATTAGCATTTACACCACAACTATGGTAAAAGTTGCTTGGGTGCACAAACTGCTTGAGCAGTTTGCAGGCCTCTAGAGCTCAAAAATCGATGTTTTTGAAACTTGTTTTTTTGCTATTGTGACTACTCAAAATGATCATACATGCTATGTCAAGCATATTTTAGGCCCGTTTTACGTGTTCTCAACCGCAGCGTCGTGGCGGCTTGGCCCGATGCCATCCCACAATCGCCCCAGGCCAGAGTGGGGCCCGCTGCCGCCCCCTAGGCGGAGCCCACCGCCAAGAGGGGCCCAGAGCCATCACCTCGCTGCGGGGCGCCCTCGTGGGCTGTGGGCATATAGACACCCTCTTGCCGCATTGAGGGTCCGGGGTCCAAGCCCATCCCGTGGGGGAAGCCACCGGTGGTGAGCCCGCCGCCATAACCACCACCGTCAGCCCTGGGCGCAACCGGGATGGAGTCGGGGGGGGGGGGGGGTCGGTCCGGGGTACCGTGGCTGGCGCCTCCGTTGGTCTTGGTGCTCGCACGGGCGGGCGTGGTTCGGGCCCGCTGCCGCCCTCGGCCTGTGCCCATCCGTCCCCCATGGCTCCCGGGTAGGCGGAACTCGCTGCCTGCCCGTCCCACGGTTGGCACCTCTGTCAGGCTGGGCACTGGGGTCGGTAGACTTGGGCGCGGGCTCGCCGCCACCTTCAGCCGCTGCGCTCCCTGCCCCCCTTGCTCCCCGGTTAGGTGGTTCACGTTTTTTGTCAGCCCCTTGGACACTTCCGCGGGGGGGGGGAGACTGGGGGCGGAATCCCTGGCCACCGTCCCGGTCAACCCCGGTGCGAGGGGGAGCCGCAGTGCCACGGCGGCTGTGCCCCTTGCCATAACGCCACCTCCCCACTCCAGCGTGGGGCCCCTTGCCACCGCCCCGGCTAGTTCCCTCCCCCGGAGGGGACTCAGGGCCATCACCTCGTCCCGGGGCGCCCTCGTGGGCTGTGGGCGCATAGACACCCTCTTGCCGGGCTGGGGGTCCGGTCCCTGGGGCCTCCCTAGGGGGCTTTGGGCTTTGGGCTTGTCTTCCCGATCCGAAGAGGGCCTTAGGGGCCCACGGAGTGCCTCTCTTTGGGGAAGTTAGGCTCAGGCGCACCGCACTCACCCTCGAACCATGCGGTGCGAGAGCGGGGTATACACCTCCTAGTGCGGACGTGCTTGTGCTGGCATGGTGCATGGGGCTCGGGGCACGGGACATGCAAGGAACAGAAAGCGGGTCGAGGCTCTTTATTGGAAGCGTTCTTGAGTCGGTAGCGTGTGAACCACTGTCGCGTCCCACAGGAGCACGTGATGCCGGATGGCTAGAGTGTTCATGGGTTCAGGTAGCATGAGGAGCAAGGGTTGTAAGGCGGATGCAATGGTGAGGACCATCAGGGGCCCTGGGTGAACCTGCACAAGGTGCGCAATGGACGGGTTCTGCAGATTGGGGTGTACCAGAAATGTCACTGTGGGGGCCCACCGCGCAGTGGGGGGGGGGGGGCATTCGCATGGGCAGTCGACCCCCCGCCACCATTCGCCAGTGCTGTAGGTGGCACGTGGTCCATCGGGCGAGGAACGCTACCGACAGTGGTAGGACATGGGTACGGAGCTCCGCCACATGCGGGTTGAGGGTTGAGCTGGGCCGAGTGGGCCACTCCAGGGTATCCAGGACCATCAGTAGGTCCGTGAGTGAGGGGGAGCCGTCAGCCATCGCCTCCAGGACCACACGAACACGGTCGCCTGTGCCGTCCTGAGCTGCTGAGGAGGGGTGTGCGGACCTGACTAGGCCAGAGGGGGAAAAGACGGACCACCTGTGGGGTGGGAGGGGGGATGGTGTGTGTAGGTCCGTTTCAAGCGCCACCGTGATGGAGGTGTTGCTGGCTGGTTGCACGATGGTCGTGCTGTCAGGCAGGTATGACCCCGCCATCTTGGGCACTGTGGCGAGGAGGCGCACAAATGCCCACTGGGTGCGCACGAGAAACGTGGGGCAGGAGCGGGCCACGTGGGACCAGGGGTGGTCCACGTGTGCGTCGCAGTAGTCGCATATGTAGTAATGCACGGAGGTGGGGGGGGGGCGAAACAGTAGCGCTCTCAAGCGTAAGGCGAGCACTAGGGGTGCCTTGGGGAGGGTGGAGTTCAGGAGGAGGGCCGAGAACGCTGTGGCATTCCAGAAAGTAGTATCCCACACCGCTAAGGGCGCCCTTCTCGGATGAGGGCCTGGTCGTGCAGGCGAGCTACACTGTGTGGAGCATTGAGGAGGAGGCGCCCTTCGCTGGTAGCCAGTGCGGCCCCGCGTAATAGGGGAAGGAGTGGGGCAGTGAAGGGTAGTGCTCGGGAGGCGCCATGTGCGGCCAGCAGGTGAGCTTCCCGCTGGAGCACTGCCACCGTGTGTGTGTGACCTGTGTCATGTTGCGCCCGCACCCAAAACTCTTGGGCCCCCACCGAGGCGGAGACCAGCTGCCTGAAGAGGTGGTTGAGGATGGAAGCAGGGGGGGGGGCCTTGGTGTATCCGCAGTGCATGGATGCGGTGGCATCCGCAAGGAAGCTGGCTTGGCCGTCCCAGCCTTTGAGGAGGGACCGGGCGACCAGCTTAGCCAGCCATTCCGCATCTGCGGACGTGGCAACGACCACTGACACGCCAAAACTGTACGACCGGAGGACTCCGAGCCGGGGACTGTAAAAGACAATTCCACGGCCAACTCGATGCCCCGCCAGGGCACCGTCCGTTACGACCCACAGGACGTTAGGCAGGGGGTGGTCGGAGGTAACGTGTGCGTGCACGTGCATGTCTCGTAGGTGGGGGAAAGGGTGGGTGTGGACGCGCGTGCGCAGGGTGGCCAGGGCCGTGCGCAAGGCCATGCCCTCCGAAAAAGGGGCTACAGTGTCCAGGAGGTATACCGCCGACACACGTGACAGGGGGTTGCGGCTGACCGACGCATGCAGGTAGGTCATCGCCAGAAGGCTGAGGTTGCGTAGGGGGAGGGAGGGGCATCCGACGCCGCCAGCGTGCAGCGGGAGATGCAGGAACGCGTTGCACGTCCACGGTGGGAGGGCGAAGGCCGCCCGGTACGCCTTGTGGGCGTATACCTGTAGGTCATGGTGCCAGCCCGGAGGGGCTAGCACGCCAGAAAACACAAAGTCCCAGCGGGACAGGGCAAACACTACAAAGGACCGTACCATCAACAGGGGGGACATGGGTTTGTCACGGGTGGAGTGATACACTGACCGGAACGTGCGCAGCAGGTCGCCGAGCTTGTCCGTAGGTTTGAGGGTGTGGAATATGGGCACGCCAACGATGAGGGGTGGGGCAGGGAGGGTGCGTGTTTTGAACCTGGGCACTTCCACTATAGCCGGTTGTGGGAGGCCCTCGGCATCGAGTGTGTGGAAGCTAAACTCCAACTTGTCCATGTTGGGCACCCCGTTGGTGTGGAGCGTCGCGCGTACACACTCTCCCGCGATGACGGACACCCGCGCTATGGTGGGTTCAAAGAAGGCGCGGTCATCGCTGTAGCAAACTCTATTGATGGGCAGGGCCGTGGGGGACGGCCAGGGGGGGATGCGTATGTGCTTCGGGAAGGGGAGGGAAGAGGAGGCGAGGACGGATGCGCCTTGATATCCGTTGGCTGAGAAGGGGTTGCCTTGGGAGTATCCCTCCTCGGGGGTGTAGCCTGGCGTGAGGCCGTCCGCCGACACCACCCTGATGCAGAGGTGGGAGTAGAATCCACTGCCCATTCCCCGTAGTTCCACGCTGGGCTGAGCCTGGAGCATAGGCGCTGTACATGGTCGCGCTGCTTCCGCAGGTATGCGTCGGACTCATCCCACCCACAGCGTGCCACGGACCCGTACACTTCCAAGGAGGAGGTGCAGGCGGCGCGACTGACTAGCGCTAACTCGGCCGCTCTTAGTTCGTCCCGGTACGCGAAATAGTCGGGGGGGTATAAAGCGGATGCTTCAAGCGTGCGGTCCAATTTGGACTTGGCCGCGTGCGCCTCGGCGCCCGTGACCGGGCTTTCGGCCACTACCGGCCGGTAGGATGTCATCAGATTAGGGGGTTTCTTTTTATCGTTGGGGGTTTTGCCCTTGTAGATGCCATACTGCACTGGCATGGTGGGGAGGGAGGGGACGCCGAGCCAGGCTTGTCTGCGCGAGGCCAGCACGCCTGCACTGAGGCCGAACCCCCCCGGCTGGAGGAGCCGACGAGGGATGTTGTCCACAGCCGTGGCCCAGGAGCCAGGGCGGGATATGGAGGGTTGTATGAGGTGATTCGAAAGCACGGGGTCAGACGAGAGACGGTTGCAGTAGGCCGTCCTGTCCCCAGGGACTTGAGGCCGGAGCCCCAGCCGGAGGAACTGCAGTAATACCCGCACCGGTAGGTCAAGGGCCGGGTTGAAAAACGGTTCCCAACACTGTGGGTCGGTGTGCGCCTGGAGCCAGTGATCGTCCAGCACCAAATGGCGGTGCTGGACGTTCATTGCAGCCTGAGTGTCGATCTCTGCCTTGAGGGCGTCCGGGGTGGAGAGGGTGGTGCGGGGGTTGGGGGCTATGCGAGACAGGGGTTTGAGGGGTTGAGCAGGCAGACGCAAGGCGCTGCGGGTGGTGCCGGTGACGACCACCTTGGCCAAGGTGACCGCTAGGCGCTCGCGTCCCCGCTCCGCGACTGTTTCGCGGAGTACTCGGGACAGCTCCTGTAGGCGAGCCTGGGACATGGGGGGGGCCAGGGCGCGCAGGCGTTTCATGACTGTGGCTGCCGAGGGGGGTCTGGGTACGATGCATGACGCATAGTGCCATAGAGCGCGGACATATTGGTCCGGGGGGGCGGGGTAAAGGGTGACCCATGCCCACACCGCGTCTATCAGGCCCGAGAGCTGTGTGGCGCGGGCCGGTCCCAGTAAGCGCCATTTGAAGCGCTTCCAGTGGAACGGTTGTGCGGTTGGATCATGAGTGTCGATGGTGGTTACCAGGCCCATGTGGGTGCTGTGAGAGGGGAGGAGGGTGGAGTGGAGGGGGGGGACGTTTGGCGAGGTGAGGATGTGGTCAATGCCTGTGCATCGTTGCACTCCATCGACCACTGTCCAGTTGGTGAAGGTGCCCGGGGGGTGTGTCAAGTGAAAATCTTGAAAAAGCGTCGCGCTGCGCAGCGCGTAGTACAGTGTGGAGGTGTCCCCGAACGCTTCACAATTGAAATCTCCCCCCATGATGGTGGCCTGGGGGCGCAACAGGGCGATAAGCTGCTTAATCGCTTGGAGCACGCCTTTCTTCTCCGCGAAGCTGTAGTGGGGCCGGAGGTGTATGGAGATCAGGAGGAGGGCACCATACCGGGTGGTCTCAATCACCACTGCAAACCAGTCAGTGCAGTCCATGGCTACGTGGGGGGTGGAGGGTCCCTTAACCAAAGCCCAAGCCCAAAGTATCAGGAATCCCGTACCTGCCCCCTGCGTGCGGCTGATGACATAGCGATAACGCCTAGGGATGCTGTGGCGTAGGCTGCGATCCGACCAGGTCTCCTGATATAGGCCGTAGCCTATGTCCATTGACAGGAGGTGGTTCTCAAGGTCCTCGGTTTTGGTTTCTATACCGCCGAGGTTGTTGCAATACAAGATGGTGGGTACAGGCGGTGGGGTGGGCGGGTCAAGGAACCAACGTGCAACTGCCGTGTGGGGAGGGGGGGTAACCGGGACGACTGCCGACGAGAAGCAGCTACGGTCACCGGTGGTGAGGGAGACCGGGATCGTGTTCGGGACCAGGACCCCGGTCACTTCAGATGAGGACCGGTCCGCCAGTTCCGTACGGCAGGTGGCACTGAGGGGTCGGGGAGAGGTGCAGAAGAATCCAGGGTAGTGGGAGTGGCCAGGGGGGCCATGGACGACTGCTGCCGGGCGCTCTGGTCGCCCGCACAGGGGGCAGTGGGGGGCCATGACGAACACGACAGGGGGGCGGAGGTTGCAGTCCAGGAACCACTCATGCCCCCGGCGCGTGTAGCAGAGAATGCCGGCCGGTGCCGGCGGTAGCCGCCGTACCGCGTCCCAGAACCATATCATGTCACCCTGGGGGTTGAAGAAAGGGGGGGTCACGAGTGCAACATCGTGGTGGCGGAGCATGTGCTCGTGTGTGCCAGACAGCCAATGGATGGTGCTGGAGGCAACCATGTGCCACAAGGAGGCGGGGAATAGCAGAAGCGGCCGCCAGACCGCAGGAGGAAGGTGTGCGCGCGCCTGAATCCGAAGTTGGGCTTCGGTGGAGGGTGTAAGGGGGGGGGGGGGGCATAGGAGGGCTAGGCCACCCTGGGTGGAGCAGTGTGGGCATTGGGGGGGTTGGCAGCGTGTGCGGAGTGCAAAGAGGGCGCCGCAGGCCCAGCAAGCCATCCACAGTCCTGTCTGAGACGGGCGCTCTGTCTGTTCTAGAGGGAGGAAGGGCAGGAACGCGTGTATCTGGCTGGGGATGTGGTCAACGGCATGACGGAGGGTGTGGGTTTCAGCGATGGACTGAGCCACGCGGAGGACAGGGGCGGAGGGGGTGACGGTGCGTGGGAGAATACGGGGGAGGTGCAGTCAGCGGCGCACGGTGCCATCGATGGGGGCCGTGTCCGCGCCGCGGGCTCCACCTGGGGCTGGCGGGGGAGCGGGCAGTGGCCAAGGGGCAGGGAGCTGAGGCTGCCATTGGCTCGGCCGCGAGACCATCACCGCTGTGCTTGAGGGTTCCCAGGCGGGGGGGCGTGCCCGGTGAGTGTCCTGGTGGTCCCCTTGGCGTGGGCGTTTGGCGTCCTTCTTGGGCCTGTCCCTGGGAGCGGCCTGGGTAGGGGTGACGGCGGGCGCCGAGGCGTCACAGACGTCGCTGGTCCTCTCGATTGGAGAGCCATTACGCCGCGTGCTGGCCAGGGTGACCGACCACTGGGGCGGTACTGTGCTGGTGTCCAGGTACGTGCGGTCCGCACTGGAGGTGAAGAGGGAGGCCCATACGGACTCGTCTACCGTGGCGATGCCGACACGGCGGCGGATCATCTGGGGTGTCAGGGTGATGGGCGTGAGGAGGAGATGGGTGAGCTGCACACTGGCCGCCATCAGGTGCGTGTCCCCGATGGACTCTAGGTCCCGGAGCATGATGAGGCGCCGGCCTGGGGGTGGGGGCGGGACGCGTCTGCTGGGGTAGCGGTGGTGGCGGGAAGCTGGGCGTCCTGGAGGCCCGGGGTGACGAGGCGGGGCCCGGGCTGTTGCGGACTCGCTGGGGGGGGCTCGGTTGCCGGGCTGGCCGGAGTGGAGCCGCGGCGAAGCACCCAGTCGAAGGCCGCGTCCGAGGCCTTGCTGGTGAGCTCCTTCTTGAGGGTCTGCGTGACCTGCGTCACCCCCGCCTTGGTCTCTATGCCTCTGAACGTCTGTACCAGGGCTTGGCGGAACGTGTCCTCGGTAGAGACCACTAGGAGGCTCTGGGAGGCCCGGTCTGATACCGCGTCGTGCATAGCCAGTCTGCGGGCTACGTCCCCATACGGTAGGGTTTGGGAGCCAGGCTGCTCGATCAGCCGGACTATCTCCTCCAGGGACTTGGTCTTGAGGTCCTGCAGGTTGTTGTTCTCGTACCGCTCTTCTACGATCTCGACGTAGCGGGCCAGGTCCGCCCGCAACATTGGCTGGCGGTACGCGGGGCAGGTCAGCCACAGGGACTTGGCCACACCTACCAGCGCCGCCGTGGTCCGTACCCCGTTGATGTTGCCGTATGCCTTGGAGCCCGATTGGTGTGCCCGTGCTAGTGTCAGCAGTGGCTGGGCATGCTCCTCGGCCTTGTTCTCGGGCACGGAGGCGAGGGAGTCCAGTCGTGTGAGGAAATCCGCGGAGTCCGCGGAAGATAGCGCCCGTAGTTGTAGGAGCCACGGGTCATCCGACGTGTCGTCGGCCGTTTCTTTGCGCCAGCGCTCCTTGGAGGCGTATAGCCGCATGAGGAGGCCCGGGTGGCACAGCTTGCCATCCCCATCGGGGCCATGAGCTCTTAGTTCTTTGACCCACTGGGCGGTCGTGAGGACGCTATTGGTGGGCAAGGGCGTTGGGGGGTCTATGGGCAGGAGGTCGGGGCACGCCAGCGCGGACCCAGCCTGCTTGGCCGCCCAGCTGAGCAACCAGTATATCACGGGGAGGCGCATCACCGGGGGTTTCAGGTCGTGCTCTCCGGACAGGACCATCAGGAACTCATCCTGGCTGAGCGTGCGGAGAGTCTGGTCGCCGTAGCGGGCGGTAAAGAGTGAGGCCTCGGAGTGGAGGTCGGTCATCTGGGCCGGCGTGGCCTGGGCGTGGAAGGCCACCAGGGCGTCGATGGCCATGCCGTAGGTCAGCCACGACGTTTGGCCTGCGTGGTTGCGCAGCGACTCCATGTCGAGGTGTGCCAGCGAGTCGGTGGCAGCCGCCCACATGAGGCACACGGACCCCAGGAAGGCGTCGTCTGCCGGGCACCCCGCGCAGAGAACCCCGGAGGGGTGGTGGTGGAGTGTGAGCAGCAGCTCGCGCGCAAGGGGGTTCCAGGCGGCCCCTGTGCAGGGGAAGCTGTCTCTGGGGGTGATGGCCGCCACACGGTCGGCTGGAGAAAGGGCGCGGAACGCGTCCGCTGAGACATCGGGGACAACGGCTGCAGCCGGTGGCATGGTGACTGCGGGCAAGAGGGGTGGGGGGGGAGAGAGGTGTTGACTTGGTGTCCAGGCGCCGGTCCGCCGGATTCCCATGACGAGCCCGATGCGCACGGAGCTTCGCCCTGCGGGATGTGAGGGGGGGTTGGGGTGACCGTGGCTGGAGTGGTGCACCGGCGCTCCGGTTCATGGTCCAGCAGAGCATTCGTACGGCAGGCTGACACATAGCACAGGGGGGTTGCGGGCGCGCTTGACCTGTGACCCGGGTGTCAGGGTACCCCAGAAGGCAGTCGCCCTGGAGGTAGCGCACTAGGCGCGCGCCGTGAAGGGGCTGGTTCGAACCCTGGGATCGGTGGTCTGCCACCGATCCCTTCGATCACCGGCCGGGGCCTCCCATCGACCTGTTCGAGTACAGGTGACGGTGCGCACTGCTGCACGGGTGGGTGGCTCCCATGTGTTTTGTTTTTCGAGGGTGGGGGGTAAAATGAACGAGACCTCCACCCGATCCACCGGTACCGGTGGTGGTGCGAGTTGCTGAAGGGGGGGGTGGTTCCCACGCCGCCAACTAGAGAGCTCTACGTGCAGGGATCCCAGGAGCACCAACGCCCGGAATCGAACCCCCGCACTGGACGACCGAAGACCTACGCTCTCACTACTGGGCCGCGGGAGTCTCTTACGTGACTTAGGGGTGCCGCCGGTTATGAACGCTGTTCTGAGGGTGGGGCCGTGTGTTGTCAAGCGTGTTGCGCGTGTCGGGAGGCATCATTCCATGTGTACGCGGCCAGGACATGGGGGGAGGAAGCTGGGAGGGGAGCGGCACCGTCGGACCGCCGACTGACGTGCACGGGAGGAGGAGATGGGACAGTAGCACCGCCGGACCGCCGACTGACGTGCAGGGTGGAAGGGGAAGGGCAGCTGCACCGCCGGACCGCCGGCTGTCGTGCTTGAGATTAGGGGATGTTCCGTCGGGTCGCCGATCGGTTCGTTGGGAGGAGCGACAGGGGAGGGCAGGCCACCACGGCCTGTGCTTGCGTTTGTACACCCCTTCCCCGTGGGACGCCCCAAGGTTGACACGCCATCTCAGAGGCGACAGGGCACTGCCTAGCGGTGCAAGCTCCAGCTGACAGGGCCTCCCTAGGGGGGGGGGGGGCGCTTGCACGGTTGCCGGTCCCACCGTCACCGGCACCAGGCACGTCCGGTAGGGGGCCACGGAGCGTGGTCGTGTCCCCCCCCCCCCCCCTCCGCAGTTTACCACCTAGGCCCTGGTCAGCCACCGTGGGCAGGCCACCGCATGTAGGCAGAGGGTCAAGAGGAGGAGGGCTCAGATCGTTGGCGGGTGTCTTCGTCCTCCTCATCCACATCAACCACGGCCATGGCCAGATCCCCCGTGTGGTCCGCGGCCTCCGGGGCCGCCTCCGGCCGCTGCTGGCTTTCCTGGCTCTCCCGGGATCCCTCCGGGCGCATCATCCGGGCCCTCGGGCCTATGGGCTAGTAGCACCCCTGGCAGGAGCTGCGGGTGGTCTGCTCCCGGAGGCGGTCAGGGAGGGGGGTGTCCGGCACGCCCAACCACGCTCCACCTTCAGCTCGAGGTCACAGACCGGCCGTTGAAGGGTGCTGTGGGCCAGCTGGGTGAAGCGATGGACGTGGATGGGCACCTCTGGCCTAAATGCCTCTTGGGTGTAGCGCTAGAGCTGCGCATACTCGTCCACCGCTAGGCCCCGCTGCGCCAGGTAGCCCCGGACCCGCACAGAAGTGGTCTGCGCCGGGGCCGGAGCGCCCCGCAGACCAGCGATGTGCGCAACCGCCTTCGGGTCTGCCGGTTTACCCCCCCCTTGATGCGGACTCCCCCCTTGCTAGGGGCACCCGCGTCCCCCGTCCCGCGAAAAATCGCATGGAGTTCCTGGTCCTCGGCGAGGGTCTTCGAGACCTCCGGGGAGGGCCCGCGGCGCTCCGGCGGCTGCTTGTACCACAGCACGAGCGCGGGATGCTGGCAGGCAGCGCCCGTAACTATCCACGGCTGGAAGTGGGCTCCCCGGGCCTTGCCACTGGCACGCATCACCAGCGGCGCCACCGACGACGGGAGATCCGCCGAGACCTCGACCTTCGATCCCCTAACCGCTGCCTGCATGGTCCGGGGGTGGGGCACGGCCGCCCCCATGAGCGGCTTGAGATGCCGCCAGGCGTGGTACTTGCCAAAGGACCCCACGTGGCACCAGTGTATGTCGGCATCCGCCAGGACCCCAAGGTCTAGAACGCAGACGGGCCGGGCTTTGGACGGCAAGGGCTTTAGTGGCGCCCGATCTACGTCCGGGAGCCCGGCTGCCTCCCGCTTGTCATCTTCCGGGAGACCCTCCCAGACGAGCTATAGGATATGCCCCGGCGGTGCAAGGCCCATCACCTCCGGGTCGGCCGTCTCCCAGGGCCGGCGCTCGGTCCGCACCACGCCCTGCAGGGCCGTGCCCAGTACCACCTACCTAGTCTTCGATCGGTAGAGAGTCTCCAACAGGGCCGCCACTGTGGGGGCCGCCTTTTTGCCCCCCTGGACGTGCACCAGCGCTGTGACTCGCTGGATATTATCATGCGCTGTGAGGGTGACCGGAGCCGCGAGGTGGGCCTCGTGGACCGTGCAGCTCACCAAGGCCACGCATCGTAGGGCCCCCTCTTGGGAGGGCTGTTTCCACTGTGCCGGGTGTCTCCCAGGCTTGATTTGGGCGATGCCCCAGTCCCAGATCGTGTCCCGGGACTCGCCTTGGTAGAGTCGGAGCGGCTGCACCCCCGTCGTCGAAGGGAACAGGGCCCACAAGGCCGCTGCCATGCGCTGTACCGGCGGGAGCGCCGCCTTGGTGCGGCCGGCGGCCGCCACCACCCGCACCGCGCCTGGCCGGGACCCCCGCGCAGCAGACCCCCTTGCTGAGGCATAGGTCGAGCGACCGGGGCCGGCCTGCTGGGGGGGCGGGGGAGGGGACCCCTCCGTGACGCCTCCCACTCCCCACAGGGTGATGTTGCCCCGGGCTGTTTTTATGTCCTCGTGCGCCAAGGAGGTCTGCGAGGAGGCGAAGGGGTGGACGGGTAGATGCCCCGATCAGCAGAGGCACCCGTCTCGATGTTCCAGGCTCTGCTGGCCCGGGCCGGTGCGAGTCCACACGCACGGGGACTGGGGTCAGGGGATGGAGCCCCGGGGCGCCGCTACTGCTTGTTTCACCTGGGTGTTCCTGGAATGCCGCCTGTGGCTTTGCCCCGCTAGCTGCCAGGTCGCGGCCGCCTTGGACGAGGAGGCAACCGTTTGGCGGCCGCTGCTGTTGCGGGGGTTCTCATGGCCCTGGCCTTTGCCGCCGCGGTCGTCGATGCGGCCGGAGCCGCTGTGGCTGCCCCGGGCTGCGTGGGGGCTGGCTCGCCCCGCGACTCCACCAGCTCGCGGCGGAGGGTGTTGATCACGCCCTCGAGGGAGGCAATTTGGCGGTGGAGCGAGGCTATCATCGCCTGCTCTGCAGGGGGGGGGGTGTGGCTGGGCTGCTCCACCGCCCCTTTTGCGCCCTCGGGAACGGGAGCGGCTGCGCGCCGCCCCCTCGTTGATGGTCGCGGGCGGTGCACCCGCGAGAAATGGAGCGAGCACCGCGACTATGGCCGTATGGACCGTAGGGCACTGTAGGATGCCAACCAATTGGGTGGCCAGGCGCCCTTGGTCACCCATCGTGCGTAGGGCGCGAGGGCGGAGGCGAGGCAAGACGCGGAGGAAGTTGCAAGGAAGTTGTGGCTCAGCTAGGTAGCCTCATCATGTGCACGCCACACAACAATAGCGCAGCGCGTGACGTGTTAGGGGACATGCCCCCCCTGAGGCTCCCCCCTCCGCCAGAACGGATGGTGACCACGGGTCAGGCCGACAAGGCTCGCTGGCTCACCCAGTACTCCCTAGGATGGGCCCCACGACGGCGCGAAGCCGCGCCCCCCACCCCCCGCCCTCCAACCATGGCCCCGGCCCTGCATGCGACATGCCCTGGCCGCCCTGCGGCCTGCCGCCGGCCTTTTTTGCCTATGGCACGTGGACCGAGAGGACGTGGACGAGGACGAGGCCGGGGGCGAGGGCGAGGGCACGTGCCCCCCCCCCCCGCCCCCCCTTCAACTGGCACCAGTGGCGGCACCATGGCCTCGCCCTACTGCGCTGGTGGTACCGCCAGGCCACCCTGGTGTTGCCCGCCCCCCACCAACGCCGGGAATGGGCAAGCACCGTCTGTGCCCTGGCCACCCTCGTGGGGCTGCTCCTCGGGGTCGTGCGCCTTCAAGACATTCGTGCTTGGGCCTAGAACGGGTCGTGGCACACCCGCCACCGTATGCGTCACAAGGTAGGGGTCGCCATGCACAACATGGCCAGGTGGTTGCAGTACACTCCGAAGTGGAGAGATTATTACACGTAGCAGAAAAAGAAGATGTGCCATCAGGACAACAAAGGGGTAATGCAGCAAGTGTTTCGCAAATGGTATAGACAAGAGCAAGAGCACATGAGGTACTACAATACCCAAAATGTGATGTCACCGCAACCCGCATGGGATGCGCTCGAGGAGCACGTAAGACATCTCTG
This sequence comes from Eutreptiella sp. 'Long Island Sound 2002', assembly GCA_964036045.1. Taxonomy (NCBI): domain Eukaryota; phylum Euglenozoa; class Euglenophyceae; order Eutreptiales; family Eutreptiaceae; genus Eutreptiella; species Eutreptiella sp. 'Long Island Sound 2002'. The sequence continues at coordinate 6,125,427 of OZ038403.1, forward strand.
GGATTGGTCTACCAAAAAGACAATGGAATGCACTTACCGGAGGGTGAAGGACGAGGTACGACAATACATTCGGAAGCTGTTAGCAAGAGACGAGTGGGCTGTAGCCATACTACATGCAGATAGAATTAAAGCTAGCCGCAAAGGACGCCTGAGGGATGGCAATGAGTCCGGTACTGACGGCACCAGCATACACAAAAGGCGTAGGACAAAGTAGGAGAGTGTGTCATGAGAGGGAGGAGGAGAAAGCACACGGTGAACTAAATGGAAGTGGAAGGGATGGAGAACCTTGGAAGGTAGGTGCCTCTATGGGTGTCATCAACACAGGAGAATTCCTGAGCTTCACCCCAACATAAGGCCAGTAGGCGTGGCACTGTGTAGTGCATATGCAAGGGGTAGGCCAAGCAGGTACTGAACAGAGACTGCTCCCCAAGGTAAAGCTGGAACTCATGCTAAATGTGGAGCCCTCGTTTGTACTATATGCCCTACTTCTTGACCCGGGCGGTTGCCTGAGAGCTCGCATTACACTCTTTGAACTTGTTGAGCCTGGACAAATGAAAAAAGAAAGGAGCGGGCTACCTTACACACAGTTACAAAGCCTATTCCCTTGCGCGCCAGGGCATCAAAGTCAAGCTGTCACTTCCATTAAAGGATCTATCGTTGTGGCACGCCACGGTCTTCGGTAACAAACATCACAATACATACTTTGCCCCCACCTCATCAGGCAGGGAGTACTTACGTTGGCGCAACTGTTTGACAGTAACCAAGACATGCATGCACACATGCACCAATTCATCTCAAGCTCATGGCTTCCCATCTACCAGCAGGCACTACAACATTATCAGGCACTGCTTATGAACGATTGGTCTCCACGAGCTGTATGGCCAGGCTGTTGGGCGAAGTCCTCTTGTTTGGCGTACATAGTGCCTTCCCAGAAGAAACAGCACCGTGTGACGTCCGAAGATTGGAAGGCCTTTTGGCCTGCAAACCTACCCCCCAGCCTGAAAGACTTTGCATATCAGTGCATGTGGCACAAACTCAAAGTACGGCAGCGCTTGGAACCATGGTTAAAAACCTCTGCCTGCCCCATGTGTGGAGCGCGTGAAACTCTGTTCCACGCCTTGCACAACTGTGCATTCTACGCGCGCACGCACAAATTCATGGTGGAGTGCTTCGGGGAATAGAGGGTCAATGGTAAAACAGGACACTGGATGCATTTCCCACTGGAACACACTTTCAACACCACACTAGTCCTCTGCACAGCCCGCAAGGCACACTGGGCGACCCGGTGCTCGACCACACCGTACAATGAACCCACATTTGCACATTATGTTCACCGGTGGCTCCAGGACTTGAAAACGCTACTTACCTAGGAGCCGCCGAAAGGGCACCGCGGGGGCGTAAAGAAGTTTTTGAACTCGCTCATTCATTTCATACAGGAGGTAACTTTCAAGGCGGTGCACATCAATTGGCGCACCCGTTGAGTGCATGACGCGCCACCATCCCTGCACAACAACCCCAAGCAACAGAAACACAATTAATGTACAGCAACAGTGGCACAGCAAGTTATCGCCATCCAACAAGTTTATCTTGTTGAGGGATAGCACATTTTCATTTTGATGGCTCGGCCAAGTACTACCCCAAGGCCGGTTGGGTGGGGGTTTTTGGCAAATGCCACCAGGGGCACTGGGAGTTCTCCTCTCCCCTGGACACCCTTGAAAAGCAGACTAACAATAGAGCGCAATTAAAAGCGGCAATTTCGGCAGTCATGAAGGTCACCCAAAAAGCAATCATTGTCGGGGACTCTACATATGTGCTGGATGGCGTGGCCGGCAGGGCCTATACATGGCGGCGACTGCAACGGTGCCTGCCCACAGGCCCAGTGCTCAACTTGGACCTGTGCGAAGCCCTACTGCTCGCCATTGACATGGCAGAGCAAGTGATTTGGTGGGCATGGTCCCCATCACACCAAGGCATACTAAGCAATGAACAGGCAGATGCCGTAGCCGAGAAAGGGAGGCAAGACCACCCTCTCCTCAGGTATCCTTCCCCAGACAGGCAGCAAATTTCTCACACACCTAGCCCGGCAGCCGCAATCAAGGGGCGTGCACAACTTTTGTTTCATTGTGATTCCGATATGGAAACAACAGTGGCTATGACTCTCTTCAACACACCCTCTCAGGCCAGCTCCGACGACCAGGAAACATATGACTTCCCCACACCACACTCTGTGGTGAGCTCGCTTTTGAGTGCTCCTTGTCCCTTTGCGACCCCCTCCCCACTGGCGGTTTGGAGGGCGTTGGGACTCGAACCGATGTCTGACACGCGCCTCCCCTCAGGGGATAAAGAGGCATTGTCGCCAACATCCCAGCCAATGTACCTGCGAGTGTCACCACTACTAGATCTTGAGCCTCTAGACCCGGTAGAACGATGCCTCTTTGCCGACTCAGATGAGTGCAGCACTGATGCTTGTGAAACCTGCATAGGTAGGAAGAAGAGAGGTAAGTTGAAGGGCCAACAACCCTCACAGTAACGCTCAGCACACCCCCACCGCACACTGTGGCGTGCTGAGGCCCCATGTAGTCACCCTTGTTCCTTTGCATGTAGATCTTTGCAATCACATTGGCCTGTCTCCTGTGACGGGAGCACGCCCGAGCGTCATGACGCGTGGAGGACGGCACACGAAACGAGTGGGCGGACAGCGGCCTGGACGGCCGAAACCGGCCGCCCAGACCGCCCACGCCACAAGAAGCACGCCAGCACCTAAAAGTACAAGCACTCAGATCACTGCAGGAGGTGGAAGATGAGGCCTTGGGGTTCCTCGACTCCACCCGTGACGCCATTCAGTGGCGTCGAAACCAACAAGTGTGGTTCAGGCCAATCATCCAGGGACCATCCCGCATGATGGGTGAAATGGTCACAATACTCGGCGCACCAGAACCAATGACACATCAGGAGCTGTTTTCATTGATGGTCGCCATTTACTGGATGCTCAAACAACGTGTGTGTGAAAACATGCACATTAGTTGGACTCGAAAACGAGGGGACCAGCTGCACACGGTCAAATGGGAGGCCACAATGACGGTGCCCACCGCGGCAGGGTGCCGGCCAGTGCGCACGTCAGCCGGCAGATCAGCAGAATATTATCACGTCTGGTTTACAGGGATGGGAGAAATGCCGCAGCCCTTTCAACAGGCGTTATTCCATGTATTTGACCCCACCACGGGAGATGCGACACACTTTCTTTACACGTTGTTGCTGACGCTCCCTTCAAACAGGCAGTACTAATGAAGAGCCTTGTGTCTTGTCACGGGCGCAGCCCAGGGTGTCATGACGCCCAGGGCAGAGTTTGGCTTAGGCGGCCGAAACAGGTACACTTTTGTACCGCTCTTTTTTTTTAAAAAATACACCGAGAAATGATATGGGTTATTTTAGTGAATTACCCTGTTTTTTTGGCCCTGATTTTTGATGTTTTTTCAGTAAAAAAGGTTTTTTTTCATGACGTTGCAACAAATTGGGCTCTTTTGTATTACTGCGTACGATGGTATCTCAATACGGAAGGGCAACCCACTATGCGTCGTACCACGTGTAGGTTATTACGCCTTTTTTCTGCAACAGATTGCGAGGCCTCGCAATACAAGGATTCGATTTCAGTTGTTTTACCAGAATGGAACGCATGCAGAGTTCGGATAGGGGTAATTACGACAAATAACATTCTCCTTCGAATGCGAGGCCTCGCATTCCGTTTCGAAATATTCGAAAAAGGTGTAGTTTCGCGAATCGCAGTGCGAGGCCTCGCAATAATGGAGCAGGAAACAACAAAATGGACAGATCCACCAACTACACAGCATGTGCATTCCCTTTGATGCGGCGCTACTGTATGGGCGCCCATACAGGTCCCGCCGGCATCTCTAGTTTTCATAGTGTGGTCACCGCTGGCTTCACTGCCCAACAGCAATGGTCGCGACTCGCAACTGGGTACCGCAAGTGGGATAAACAAGAGAAACGTGGGACTAGTTGACCGTTACCAGTAACCGAGAATGCGCACGCGCGGCGCAGTTGCGCGCAAAGATCGATATGCGCGTGTCGCGTGTGCAGCGTTGTGCTGGCAAGAAATTTTTTCACCTGTAGCGTTACAGGAGCCTGTTTTGCGCGGAGTTGTAGAATCCAGATACACATTTTAAATTTTTTGAGGTGATTCTTCATGCCACGTAACATTGCGCATCGAGCGCAGAGGGAGCTGGAACGGGCTGTCGGGCGATTGCGAGCTTTGTGTGCAACGGAACATGGATATACCACTGCTGAATCACTATGGGCTGCCGTTGAAAAGAACAAGAGTGGAGCTGTTTTCTTTTTTGATTTTGCGCGCTTGTTGCGACTGAACAGGAAGACACGGCACTCATTACTGAGGTTGAAAAGCAGACCAGAGAGCCGAGCGGCAAATCACTTCAAGGAGGAGTTCTTCAACTTATACAAAATCTTGCGCTTGCGGTGCACACCCCAGCACCAGGCTGAGGACGCCCCCGGTTTTGCCTCTATCGGTCGGCAGAACAGGCGCCGGTTGCGCAGGACAGGACTGCTGCGGCTGCGAGAGGAAACTATGAAGCAACGGTCCGCAGGAAAGATGCTTGAAACATGGCGTTGGATGGAGAACCGGCAAGTTTGCGTCTGGATCGACAATTGTTACATTAAGCAGTATGGAACGCATCCAACGATCCAAGATCAGTCGCAAAATTGCACAGCCCTTTGCGTCGTTGAGATTCCGTGCAGGTTGCCGTATTTCAGAGGACACCCAAACATAGATGTGCTCATCGGCAGCATCGGCAGTGTGGCTGCAGCGCTTGTGAGAATGAAACGGAGCTTTTATGGGATCATGACAGATCTGGGCCTGCTTGCGGACAGACCTGCAGCAATACCGAGCATCAGGGCGCCCCTTGACATCGTGCGAGATCCAGTACCGAATCCTGGTTGGAAACCGCTGCTGCTCAGTACGCATCAGGTATCCTCGTACAAGGGCCTGGTCGAGGTGTTGGACTACATTGCATCCCTGTCGAACCACAGGCACCCCATTGTACCTATCCTCGTAGATGAGGACATCCACAAAAGATGCCTGAAGTTGCTCTACTCCGACAAAACGCAGCGGTGGAATTGGCACGAAAAACTGAAGAAGACTCCTGTCTTGTACGGCTGTTGGCATCCCTATAAACACCTTTTGACAAACGTGTGGCGGCGCTGTCATTCGCTGTTTGTGTACTTCCGCTTTGGCCGCTTGGGAGTGGGAAAAACAGTAGGGTCGTACCCGAAGCTAAGAGTCAATGGAGAGAACTATTGCCGGCATCCTCAAAGGAGCGCCGCATTTCTTGCGGCGGTTGCCGCGAAAGCCGAACAGGTTACAAGCTGTTGCCTATCACGGTGGGACGGCGATGGATCGACTGAAGAGTGAAGTATGTAAAGCAATGGTGAATCTTCTGCAAAACTGGTGTCCGCTTGTCCTCTATTGTGGAATTCTCGTGAGACAATGCAACTGGTCTGGATGGCACTCAGGATCCGCCATCGACGCCCAAAATGTTTTGCGACTGGTGTTCGTGCCTTTGACGGAGCTCGGAAGGGCTGCAACTGATCCAGTTGTGTATGTGAGGACCATCAGTGTTGCGCTGTTGCATTGGCAGGCGTTCAACAGCGGCCTGCCCGGATTGTGCTATGGTGAGGAGTTTGGCGAAGTCATGCTCAGTCGACTTGGTTCCAAGAAGGATCGACACACTTGGGCCGTGACACCGAGCGACGTGGAAGATTTGTTTGTCCAAATCTGCC